>VXBJ01000979.1:85363-112953 GCA_013400055.1 Nycticryphes semicollaris
TTTCTCTACAGTTTGCTATCTGTGCTCTGCCCAACCTGGTGCCTGAATGTATTTATTAACAACTACTTGCTCCCTCCTTTCAAATCCAAGTTCTGGGCTGTATTCACTATTTGGACTTAAGCACTTTCACTGGATGGAGAGGTTATTTGGTTAATGTAGCTTCTAGTGATTATAATTGTCTGATTAAATGACAAATCTATTTCAAAATGGTATTTTCCAGTTCCAGTCAACGTTTCTGTCAGTGACTTTCTTTTATTTATAGAAACTAAATATGGAAAGGTTATTAATTCATCAGCTTATTTACAGATTATGGTAGCCGTTTTGCTACCATACTTACCCATTTTCTATTGAATATCATAAAATATGAAGGAAAATATTAAGGACTAGGATAGCAAGGCCATGCCCCATTGCTGGCAATATATTATACAGGGATATTTCTTATTAAGATCTATATATAAGCAAAGCTTCAACTGAGATTATTACTGGTATTTTGACAGCGCTCAGAAATAAGGTGTGAGTGTGCCCTAAAGGTCTTGCAAACTAGTTCAAACTAGATTCAGGCACAAGTAGGTGGAAAAATGATAGAGAGGTAAAATCATTAACACTCTGAACCTCTGCCAGTCTGCAGAAATAATTACTGCTAATTCTACCTTGTTGAGTATCCTTTTATTGTGAAGCACAAGAATGCTAAATGTGATTAGTGCCCATTAGAATGATGTGAACTAGGAAGCGTACGATTTCATAGGGGCCACAATTCTAAATAGTTGTATTTTCTCCCCCTCTTGTTATTGCTGTATTACAGAGGTGATTGATCACAGGTGAAAACTTTTGGTATGTACCAGCTTCCTCCAGCAAAGATCCTTGAATCTTCTTCGGTCATGTGAACTGTCTTGAATTTATGCATAATTTATGTGTATTTTATTAATTAAATCCAGCCTCTGCTTCCTTGCTTTTGATGGCAACGAGAAAAACCCAACCATATGGTCTACTTCAGGTGAAAGCTGTGCAAGCCTGTGGTGGATTGCATGGATCTGTAGAACATACATATGCCATTTTCTTCCAACTGTGCGCAGGGTTGCATAATTACAGCTCTCAAATTTGGTCTGTGAATCCCTTCATTGTTCAATATAAGCTTTTAACATTATGAACACTTGGAATGTTCTGTATGTCTCCAAATGGCTTTTGGTAGTAGTAGGCAAAGGCCTGGGATTGTTGGAAGGTTAATTTGTATTGTTGTAACTCTAATGTATACTGAAATGTGAAGAATATTAAGTCCCAGAAGAATAAAAGGCAACACAAGGCTCCTTCACTTTGCATTAATGCCATTTCTGCACCCTTTGCACACAAATTTTACACTAGCTTATATGTCCTTTTACTTAAACCCACTTCTAAATAGTATGAAAGCCCATTTCAGTCAAGTATCTAATAATTTACAGTACTTGGACTGTTAAACCCCCCTCATATCAGTCTGAAATAGATTGTCCAATAAAAAAGATACCAGTTTAAAGGAGTACTTTACAATTGTGAACGTACAACTTTTCAGTAGGCTAAATCAGATCTAGCGTGGGATCTGCAAGGTGATATACAAAGGATATACAAATACAAAGTCCGAGGATAATTAAAAAGAACCCTCTCACTGCAGTTTTTCATGCATGCTAACCGCATTCTTGTTTGTAATCTAACATTCAAATGTTCTCCAGTTGAATAAAAAAGAAAAGAAAAATAGTTACCCTCATTAGAAAGATTGTAGGTTTGCTGTATTTTGAAACTCACTGAAAAAAATCAGACCTGAGAACGATTCAGTTGCTCAGTGCTTTTATTTCACAAAAGAATGAACATCTTGGCAAACATGTAGTATCATACTTTCCACATATCAGCAGAGCCCAGGCAGCAGCAAAATGTTATTGATCTCTATTGGATGACAGAAGGGAAAAAAAAGTAAATTGAGCATAATGTTCAGCTACAAGTATTGTCAAATATATCCCTGGATTCAGTCTGTTTTAATTAAAATAGATCTTATGCTGCCTCCTGTTGGTCACCTACAAACAGAAACACCTAAAATTAGACTCCGTGTACCCAACTGCACATTCTATAGCCTGTACCTTATCTACTACGTACTACTAATCAGAGGAGGTACACAGCTTTCCTCATGGAGTAACACCAGAAATAAATCTGATCCAGTAAATCTATTTAATTTTGTTAATATAATGAATTTTTAACAGCAGTAAACTGGCTTACTACAAATGTATTTAGAATATAGAAAATAAATTCATTAGTACATAAATAATAATCATCAGGTCTGTGCAAATGTAATCAATATAAACACCTGAATAATTGATATTTATTATAATAACTAAACCAGTATGATAATATTACCAAAGTGCCATAATGTTTTGATAGCATTCTTTAAAAATTAAGATTATCCAATATAGTCATTACTGGATAACAAAATCCCACATACAATATATATTATCTTCATGTATATTATACTGGTCATGCTTATAATGTGTTCTGTGACATAGAATACTATTAGAAACGTTTTGGTTACATCATTTAAGTGCAAATAGTAGAGTATAACTTTACATGCAATTTGTGTTTTAAACAACTTACTATATTTCAGTGAGAATATACGTAATCATCAATCAAGTCATCGATTATTTTTAGAGGAAGGTACCTTTTCATAAAGTACTGTGAGCTTTGAAAAGTCATAAAACAAGTAGAAAAATTCGCATTGGACTAATTTTGTGATTCATTTTTTTAAATTGCGTAACAGCTGCGTAAAGTAGACTGAAAAATCTGTTTGATCCAGACTTACAGCAGTTACTCAGGTAATCCATATTCTAAGTAGTGAAGTTGACTTCACTGAGATTTCTTACATAATTAGTGATTAATTACAGGACTCAAAACTTAGGCCCCTAATTCTATCATAAAGCCTTGGCTTTCACCATGATTTTCTAGCACAGCTTCTTCTGCACTCAGTTCTGCTATCGAGTTTAATTCTCTGTATGCAGAATTGTGGCAAAGGACCTTTTTTTCCTCTGTGAGAGCTGTAGTACAGGCTTACCTACATAACTGAAGAAAATTTGTACTGTTTCACAGTAACTTTTCTATAAGTAGCAGTATAAAGTAACTCACACTACTACATTATTTCCTGATCACTGAGTTAAGACGGTTCAACTCCATTAGAAATCCATGAATGATTTGTCAAACTGGGAACTGACATTAGTTCCTGTGCAAATGTAGCATAGAATATGAAAGAAGCATGTCTGTTTTCCAAATGAAGCTTTGTTCAGTTTTTCACTAAACATACTAATAATGAGTAATTTACTATATATGTAATTGCTCTATCTGGTGTCATATGCCAGAGGCTTATACATACAGCAAGTGACTGGATGGAAGACTGCCAAAAAAAATTTGCTGTTATGAAAAAACCTGGAGGCAAGAACATCACCTGAATTACTGACTGACTCACTTGCTTTTGACCCAGCAATTTGGTCATGAGAGTGGCAATAAAAAAACCCTTGCAATTCTCTTCCAATTTGCATAGCTATTTATACCCATGTACTATGGGCATAATATGTTACTTTTCTCATTGCATAAATTGCATATTTATACCACTTGGGTATAAAACCAACACAAAAACACAAACAGAGGAGAATTGGGTCTTGTATTTCTGATGAATGGACAAGTTGCAATATTTATTGATTAATGAAGTCTCTGTACTACCACTAGTAGCCTTATTAGTGTTACTGTTCTCCTATACATCTATTTTTCTCCTACTGTTTCAGTAAGTGGGAATAGAATTCTCCCTCACTCCTAAACTATTCAATACATTTGCTTTGCACTAACAAAGTAGTTGGTGTTCCAGTATAAAAATGCTCACATTTCAGTATGGTGATGGTAAAGGTTACCTGGCAAAGTGTAGTTACACTATAATTGGGAGACTCACTATGAAGTGAGAAAAAGAAATATGGAAGTTGCCTGAAATACTGTAATAACAAGCTATGTACTTCTACAGAACTCACACACATCTTAATACAAACAAATTATTGAGTGGGAGAGTTCTAGTCCAAATGTTGTCCAAATGTGCCTAATTTTCATTTACATCCTTATGAAAATATTTATGATGAATGTTATCTAAATTTATAAAAGTATATAATGAGAAATTATAGTCAGTCACAGAACTGGAGCTTTCAATTGTTTACCGTTTGAAACAGAAGTGTGTTACTAGGCAATATTAAGCTTTAAGCATTAATATTGAGCTTGAGTTTTGCAAAAAGTACATGCAGTAGTGATGTGATAATGAACTTGCCACAATCATGGCAAGCCATATGAAAGATGTTTTAGGCACCTCACTAAACTTCGTTCATTTTTAAACTGCTTGGAAAGATGTGCTTAGATGTTTAGAACCATTCTGTCTTACTTGTTTTACTGAACCTTACTGCTTAAATGACACTTATGTGGAACATAAGGACGCCCCCTGTCTTATTCCTATAGCTGGAAAGAAAGAAAATTCTCAGGCTGTGGAAGATTACTAATGAATTCATGAAACCTAGCTAATTTCAGCATCCTTACGTCAGACACTTTGTATGTATGAGATCAAATTGGCTTTATAATGTATGCCTAGACTAACATTAATACTAAAATCCATTACAATTTTAACATTCTAATAGATGACTACTGAAAGTTTATGAAGAAATATACTGTGTAGTGTTTACCACGTAATATTTTAACACTTAAAATTACCATCAAGTACAAATGAAAGTGTTTTAATTCATTTAAATCACTACAAAAGTTAAAAAAGAAATTCTAAAGGGGATTTGGATTTGTAACTTTGTATTTGATGTATGACACGATACAAATTTTTCCCACAGTTAACCGAAGCAATGACTAAAATTTATCTTACAGCTTGCTGCTGTAAGCATCCTAGTGGCTACTTAGTAGATAGCACTGGAGACTTCAGAAATGGAAGACTTATTTAAGAAAACGTCCTGAAGTGCTTTTTCTTTAGTTAACAGCAAGACTGAAGCAAAGGTACCATGTGAAACATCCACCCTGTAGAAATCTTCCCCAACCTGCACTATGTGATCACAATTTATCTTGCCACAGTTAATGGGATGAAAACAGAAAGTACAGCTACTACTAAGGCACGAGGATGGAGAAAAACTGGTGAAAACTGAAGAGCTGAAGTAAGATGATAGGAATTATCAGTCTCTTCAAGTTAGATACCTGTTTTTAATGCTGTGAAGGTCACTTTGGCTCTTGCCCTGCCTAATGTCATTCAAGAAGATAAAGCTGACAATTAATTCCTCTTACAGGTTATGTGTATATATATATATATGTAAAACCTAAATAAAACAACACTGATGTAGATTTCTTTTAAACTTCAGTTACATAGGGAAAACAGTATCACAGTCAGTTTTCTCACTCAGCAATTTGTCTACTGGGACATATTACAATAGCACATATTACAATTAATTTGTTGTGACAATGCTTTTGAAATATAATATCATTTTGCAAAGTATTCAGATAACTACAGACTTGCATATAAAATTAAGTACTACTTTCTATATAGTGATGAGTCTGAATGACAATTTAATGGACTCTTCCAAAAGCAATTCTATAGCATACAACTTAAGCTGAAGTATTAAACAAAACAGAACATATTTTTCTGTCTGTAACTTAACACCTAAAAATTTGTTCTAAAACTTGTGCATTTAAATAGATTCTTTTGACTCAGGAGTTTCAAAATTCTCCAGAGCAAATTGTCAGTACAGATGACCAGGGGTCCCTATATTTATTAAACTGGATGACCTGACAGTAAAACTCAGTTAAGGCTTTTGGCATTGGTGAAACTTCTTCCCACTCAGACCTGCTACTGTGGTAGACTTGAACTTCATCTGTGATTTCTTCTGGAGCATAGTCACCACCTAATATATAAATTTTGTCTTCTGTCCCAACTGCGCCTGCATTAAAGCCAGCACATTCAAAAGATCCTTCCCCTTTCCAAACACAGGTTTCTGGGCAAAAACTGTAGACCTTGTAGGTGGAGAGATCGCATATGTACAATGTACAGTTCACTGGAACAGCTTTGATTAGAGTTGCATGGAAAAACTGCCCAAATTCTGCTACAAGCTCAGACCACTGATCAGTCATAGCATTATATTTAAAGAAACAGTCAAGAGATGGATTAAAGGCATCAGTAATCTCTACTTCTGAGCCAAGGACGTAAATTATATTCTGACATGCACTTGCTTCTGGGTAGTAGATACCTCTTGGTAATTGGCTTACAGATTTCCAGTCTTTGGAAAGAGGGTTATAGGATTCTACATCCAAAAGACTTCGGGTTTCTTGAGCTCCTCTGGTCTTTCCCCCTATTACAAACAGCTGGTTTAAGGTTACAACAGACGTGTGCATTGTCCTTGGTTTTTTCATAGCTGACACTACGGAAAATTCATTGCTGACTGGACAGTAGCACCAGGTTTGGTCAGTAGCATCATGAAATGGTTCAGCAATATGAAGCCTGACAGTCCTATAACAATTCCCTTTACATCCTCCAGTTATAAATATTTTTTCTCCATAGCTAGATAAACTTGACCCTGGGAGATCAATCATGTGTGTATGTGGCAGTTCTTTCCATTTATCTGTTTTGATGTTGTAGCAGAAAGTGTGTCTGTTTTCTCCATCTTCATCGGTTTTATGAACAAATATGTACTTTTCTGTTGTTGAAGGACGTGCATCTGGAAACAATCCACTAAAGTTTTGCACACTTTTAACTGCATCATTGATTATTACTGAGCAATTAGCAGTCTTAAGTAAGTGTTCTTCAGAATGTAGAAAGTCCTGCAAAGTCTTTTCAGGTAACTGGTGTAGTCTCACTTTTTTAATCAAATTAGGCAGATATTTCTGTCGTGTTTCTAAGTTATGTTTGGTCCATTGAAGGACAGCTTTCAACACTGATTCTTCCTCGGGGACGTTTAGTTCGTCAGCCTCAAGACATTTTTGTAATATCTCAAAATTCATCTCCAAAAAATCGCTTGATCTGAGTAGCAAGGAAAAGTGATGCTGTACAAAATCTAGCGCATGATCAAATAAGCGGACAGAACCGTAACTTTCTGATAGAGAAAGCAACTGTAAGCAATTCACAAGATCGATACTTTTTATTAGAAAGTCACTGCAAGCTTTGGAAAGGAGTGAAACTTGAAGAAATGATGACAGTTGGAAGAGCATTTCCACATTATCGTTTGTTATCTCTGTTTTTCCTGTGTAAGCATAATCAAGAAAAGCTTTCACTGCCTTGGGTGATAGATTACTAATAGTAACATTGCCATCATCTCGTTCTTTCATATTAACTTCAAACATGGCTCTGTGAATAAAATATAGAAGATACACACAAAAATTAAAGATCTAGCAAACAGCAGAGGACACTGATGTGAGAGGAAGGAGACAATCAGGGCACATAAGGTGAGCAGGCTGTATAGATCTAAAACATGGAGGTTCTCTTAAGTAAGAAAATGTATTTGCTTGCTATGGTCAAAGAAAAAAAGAGTGGTGATAAGGACATATTCAAAGAGATGGCTCATAAAAAGGGTAGCAGCACCTGTGTTTTGTATGGCTTTTCACAGAGCATGATGAAGTCTGCAGCTCTCAATGCGAGAGAGAACATGACAGTTTTAGGGGCAGCGTCAGTTTCAACAGCTTGAGAAAGAAAGGCTGACTTAAAAAATACATAATTAAAAAAAAGCTCCATGATTTAGGTCATGCACTGTGGATGAATACAGAAAATTAAGTGAAAAAAGGCTTCCAAATCCTGCCAGTGAGCAAACGTCAGGATGGATGATGGGTACATTCCTTGGTAATAAAAGTGGGTGAGGGGTGAAAGAGAAGAAAAAACATGAGGAAACTTAATTCTTGCGTTAGGGTTGACAGGTAAGATGTATGGGTACAGGCAGATGTCAGAAAAACTGAGGCTTTGACATAGGACACAATGAAACTTGTGCAGAAAGTAGATTGTGACTGGATACAAAGACAACGGTTGAAATTGTGGAATGAACATCATTGATCAGTAGATCTGTGCAAATTTTATTACAATTTTGACTATTAGTAAATATGTAATAACATTTAACTATTTCACACAATTTAACATGGCAAGATAAAATAATTATGTTTTTTCAAGCCTGTAAGTGCTGGCAACAGTGGAGTGCTGCAACATCAGTTGCCCTGCCCTCCCAGAGCCTAAAGCATCAGGCTGTGATAGCAAAGGCTTCTGAATTTGACAAGAGGTGACAGCAGAGAAAAATTTAGATAAATCACCAAATACTAAGTGTATAATCTGGATTATTAATATATCATAGATCCTATTAAAAAAAAAAACAAACCAAAACCAAACAACCCAGTATCATGGTTTAGTTACACAATTAGTATAGTATGTGATTTTTAAAATCCCATACTTTTATGAGGGCAAAGAGAAAAAAAAAATAATCACTATGTATAGCATGCTCTTCAGGAAGTGAACATCAGGTAAAGCAGGAACTTGTCTGACCTGAGCAAGAACATAAAATTTTAATAAGACAGTTAGGTCTCAAAGACCTTTTTGCATACTAATTGACAATCCTTAGAATCCTTTCCTCATTAACCCAAAAGCTTTGATACGAATCTCTAAATTACAGAGTAAAATAGCAACTGAACAATACTAGAAGGAGAGCAATATAGGCAAAGGCTTTTATTTGAAAGCTAACAAATATGGAGCAAAATGCTGCTGAATCTTGGGTTTACACAGTGAAACCAAAACAAAGAGAAGTCCAAAGGCCAAGGAAGACAAAGCATGTTTAATTTTAAAATTTATCTAGTGCACCTAGATATTTTTTATTCCCTGATTGTAATAAATGGGCCTTGCATTCCAGGACAACTTAAGAATTTTATGACTGCTGTTATCAACTGCTACAGGCGGGGAGAGGTCTCTCGTGGCAAATTTTATCCCCAAAAGCCTGTAGGTAGTGAAAAGGCCACATATGTTACCACATGCTTAACTTCAGTTCTAAAAATTACCACTGCAAGCTATTTCATCCTAACATTCCTTTCTAACAGAACATCTCTGTGCTGTCAAGCAGTAAACACTGAAACTGCTGAAATCTGCACTTTAGAAAAAATATAAGGTATCTGTTTAAATACCTCTGAAGACAAATTCTACTATATTGACCATTCCTCTGAGGTAAATGAAATCCAGCCCCATTCCAAAACCATGCACTATGTATCCACAATTGCTCAGAGCAGTACGTATTTGTAATCAACCTCTTACGTTTCACATTATTAATGTGTCGAAGTACATAGACTGTTCCATACAAGGTCCAACAATGCCCTTGCAGACCTTCAAGTACAGGCAACAGGTAAGTCTGAGAAGTTACAGAACTTGTGTGGATTCTACCTAACAGCAAATCATGCACTTAGAGTTTGACGCTGGTATTTCAGAGCACAGACTCCTGTCTGAAACTCAAATTCATAGGGTACTCATGTCACTTTGGAAATACAGATGTATTTGGGGTATGGTTGGGCATCTGCCACTGTAGTTTTGGTTTGGTTCTTTTTTTTTGTTTTTGTTTTTTTTTTTTGCTATCCTTAATTCAATGTTTGAATGCTTTGCTCAAAACTCTGCAGACATGTAAGTTGTGATGATTTATTTTATTATTTTTTTAAATTATATTCGTCCTCTCCCTCCCAGAGTACTTTAAAACCATTTTCTGAAATCTCATGTCATAATTAGGTTTACCTGAAAAAATCACTGCATGCTGCCAGTACACAACGATGACAAGGAATTATTTCATCTTTCACAAGAATTTTAAAGTCAAAAAATATATTTTGTTCTCTGAACTTTTGTAGCACTTTTAGAATTTGCTGTCCATGACCTTCGGCCACTAAGGAACTGATTTTATTTTCAGGAACAGAAATTCCATTGCAAATAGGTCTGCTAATGTAATCCCGTTGACTGGCCATGGTTTCTTCACCGTATTCCTGAAACTGAAATGGAAAAATAAGTACTTAATTCTACAATCTTACTATTAAAAATTAAATAAATCAATATACCATAAAACAAAAACCTTCCCAGCACTGAATTTGGTTTTTAAGTCCTATGCAGAATTCTAAATCTGTGTTAGAAATGACTTTTACAAGGAATTTAATTTGATAGTACTTCTACTTTGCAAAGTATATACACATAGCATACTTTGAAAAGTAAAATAACTTTTGTTTCAAAGAACAAGTCTATAAATAGTACCCACCTGTAGGAATTTTTTCAATAAAGTCCCTCAAAAAACCCCAATTCTAGTAATTTATGTAAAATGAAGATGGAAAAGGACAACTTTTCTACATATTTTTAGACTCCAAAAGGCTCATCTGTGTACTACAAACCCCTCAACTCAAAGCAGACCAACGGTCTTTCTACAGCTTAGGGTGTCAAGATACAGGCTACTGGGCTGTTTTCTAAGTGGATTCCCATGAAGAACTCCAGACTAAAATAAGAGAATACAAAAAAAACCCCACTAGCAGCCTGGCCTAATCACAGGACTGCTACAGCTTATTAATGGGGTCATTTAGACACAGTTCGGTGACGGTGCAGCTTTGAGCACTTAGTCAATTGATACTGATTTTATTTCGCACCTCTAGTCCTGCTGTAAAGCTGTAGGTTTGCTTACAGCTTATGCTGCCACTGT
Source organism: Nycticryphes semicollaris (assembly GCA_013400055.1). Classification (NCBI taxonomy): domain Eukaryota; kingdom Metazoa; phylum Chordata; class Aves; order Charadriiformes; family Rostratulidae; genus Nycticryphes; species Nycticryphes semicollaris. Next base: position 96,070 of record VXBJ01000979.1, read on the forward strand.
GAGCTTCCTTTACAGTGGTGTAAATTAAATGGCTTCAGAATGGATTTTGCACCAGGGAAGGTTCAGATTGGATATTAGGAAAAAGTTTTACACTGAAAGGATTATTAAGCATTGGAATGGGCTGCCCGGGGAAGTGGTTGAGGCACCATCCCTGGAGGTATTTAAAAGATGGGTAGACAATAGTGCTTAGAGATGTGGTTTAGTGTTGGTTTTTATCACTGTAGGTTGATGGTTGGACTAGATGATCTTAAAGGTCCCTTCCAACCTAGACAATTCTATGATTCTAAATTTAAGACAGCATCATCTCCCTTTCAGCAGCCAAGTTTTTCTGGTGAAAATACTTATACTGTAGTGTATTGTTTGTACAGTAAGTTAGGCTTTCTATTTTTTACATTACAATATTTTACTCCATTTTGACAACATAAAGAAACCTTAAATATGAGTACATTTTATTTATACACATTTAAAGAGCTAATTCTGCTGCCACAGATGCATAGACTGCCCTTACTGCAAATTTGAGTCAGGTTTGCCTATTTTAAATCTTAAGTAAACATTTCAAGGTTTTTTTTATTGCAGGATTCAGCTTCCACAATTCCAGTTAAAATTAGCGACAGATAATAGCCCACCTGAACTGACAAAGAAGGGAATAAAAAATTAAAATTAGCAACAGATAATGGCCCACCTGAATTGACAAAGAAGGGGATAAAAAATTCTGGTTTTTTTCGGAAACCAGAGAAATACTGCGTTTGGTTTCTAATTTCATGAAAAGGCTTATCTGATAAAGCGGTACAATTAGAGCAAACTAAGCCATCAGGCAGTCTTCTTCATGGGAGGTACTTTCATAGCAGACTGATCTATAATTTATCTAGTCAGGTAGCTCCAACCACAAATAAAACTCCATGTGTCCTGGAATAGAAGAGATCCATTGATCGTGCTGCCAGCACTGGCACCCTTGGAGCAGGCATCTTCTCCTTCCCATGGCCAGACAATCTCACGTATTCACTCTTTCCATTCTAAGCCTGAGGAACTAGGAAAATACAGAAGAACAAGACCACCATTTATTCTGATAATGTATGGCCTCATAAACCCCAACTTTCATAAATCATAAAGCTTTTTTATACATCTGAATTCTCTAGAATACCTTTTCATTACTAGGAAATTTATGAGGAACTTAAAAGCCTGTTCCTTCCTTCAAAAGCAGAGTTGTTTCAGCAAAATTAGTTTCAAGCATTTGAATGAAACTTTAAAAAAAACAGTAAGTGAATTCTAAGGTTTATTTGGCACCATGTAAAGTAACACTTCTGAAGGAAATGTAGTCCTTTTCACAAAAAATTTGTAATTAATAATAATAGTAGACATATTCCTCCTTTTACATGCAGTTTTTACAGCAAGCTCCTACCTATTACTTGCCCTCTGTAGGTAAAATTACCAATTTGAGTAATATTCATCTTTATATAATAAACACAGAACCATTTAATGTCATCAAGTCCATCGCCACTATTTTAGGCAAAGACATCATATAATCACTTTCATAAAAGCAATCTATGTTTCAGAAAGTTTTCTTTTACTGCCACTACTTCTACAGAAAGACTATTCTGGTAAATTGGTGCTGAGACTGCAAACCTTTTAATTACATAAACAATATGTTAATGCTTACATATATTTGTTCCTCTGTCAAAATTGTCATTTGACTGAATTTTCCTTTGTATATTTATTCACTCACAATTATCAAAAGTGTTGATATCCCCTCTCATCTTTTATCAGAATGAACAACTATCAGACTTCCCAAGGTCCATTTATAAGATTGAATTTTTGTTTCCTTATTATTTCTTGTGGTTTTCTCTTTATCCACTCCAGTTTGATCTTGTATTTCTTTCACTGATATCAAATTTGTTGTACAGCATAATGGTTAAGATCTCGTCAGTCTCTCACTCCTACAATTTCCAGGATATCCAGTGCCTCCCAATCCTAATCTGTAACAGCAGTGTTTCCTTATTTTTTAATTAAAGGCAAATTTCAGCCAGTGTACGTCTAATTTTCTTGTCCATCATTAAGGAAGACACTAATGAATACTGTGCTATAGCTTAGCCTAATTCACAGTCCTCTGCACTCCATTAAAAAAAAAAAATTAAAAAATTACATTCTCACTTCCCTTGTAGCCAATTCCTGCTTTATTTGATAATTTTGATACAAATTTACCACTTCACTGTATCTGTTGATGATTTTAAAGCCCTCAAAAATACCTTAACAATTCAGCTAAAACTTTGCATGTTAAACAAGGCCAACTAGCATTTATAATTATTTAATACATTCTTCTACAAAGCCATATGAATCAATAGTTATCTTTATAAATATTTGATCAAGTTACTGACAAAACGGTAGAAAACTTAGCGGGTGCAGACATACATTATGTAGGTGCAGAGTTGAGGAACGTTGGGCAATGAACCTTCCTCATATTTGCCCCATTGACTCCCACAGGATTCCAATTACAAAGTCTGCTTTTATGGGGATTACCAAGAACCAAACTCCAATAGATGCTTTCTTAGATGTGGGATCTCCTACTTTTGTTTAACATATGATTGTACAGCTTATCATGGCAGGCAAAGGCTGAGCCCTCTTCCATCATCTGACCCACCGGGCACTTGTCACACCACCAGCCTTCCAAATTCAAGCTACCCTACCACTTGACAAAACGTCTCTGCTGGCATACTGAATGTTTACACATCTTATACAGACAAATGACTCCTTAGCTACTAGCCTGGTTTTCTAAAAAAAACAAACAAAACCAAACCAAAACCCTTCCAAACCCAAACTCCCTTAAAGTTAATATATTCACCCTGTTTTTCAAAGTCACATCAAACAAGTGGCCCATTGGCCATTACAGTGAAATATGATACAGACTTCAAAGTTATTAAGGTCAACCCCACGTAACACATGCTTGGGGAGATAAACATACCTCTCAATGCTATCTGTACAGATCTCCAGCTGAGGAGCAAGCCGTTCTGCACACCTGAAAGTTAAGTGGCAAGAATGGCCAGCCTATGTACGGCCACAAAGCAGCTACAGGCGCATAGAAGCAGGTTGGGGATGCTAAAGTAATTTTGGTCTTTACAGTGGATGAACATGGAAGTTCTGGGAGTGCAGTGGACCACATGGGAGCTCTGACAGTAAGAGCATTCTTATGGTCTGTCACAAAGTCCACTAATAAGGATCCAGACCTCATTAATTCTGCTGTTCACAAGACCCCTCTGTTTTAACACTCTCCTTTTACCAAGACAGCACAGGATGGAGCAGCCTAGAACGTAATGAGCTCATTGACCCACATGCCCTGTAACCACACTGGTAAGTCTAAGCCTGTAATCAAAACATGAGAAATACGCACATTCCTATTAGAGGTATCTAATCTACTGGTAAAAAGTGACAAGAAAATATCTGACTGACCTTAATACTCATATACCAAGGAAACAGCTGCCAAAAATGCTCACTGAATTTCTAGAGGAATTCTTCTACTTCACTAGTGCTAATGTTCTATTTCCATAAGACATAACATGGTTATACAGATTTTCTTTTACGTGTCATCATCAAAAATCCTTCTTAGATGTACTTATAATTCTCTTTGTGGAAGAAGTTGAAATGTGTAATTTATTTTTTTCATTCTTACCCTTCAGAAAGTTCAGCTGCCCTTTTGAATATCAATTTTATACCCTGGATATCTGCTGAATCCTAGATACTATGCCGAGACTGTAAACACAGATACTGTTAAACTTACATAGGAGTCCAGAACCAAGACAGCCATTTTCAGAATATCTCCACAGGCATACACTAAAATCATAACTACTGTAATACGCCTCCTAGAGGTAGTGTTCACATCCCTTCCACCAGATCCAAAACAGCAGAGCAAACAGAACTGTGGAGTGAACTTTGAGCAGAGATGAATTTTAGTTTGTGCAGGGTCTACTCTAGTGCTCATCAGTCAGAACATTCTCATATAAAGTACATACATCCAGGAACACCTTTGCTGAAAGTCAAAATAGCCTTAGATGCTGCAACTGACAGATAAAATGGTGCCAAAAGTTTAAATATGCTAACGAAGTTGAGAATGGTATAAGATGTGCAATTAATTCTAAGTGAATAACAGAGGGAAATGTATTAATCAAAGGAAGGTAAAAGCCTATATAATAAGAATGGAACATGAACACTCAGATGAGGACACAGAGTACAACTTGACACTGGAGAAGACTTACACCAAACTGTTTTGATCACTTTATAGTAGTAAGATAAAAATATATATACAAATATATGTGACTTTGTAATATCATAGGGCATGTTGTGTTGTGAAAGTATTGAGCATAACTAAGTATTGTGTATAGGTAAGTTAGCACTTTGTCGGATAAAGTATGTTAGGGCCATGTCTGCTTGACAATAAACATTTTTAATGGGACTGAAGCCAGAGACTGTTCCCAGCACAACAGACATTAATCTTACATGAGGCATGTATTCATTCAGACAGTACAAATGCCATTTGGTGTTTAGATGTTCTCTCCCCTACCAATGCAGGTAGCAGAAATGAGTCTAAACTCAACCTTTATTTGGTGCTTTACTATTTAGAAACAATTGTAAAACAATCTATCTGCTTTATCTCAAAGCACAATACAGTTGTGCTACAGCACTCTCCCATCAATAAATAAGTAAATAAAAATATATTAATTCCTAATAGTTCTTAGCAGATATGAGAAAGAAATTGTTCTTCAAGAGAACATTACCTTTGTCACTTAGCCTTCTCCCACCTTGGATAGTATGTCTGACTAGATAACAGGATTTTAAAAAAGAGAAATTTTAAATGCTGGTATTTTACAGCATACTTTATGTACTGAAGAAGAAAGAATTAAGAGCAATGACGATAAAGAAATCGTATACATTTCTCTAGGGAAGTTTTAGATTTATTTTTTTTTTCATTCCAAATGTAACTGTACAGTTACTGTAAGTTTTGAAAAGGTCAAGATCAGCATCTTAAAATCTAGTATTAAAAGTATTATATTATTAAGTCTACTATATACCCATCAAGGTGACTTGTTATTTTCATTCCATAGCTATTCAAAGGGGGATAAATTTGTAGTTTGTTAACAATCTTTAAAGACACCATTGCCCACTACAGGTCTAATTTAACACCATCTAATTTAATTTTTAGCAAGACGAATATGAGTGGAACAGGTACCTAAAGGATTTGATGACACCTCTAATTGCTTACTAAGAAGACATGAGTAGATTGAAAAGTAATTGAATTATAAATACTAAGTACAAAGATCTATACTTCCATATTGTATTATTGTTTTTACTGTCTGACTGTTTAAGAATGAAAACAGTAACAGAATTCCAGGCTCCTGTCCAGAAATTTCAATGCAACTCAGTCTCACAGCTTTTTCATAAATAACTGAACTTCAAAGAAAATTAATATTCAGCAAATCATTTTTAGACAGTCAAAAAAGATGCATGTGGCATTCTGAGACATTTAATCCACAAAAGTGGCATTTATGAATAATACAAGCTGAGACAGTATTCTATGAAGGAAAGGTGACACAGAGACTTAAAAGCTTTGGGTTCTTTAGAAGCAATTGAAAAAAAAATGGCATGAAAATAACCCCCTGCATGGTACCAGTAGGAAGCAGTGAAATTGCACTGATTCCTGGAGGCATTTCAAAAGTGGAAGACCACCTTTCTACAAGCAGTGATCTTTAATTGCATACCTTCTCACAAACATATGAATCCATTAAGATAAAGAAAATAATCACTTAGACGAACTTAAGCTGACTCAACTTTGTCATACAGCTAAATTTCTTAAATTCATCAAGTTCCTTTGGAAATTATGTTCTTAGCCCAAAAAGTCCAAGAACTGTAATTTTCATTTTCAGGAAAAAAAAAAAAAAAAAAAAAGGAATTAGAATGCCATGCTGTTCTTCTAATTGTGGCAAAAATAATAACTGCAACTTCTGGAAGAGGAAATTGCTGCTTTTACTGGGTTCCTGTAGTCTGTCATTTCTGTAGGTGATTAAAATACATGTTTTTTTCAAAACATACATGCAATATTGAACATACTTGTAGAATAATTTAGCATAGCTTATTATCGTAGCAGGTTTTACTTATAATAACAATGTGGTTTTATATTGAATTTATATTACATAGTATACAGTGCATCTTAATCCTCAGTTTGGACTTACACATGATGATTTTTTAACAAAATCAATAAGTCCACTAGTGAAAAAAAGTGCTACATGTTTACATCTCTCTAAGTAGAAAGCATGGACAAGCCAAACCTATTAATCAAACCTGAGGGGTTTTTTGGAACTAGGCAAGATCCATATTCCATTAGCATTATCATATATCGGTAACTAAATATAGAGATGGCCACAATTTCCTCTTCAAAGCATGCACAATACAATGCTTGAAATGTAAGCCTCAGCTACAGTTTAACACTGGGGAACAGCATTTTCCCGGGAAATAGCATTTTTGACTGTGCTACATCCTCCTCTGCTGTCAGTTAACTTTGTGTCTCGCTGTTTGGAATATGTATGACATCGCTTGCTTGACTGATTAATGAAGAAAAACTGGAGTCATATTTTAAAATAGGTGAATTACACTACTGATTCCTTGCTGAAACAATTTTCCCCCCACGTTACTTCTGTGTTTAAAATATTTTGCAAAGACCAACCTATACACAGGTATAACTGAGACTTATTTTAGGCAGAAAGACAGTAGTTCTTCTGGCCTATTTAGAAAGGCACTTTTTCACATTGACATGGAGGCTGGGGATGCTAAACAAGAAAAAGAACCCAATGAAAGATTCTAAGAAATACCCGAAATCATGTAATTTTCATTATTTTTGCATCATTTGTTCACGGTCAATATAGAACAGTTAGAGCATAAACATTTCTAGAGGCAAGCAACAGAAATAAGGGTTGTCATTTTCCAAGCAGACGCTGCAGTTTTAGCCCTGGCCCGACTTCAAAACCAAAGGCTAAACAATTGATTACCTTCTGATGATTTACAGGTGGCCTGTAATTGAGGGCCCACAGGAATCACAGTTCTGACAACCACTACAGTTCGTAGCACAACAAAAAACATAGGATACAAAAAGCTTTTTGTTTGGACACGATTTTTAGAAGCCCGAATCAGACCAGGGCGATGGGGGGGGCTTTGCCCCTCGCGTGTGAACAATCGCCTCCTCTTTTTTTTGTCAGCACTGAGCAGCAACTCCGGGGAGGCTCAGAGGCCACCACGCCGCTGCAGCTCCCAGCCCGTCAGCTCTGCCAGGGCCGGGCCGGCTCTCCGTGAGCACGGAGGTAGTGATGGTGACGATGAGGCCGGAAACACCGTGACGGGGGGGGTGGGGGGCGCACCCAACGGACACTATCCCCAATGGTATAAACGCGGCCTTGTGTCGCGCGAAGCCGGGGTAGGCAGAAGTTACAAGAAAATTACGTTCTTTTTGCCAGGGCCGGGATTATCAGCCAGCCCAAACCTCAGCGGTGCATGACCCCTCCAGCACCAACGACCGCTGCCATCGCCCCCACCCCGTCCGCCGGCGGAGGGCAGCAGCTTCAGCGCCGAGACTGCGCATGCCCACACCGCCCGCGCATGCGCTCTGCAGCGGCTCCCTTCATTCTAAGGGAGGACTCATTCCGGCAGGACAGGTGGGATGCTGCAAAGGGGCTTTCTCTCCTGTCACGGCGTGACCGCCGGGCTTGGCCACCGGATGCGGCGGTCTCTCGCACCGCTGCCTCTCCGCAGCCAGCCAAGAGCTTGTCCCCCCCGTTTATCGCTTCCTCGGAACAGCGCGCACCCACCTGCCGCCAACACCAGCAGCCTGCCGCTCCGTCTGGCCCACCCGCCGCAGCAGCAGCGCCAGCAGATTGGCTGCTTCCGGTGTCATTCTCCCGTTTGTTGCACTCACAGTGGCTCCCTCGGTCGTCAATCCAGACGACAGCCCACCCACTCTCCCGAGCGGGTACCTCTCTGGGCTCGCTGACGACAGCGCGGGTGTCGCTCAAGCCGCAGACACCGCCTTTCCCCTGATAGGTGGGTACCTGGCGCATTCCCTTGTCACTCACCGGGCGCTCTGATACCGGATTGGCCTCCGTGCACCGAGGCTGGGGGTGGTTCCTTTTGAGGCTGAGGGCCCCGCTATGGGCCGCCTCCTTCGCGGCGGCCATGGGCAGCATACGCTGGGCCTTCCCCTGCGGCGCCTGGCGCCCCCGCCGCGAGGAGTGGCTGCTGGCGGCGCGGCTGGTGCAGCCCGAGGAGAAAGACCGTATCGGCCAGTTTGTCTTTGCCCGCGATGCCAAGGCCGCCTTGGTACATGATGGCGGGGGAGGGTGAGGGGAGCACAGCGGGAGGCGACTTCGCCGCTCTCAGGGCTGGCGGCGTGTGCCCACCGGGCGGAACTTAAAGGGCCGCGTTGCTCGGAGCTCTCCGTCTCTGCCCTTCCCGCTACTGCGGACGAGTGCTGGTGTCTCCGGCGGGGCCTCCAGGGGGAGGGGTTGCCCCATTGAGGAGCGTCCCCGCGAGAAAGGGCCGGTCCCGACGCCACCAGTGGTGTAATGTGTAACAGAGTAAAACTGCTTTTACATATTTCAGGTTTTAGATCTCACATAACGATGTGACTTCTGCTAATCAGTCAATAAGAAGTTACATGGCAATTTTTAGCTGTCCAGTATTTCATGTAGCGCCAAAATAATGAATATACTGAAAGGAAAACGGTCGAGACAGTTCAATATGGTGTAATAACTATTCACCTATGCAATAAAGTATCCTAAGTAAACAAGATAGAGAAGGAACTATTTTATGTGATTCTTCTAGGTTGGGACTATTGAGTCTCCTCCTTGTGGTAATAGTGTTAACAAATGTATTACATAATTGGGTTTGGTGAACACTTTTGCTTAAATTTGGTTGACACAGGCTTTTATAAAGGAGAAATCAAAATGATGTGGCTAAAATGCACTCTTACTTTCTATTGGCCATAGTAGAACCCCATTTGTTTTAGGCAGATGGTTTTCTAGCAACCACAAGTATTTTGCATGTAGCATAATAGTACTGTATAAATCACTTCCATTTTATTTCATAGGCTGGTCGCCTGCTGATACGGAAATTAATCACAGAAAAGTTGTGCATACCTTGGAACGAAATAAATTTGCAAAGGACATCAAAAGGAAAACCTTTCCTGGCAAATAACGTATTCACTGTCTACTCAAATTACAACTTCAATGTCTCTCATCAAGGAGATTATGCAGTTCTTGCAGCTGAGCCTGAGCTTCAAGTTGGCATTGATATTATGAAGACTAATTTACCAGGTAATGCATTATGGTTACCAAAGCAGTTTCTGTAGCGTTAAAGTGCTGAACGTTTTAATGTCTTCTGAAGAACCCACCTGTGTCCTGAAAATTTAGTGTAATTAGAAGAGAGTGTATGAATGTATTGTGTATTTGCTTTTTTATTTTATTTTATTGTTACATGCACTCCTCATTGTTTATTTATGATTTTCTGTTATGCCAGATATGGATACCTTTCCAGTTTAGAAAAACAGACCCCTGGAAAAATAAGGTTGTGAATCCTGCATCTGGTTGTGGATCTGTCTTCTGCAGATATTTTAATTACGGGTTTGTTATCTGTTAGATAGAAGCAGGGACAACATTCCAAGTAGGGACAGTGGGATCCATCCCCATGAGAACTTTACTGTTTGTGACTGTGGGTGTTACTCTTCTGTCCCATGAGAATGGACATTGCATGTGTCAGAACCGGGCCCAAGCAAACGGGTATCAAAGATTTGCTATGAGCATGCAGAAATCCTCAGTGAGAAGGAATCATGCAGGAACATTTGATGGGCCCATGTTAAAAGATTAAACTTCACAAACTTAAGGTTTTGATCTATTTATTTGTATGAAATGTTGTGCTAACCTGACTATATTAATAAACTTCAGGACTCAAATTATAAATTAGAGTTGTAGCAAAGTGTGTTTTTAAATATAGTTTTATGAAGACCATTTAGTTCATCAATGCATGACTGGGTTAAAGGAGAAACATACTGGAATTTAAAATTTACCGGGGTTCTAGTTTTTGAGAAATCTCCTCAAATGTTTAACCAGGTATGATGGTAATAGCTGTGTTCTTTGAAGATTGTCAAGAGACATTTTCTATTTGCCCAGCATTTTATGCTATAAAATTAATCTGTGTAGTAAATATTCCTGACTGGATAACTTTCTGATCATTTTATACCTTTTTAATGATTATTACAAGTGTACGTTTTTTGGTTGGCATGTTTAGCTTAGAGCCACAGAAATTTTATTGCAATGCAAAGTGAAGTTGTTCTTCTCTGTGACTCACTTCCATCTACTGTAGACCCTCATTCTAAAGATGGTGGTCAGTGTCTGGTGTTACCACTGTAGTAGAAAGGCTCTGTAACTGCACCATAGCAGATGTCCACACTATAGCCTGTGGAGGGTGCCATGCCAGCACAATTCTGCATTTTAGGACAGGAACTGTGACCCATGGATAAGGCTGTACTGGAGCAAGTACACCCCTGAAGGGACTACAGGAATGCAGGGCCCAAATACCAAATTAACCTCAAGGATGATGCTTTTATCATAGCTCTCCCAAGCAAAACAAAACGAAGTGATGTCCCAACTGTGTTCTCTCTGTGTCTTGCATGCCCTCAACCTACTTGCTGGGGCAGCAGAGTGACAGAGAAGGCCTTGATGCTATGTAAACACCGCAGCAGTAGATAAAAATATTGATGTGGTGTCAACACTGTTTTAGTTGTACATCTAAAACAAATTGCTGTATGGGCTGCTGTGAAAAGAAGCTAGCACCCAGACCCAGTACGCCTGGAAACACTTTGGCTAGGCTTGCTGCAGGCCTTACCACAAGACTCCCAGATTACTCGTTTTTAAAAGCTTCCCTGTTTCAGCAGGTAAGCAAAGCATTCAAAATTTTTCCTGGGAAATGAAAAAAGAAAGACATTTATATATGCCATATACGGAGGTAGGAGTGTCCTCTGCTGGCACTTTATGAAGCTGGAAATGTAGCTGGCACTTTAAAGACACCTTGGTGATGTCCAGCTGACAAATCTTATTAAATGTGTTAAACTCCTTCTGAAAGTAGGAAGTAATTGTGAAGAGTAGAGGTTTAACTTTACATTCAGGTTTAGAAACCTGGATTTGTATTAATTCTTCATTTTGGAATATAAGGGTTATATTTGGGATATAATGTAAGGGAATATATTATTAGGGTTTTTTTCCAGTTAATAGAAAAAAAATTTAATTTCAATATTAGCTGGCTTTATTTAAAAAACCAAAAAACCCAACAAAACCAAACCAACAGCCAAACAAACAACTCATCTCTATTGTCTCTGTTGCTTCCTTTCTCATGTAGTTTTTACTTACTTCACTATTCCTCTCTCATTTCCCTCATACTGAATCACCAAAATAGTGATTAATTCAATGTCCCTACATCTATTGCTCAGTCTGCAGGCAGTGTCAGAACAAGTCAAGGTTCTTTTACCTTGTGTCTGAGTATATTCTTCTTTCAGTGTCTCTAGTTGCTGTCATAAGAGGGTTGGAATCAAAGTTAGGCAGTCAGTATAAATTGTCACTTAGTTATGTCAACTTTAGCAGGCTAAACTTAGGAAATAAAATATTCTTGAGTTCACCCTATCAATGATGCATTGGTTGCTATTCTGCTTCTCCCACGTAGCTTTGTGTTTACTTGTCCTAGGGCTTCCAAATAACAACGTGAAGCTGAAATTTAAAGTAGGATTTGGTAAAGTAGGATTTTGCTATATTTCTGCTCAGATATAATCTGAGCAGAAATATAGCAAAAATGGTGAAACCAAACTCAGTTTTCAGTTAGGTACAAACAGGGTTTAGATAAACCGTTCCGTTCGTAACTTCTTCTGTAGCAAGAGAGGCTCCTGCCAATGAGTTCTAGGATTATTGATGGCAGCAGTCCTGCCCTCTTACCATAAAGCAAATGTTGCCACATCCCCCTGGGGAACTGCCCTCAGCAGCTGCAGGGATTTAATTTGTGTCTATGAGCTGGTGAGACTAAGTAATGCTGTGAGATCCAGTACAAACAGGCTTCAGTAGTTTCACCCATAGAGAGAAAAATAGTGTTTATTCGGGAGATGCTCATCATTCCAAAGACTAAATGATGGAATTGAATCGGTGCTTTTGTAATAAAGTGATACTTAAAAACTAGGTATCCAGGTGACCAATCCAAAAGAAGCTTAGTGACAGATGCAGCCTCTTCAGATTCCTCAACATGGGTCCTTAATGCACAGCCACTTTAGACACCTGTCCTTCTTCAATCAGAGGTCTAGATATGTGTTGACAGAAAAAGGGGCCAGTAGATATCATGGTATCTATACTCTAAATTCACGGTGGAAGGTTTCACAGTGTACACAGAGGAGTACAAAATGCATTGTTACAAAATTTCTGGCTTTCCTTTCCGTTATCTGAAGTTCAGCAGCTGGCACAGTCTGTCCTGAAGTAATTTAGCTGTCAATAACTTCTATACGTCTTTTCTGTCTTTTGGTAAGGAGAGAAAGAACTACAATGCTTGTCATTATGTGTAAGAAACAATTGTCATGTGTGTCAGCACCTGATTGTGTAATTGTTTTCCACATTATGTAACTTTATGTAAATATTTGTGAATTAAAACAAAAAAAAAAGGTTCCAAATTTTGGAAGAGGTTGTGCTTATGGCCATACATTTTCCTTTTTGGAGTTATAATTTGTGTTTTTGGAAAAGAAATATGACAGTAATGAAAACTTAGTAATTGTGTGTGGGAAAGTGAGCAAGCAAATAAGCAATAAAGGATAGAATTTAAAATTATAGTCTCTGTAATATGAACTAAAGCTAGCATTTTTTCACCTATAATTTTCTGAGAAAGATTTTGGTTTTAGTAGAATTAGCTGGAACTGGTTTTTTCTGTTGTGCTGTCAATATATAACTTTGACTTCGCCAGTATTTTATCCGATAGTTCCACTGAGTGGGGCTGTTGCTCTGCAGTTGCTAAGCACATTATATTTCTGAGGGTGAATCCACTATAAATCTCTTTCTCTGGAATAGCTACAAGGACAAAGAGTTCCTGATGTACAAAGTACATTACAGTAGGTTTGGGGTTTTTTTAAGTATTTGTGATGTTATCCAACAGAATCTTGATAGAGGTCTACAGTGTTCTGGTTTTTATATTCATTTATTGTTCAACCTATGAATAGAATATGCAGTGCAAATATACAAGTGAGTAAGTATCATGTAGCTAAAAGTTCTGAGAAATATGCTGCTGAATTGCATACTAGCACATAACAAGGAGCTCTGGGTCACATAGACTAGTTATGTCTCCTCTTAATCTGTGCTATCTGGTTTTGTTGTACTTATGAGCAAATAAGAAGGCACCTCTTTCTGTATGAATTGCTGCGTTATTAAAATCTGAAAAATTAAACTACTGCAAGTCATAGCCTTCTTTGAATGTGAAGGCAGGCCACATAAGAACCTATTCTTAGCTGTGCAAATAGGGACAGTTCTACAAAAGTTCCACAGATATGAAATAGTTTTATCACCTTTTCTCCTCTATTCATATGTTGAACTAAAATAACATGGTGATAGTAGAAAAGGAGAATGTCTTCTTTAGCTGTTGTTGCCTTTTGGTTATCTGTGAGGTTATTGTTCTAGATTTAAATCAGGCTCTCAATTTACTTGTTTTTGAAGAATTACTGAGATGATTTTTTTTTTCCTTTGCTTTAGATCAGTTTAAGATGAACTCTTGAGTCATTTGAGAAAAAGCACACTGTACTGTAGATTTGTTAATGGAAGTAACTGTGGGCGTTATTTGTCAAGAGAGGTAATGCGTATGAAATTATTTTAGCCTTTTCACAAAATAAATGAGAAGGATTCGCCCAGTAATAGTAACTCCTGTGGAAAAACTCTGCTTGTGATAATGTATTTGATTATTAACTTCCAGACAAGAAATTGTGCAACAAGCGTCAACTTGGTTTAAGTGGTGTATGGGATGTTGATTTACCAGTCACTTAAACTCTATAAAGTAGAACATTTTCAGAGGCTTAGGGAATAATTATAGCTTAATAAAGATTGCTTTGAGCATTTGAAAAAAGTTTAGATCTTAGATTCAAGATCTTTCCTGCAGTGCAAGTGAATTTCTTTTCAACTTCTTAGTTGAAACTTTTTAGCTGGAACTTTTTAGCTTAGATGGAATTACAAAGGTAAATAAATTAACAGTTCATTCCTGTTCTTTCATAATCAGCCTGCAATCTTTCTTACCCACTGCATTACAGTTACTTTGATCCAGACATCTTCAATCTCAATATAATTCCAGAATTAAATATTTGACATGCAATAAAATAGCCTTTTCTCATTAATCTTTCAATATTACATTAGGTTAGCATATTAAAAGAGACAAAAGGGTGAATTTTCTGCATTTGAATTTTACAGAAAATTAATTTGATCTAAAAATACTTTCTGAAATGCTTTTTTAAGGAAGTAGGTTATTATGTGCAAACACCTGATTGTTTGAAACTGTTTTTCTCTGAGGTAAAGAAATAGGAATAGAACTTTACTCACTTCTCTTTTTATTTTCATTATTTCATCATTGAGGTGAGATAATACAAGTCATGATATTCAAATCAGAGAGATGTCACACATGAATCACAGTATCTTAAGTCTCACACCAAGAAGCTAAGTACCATACTTCAGTCTAGCTGGTGGAAGAAAGCTTGTTCTCTCCAGCCAGTTGTAAACTTTATGCCATTTCTTTTGGTAGTCATAAACTAAATTGAGAGTTAGGCACACCTATGTCATAGTTAAAGATATTTGGTGTGTCTTTTCTCTAGCAGCCATGTTCAAGTTTTTGGACTTGTAATGCTTTTTTAATTGTTGCTTTCCAGCTTTTGCAATAAGAATTTCTTGACCTAGAAAGAAATGCCAAAACAGACTGTTCTTTGGAGTGTTTTTACCCTTAGAGTGCCTTAACTTTACCTGAAGCCAAGTTTTAATTGTTTTTGGATTTATTGTTGTATGTCAGTAAATCTCATATCAGCATTCAGCAGCTAATCTTTCACTACAAGAGATAATTGCCAAGTTATTAGCTAATAGTAGCAGCTATGTATCTGCATATCTAACAGCTGTTGATATGTAGACACACTGTTTGGGATGAAGAATTTAATGAAGAATTTAGGTTAAATGTTACTTCTAATTAATTAGGTAGAAATTTATAAATATAAAATCATATCATTTTATGATGTAAAGTAGTGTTAAAAGGGCTAACTAATAGTCTTGTTCACAGTGGTCACATTTTTTTACACACTGAGTAAAACAGGGAGGAATGTCTTTATTCTTGTTCTATTTGGAAATAGGAAGAAAAAGACATCTTAAACGTGTTCTTAAAAATTTCATAGTATATAGCAGTTCTATTATTGTGATTTGTTTAGTCATTTCTAACAATGTTTTAACCTGGAATTACATCACATTTGTAAAAACTTGGACATTATGGTAATTAATTAAGCAGCAATGCTTGATAAACTGTGAAAGGAAAATTTCCTCTTTGAGAGGAACCTGTTTCTTTCCAAAAAGCCTATCTTAATCCTTTATTATTGTTTTGTAATAGGAAAACATAAAACCATTTGGATGTTTATAGGTACCAATAGAAAAATGTAAAACAATAAAAATGAACTTGTGGAGGATAGATATGTTTAAGATGAGGGATAAATTTACAATTAAGAAACCAAGAAACTTAAACCAGGAGCTTGTAGTAAAAATAAGAAGTGGAACGAGGAGATTGTTTGGTTTTGGTTTTGGTTTGTTTCATGGGGTTTTCTTCTGCTAAAACATCCTTCTGCACACTAAATTTACAATAATCACAATTTATTCCTCAATTGGTCTTTTGGGAGATTAGTCCCTCGTTTTGAATGTGTAACTTAAAGAGAATTTAAGGTTTGGGGGTTTTTTTGGGTTTTGGGTTTTTTTTGGTTGTTTTTTTTTTTTTTTTTTCCCCCAACAAATTCTCAGCCAGCACTAATGACTGTTAGTTTTGGCTTTCCAAATTAAGGAAGTCTAGAAAATTGATGTTACAGGAGGGCCAAGGTTAAGTCATTATTGTGTAGGTTTTAAGAATTTACTTTTTGAGGAGTTTCTTGCTAGCACTGCCTCTTTCCAAATAGCTTCAGCTCTGCAGATACATATATTTTTGCAATAGTTGGAAAAGAGAAGCTTATTTGGATGTTCTAGTGCTCCACCACCCTCAGAGTAAACAACTTATTCCTAATATCCAATCTAATCTGCTTTTCTTCAGTTTANAAGCAGTGTTTTAGAGACAAATTTGCAGATTTTTAGGCTGGTAGAAATATGTCTATTTGACATCTCCCCTCAGAAATTGTATAAAAAAAAAAAATAGCTTCATCTGGATTCCCCTGATGTATCTCCTTTCTAAGAAATATTTTGATTTTTAACAAGGAAAATAGTTTTATATTTTTTTCACTGAAGGTTACAAGTTGCTGCTGTCATGTCAGATTTTCAGGGAAGTTTAGGATTAGGAGACTTGCTACTTTTGTAATATTTGTCTACTATTTTCTTGCCTTATATCAGGTTGATGCTCTATGTTCTATGCATTGTGCTTGTGTTATATACTGAGTTGTATTTTGATGGAAAATCCAATCTTGTAGTGAATTAAAAAATTACTTGCCCTGTATATTTTTTTTTCTGTCTGTTATAGAATCATAGAATCATCTGGGCCAGAAGAGACCTTCAAAGGTCATGTAGTCTGAACCCCCCCACAGACAGCAGGGACACCCCCAACTAGACCAGGCTGCCCAGGGCCTCATCT
>VXBJ01000980.1:6733-40540 GCA_013400055.1 Nycticryphes semicollaris
TCGCTTCACCGCCCGGCCCCGCCGACTCGCCGCCGTCCAGGCTCCCGCTCAGCGCGGCGGGGCAGCGCCCGCCAGCCCGGCCCTGCCGCCTCCCCCCTCCGCCCACCCTGCGGGCCGGCCCCAGGCCCCGCGGGCGGCGTTTCCGGGCCCCTGGCGAGGCCTGGCTTCCCCCTACCCCAGCGCTCGGGGACCGTCGCGGCCCTTGACCCCGGGCGTTTGGGTCGCCGTGCCCCGGGAGGTTGATGTGGCCTCTCCTTAACTCGGCCCTACGGGAAGCCGCCAGCGTTAGGAGCCTGCTGCCCGAAGTGGGGACAATTTACCCCCAAAAAACAAGAGGCCCGACCCAGCCGTGGAGGAGAGGCTTGGGCTGCCCTTGGCACTTCAATCTCCAGGAAGGGCCGAGACCCCGTAAACCTCTTGGGAGCCACCAGCGAGGTTCCCTGAAAACATGAGGTGCCAGAGCTTTCCCTCACACCCACGAAACACCGACTGATGAAATACTGAGGTATCACGGTACCTTGGATATTTCAATATCCTTTTCCTGTGTGGCGTGGAAAGGTGAAGCGGTTGCCACACACACAAGCACCCCGGGGTCTCACGGTGGCGATGGGGCTGGGGCAGTGGGTCTGGATACTGCTAGAGGCCGTCCTGCCCTCTCTCACAGCACGAGTGGCTCACAACATCACAAATAGCTTGAACTATTGCTTACAGCATGGCAATATTTCTAAGTTTGGTTGGGGTTTTTTTGTTGTTTTTTTTTTTTTTAAGAACTGCTCCGCTCTGAAGAATGATGGTGTGGAAATGCCTTTGACAGATTTATTATTTCTCCACGTTTCTGGTATCAAAATTTGCCCTCCTTGGCCATTAAGGGATTTTGTTTATTTTCTAATTGACAGTGCCATAAACACCAACTGGGCTATAAGAACTGATTGCATTTCTTCAGAAACGTGTGCTGATGATCACGTTTCTGCAGTCAGAAGCTAGCTGGAATTTAAAAAGCGGCTCATCTTCCCACAGCTCAAGACAAAGGTGCATAAAATGCATTTACAGCCGTAAAGCTGGGGAATACAACTCTGCCTTTGCACTGGTAGCAAACCTGTTTGATGCCAGAAGAGGTTTTTCTATCATCTCATTTGAATGATTTATACATGTTTAGTGAAATTCGCTTTCTTCTTCCATTTCGATCGACTAGTCATGTGTCTAATTATATCTGTCACCAGGGTTCCCAAGTGCCAAATGGATTTGGGGCTTGGGGAACACCAGTGTTCTAGAGGAGCCAATGATGAGATGGAGGAGGAAAGGCTTCACTTGTCTTCATGGCGGAGGGAAAAAGAGCAAGACCTCCTTTCTCACCAAGGAACAGGCCAGTTCCTCCTGGCAGATCTGCTATACCAGCATGGTATTTTCTCTTGGGTTTACTGGGGCATATTTCAGCACAGTTTTAAAAATGTACCATTCGAGCAAGCTGGCGGAATAAGCAGCCCCTGTGGTACAGGCCCAGTTACCTAATTTAGGGTCAGATCCTCATCTGCTGCAGTCGGTGGAAAGATTTCTGTTGATATTGGGGCAGAATGAAAGGGCTGTGAGAATTTTCTAAGATGCAAATGTAACGGAAAGGAAAAATCTGGGTTTGTGATCACATTTCAACCTACCGTGCGTTACGTTCAGAATATCTAGTGTTGATTAAAATATAGGCAGGCACTAAAGATAGATTTAAAATTAATTATGGATGTGTGCAGAACTTAAAAAAAAAAAAGAAGAAAATTAATTTATGAACTGATTTTGAGTCTTCAGATTGCACTTACACCTGCCAATAAAGAGCGGGTGTAAGTACAGGAGTTCACTGGCTGTAGGACGCTTGTGTCCAGGCAGGGGGATCTCTGGTAATAGGTCTGGTTGCCGGAGAGCTTTCTTGCCTTCCTGCCAAACCCTGTACTGATTGATAAGCTCCCAGGCTGCACGGTGAGCAAGGTCATAAGGACTTCCCCCTGCAAATGAAGCAGCAGCTTAAAATATAAGGTCATTCAGTAAACAGTTTTCTGTCCTGAAGAGAAGAAAATAAACCTCTCTTGTTTGCTAGAAAGGAAGTATAATTAAAAAAAAAAAAACCACCACCAAAATTTCAACATGAAGAGATTGTTTAGATTTGACGGCTGTTGATTTACCGTGATGAAAGGCAGGCCCAAACTAGAAAGTTTGGATCCCGATCTGGATCTGACATTGCCCAAATTTGAGGGGGAAGTGCGATTCGGAGTCGACAGTAAGGGCTTATCTCTCGAACACAGCAGAGTGCTGTGGATAAAAATACCCAGGTAAAGTAGGAAGTGCCTGGTCTGCAACAACAAGAGGGACTTTGTATCAACAATGAAGGAAAGCAGCTTCTTTTTTTTTTTTTTTTTTTTTTTTTGAAAACAATGAAATCACTCAAGAACTGTTATAAATGCAGACAAGGGGGGTTTTATCACTCAGTTATCATCAATGGGATTATAGTCTATAAACCCTAATTTTCAGGGAAGTCCCTAAATTTCCCTGAGCGCTTCCTCAAATTTCACATCTGTTGACTTTGGTTTATTAAGTGGTTCAGGATAAGGTGCATCAACTGTTCCTTGGTGTTATATTAACCAAAAATATATCAAACGTAGGGGTTAGTGGCAAAGAATGGTTGATTGCTAGACTTTGTATCAGTACCACACCGGAGGAGCAGGCACCCCTCTTCCCATCCTTTTTTAACATATATAAATAGGTATCATACAATTTACTGTAACTCAAGTTATTTAAAAAAGTTGAAATTATGCAGCTTTGAATAACAATGTGGGGTTGTTGGGTTTTTTTTATTCAGTCAGGCATGAGAGGAAAGGGTAACATGGTAATCTGCTGGAGAGCAGCTCTGAGGAAAAAGACCAATGTGCCCTTGTGGCCAAGAAGGCCAATGGCATCCTGGGGTGCATCAGGAAGAGTGTGGCCAGCAGGTCAAGGGAGGTTATCCTGCACCTCTACTTTGCTAGATGGGGTGAGGCCCCATCTGGAGTAGTGTCCAATTCTGGGCTCCCCAGAGAGGTGGTGGAGTCTCCATCTCTGGAGACATTCAAAACTCACCTGGACACCTTGCTTTGCAACCTGCTTTAGGTGGACCTGCTTTGCAAGGAGGGTTAGACTAGATGATCTCCAGAGATCCCTTCCAACCCCATAGCATTCTGTGATTCTGTGATATTGCTCTCACTTTGGAGTTTGTCACCAACATTTGTGACCCAGTCCAAAAAGCTCTTTGCTGGACTGTGAAGTGTGCCTCCTTCCTCCCACTCCAGCTGGAGAAAGCACACTGCTATCCCAGGGCCATCCATCTTTAGCACCATTGGTGACCAGAACAGAAGCTGGAAACCAAACCCAGGTCTCCTGTCCCACCTCTCCCAGAGCTTTTAGCAGGGCCATTGGGAAGAGCTCCCCAAAAAAGGTTCAGCAAACAGGCATCACTCAGTTCGCTGACACTTAGCCTTGTAAGAAATTCATTGGAGTACAAACAAAATCATACACGGATTTATTCCCAAGATGAATTTCCAAAAATCAAATTCACAATGTTTCAGTATATTTATTATTTTTCCAGATAGCTTGCTAGTGTTTTTCTATTGAGAAATACACCGTCAAACATTGGATTAATTCAATTTTAGAAGTACAACTCTGTTTCTTACATTTGGCACCATGAAATGCACTTTTAACTTGTATTTTTATTTAGCTAGATTTTTCTCTGAGACCAAACCTGAGTTGTGTGTTTAAAAGCTGCTAAAGTCTAGACTGAGACATCAGCTCTGAAATTCTAACAGGATGTCATACAGTCTCTTGCTTCGAGTAGCTTTGAATGCAGCCCACCTTTTAAAATAGGAGGAACAAATTCACTGTTGGGCCATAAGGGTGCTGTCAAGGAACAGAGTTTGTTCTACTGGGGCTTAATTCAGTAATTCCACTTCATCTTCACAGAATCACAGAATGCTATGAGGTTGGAAGGGACCTCTGGAGACAATCGAGTCCAACCCCCTGCTAAAGCGAGTCCACCTAAAGCAGGCTGCACAGGAACTTGTCCAGTTTTGAAGTGAACTGGTTTTGAACGTCTCCAGAGATGGAGACTCCACCACCTCTCTGGGCAGCCTCTTCCAGGTCTTTGCCACCCTCAAAGGAAAGAAGTTCCCCCTCATGTTTAAATGGAACTTCCTATGTTCCAGTTTGTACCCGTTACCTCTTGTCTTGTCACTGGGCACCAGTGAAAAAAGGCTGGCCCCATCCACCTGACACCCACCCTTTAAGTATTTGTAGGCGTTGATCAGATCCCCCCTCAATCTTCTTTTGCCAGACTGAAAAGACCCAAGTCCCTCAGCCTTTCCTCATAAGAGAGATGCTCCAGGCCCCTAATCATCTTTATGGTCCTCTGCCGTACCCTCTTCAGCAGTTCCCTGTCCTTCTTGAACTGGGGAACCTAGAGCTGGACACTACTCCAAATGGAACCTCCCCAGGAGTAACGATAGCTGTGACACCAGGCAGCAAACCCTGTGGTATGTAAACAGGAACCGAATTGGTTTGCGTAGAAAATGCGCTAGTTAGATATAGAACACACAGAAACAGCAAATACATCAGTTCTGTCGCATACACCACCACAGCTGCTTTTCTTGTTACAGTAATAATCACAAGTCCCAGTCTGACCCAGGCACCATTAAACGCTGTAGAGACACATCAGAAGACACGGTCTTTGATCTGGAATCCGCTTCAAACCACTGCTTTCCCTCTTTGCTTATAAAGTAACATTTCATGAGTTCGTAGTTCTCAGAAGGTACCTGAAAATGCTGAAATCCCAATGATCTGTGTGAGGAACCACCACAATCTTAACCACAGTCAGAAAGGCAAATCCTCTGGGACACAAATACTGAAATTATATACACATATTAAAACAACAGTAAAAACTTTCAGGTTCCTACTGCATTCCCAACTCTCACACCCCCAACGCTGGTAATGCTCTTCACCTAAAATTAACCAGTTAAGCCCAGTGTGGGCATATTAACTTGGGTGCAGCTTCAGTGGTTGATTATCCCTGCAGATCTCCACCCGGAAAGGTGGAAGGAGCAGCTGCTGTGCTGCTGGATGTGGACACGGGCACAGCAATGGCTCCTTGGAGCACTGGTTCTGGCCATATTGAGCTCCAGGTGGAAGCAGGCGCATACACTCTTCCTTCCTCATGACATCTGCAATTTCCTCCAGATCCAGAGCTGTAATTGAACCATGAAGGTCTCAGGCATTATCGTGACAGAGGCTTCCAAGAGACTTTAAAATGTATATATATATATATGACATTTGTCCACCAGGCTGGCAATTTTTTTTATTATTTGTAGATTAATCCTAGAAGAGAAGGAATTGCTTTTAATTTCTTCAGTGCATTTTTAATGGCATCTGCACGCATGCAAAAATCTGCTACCCTTCAAATTACCTCCTCAAAATTGTGTCGTTTGGAAATATTTAAGGGCAAAGTGACCATTTCAGCATCACTCAGGTCTTATCCTCCAGCTACTGCAGCCATAAAACTTCACTTAGTGACATCTGCGTCTGTATTCGCGCTTCATAGGTAAAAGAGGTGACACTAAAAGCATAAAGTAAGAATAAAAGCAGGAAAGGAGAGGAGAGATAAATTCATATCTTTGGTGCTGTCTTTGCTTCAGAGCCTCCTCATTTCTGCAGTTGTGCCCATCAGACAACAACCAAATGCCTTATGGAGCAACAAGAGAGGAGAGTTTCTGCTGGATTTATAACACAAGAAGCAGTCCCACAAAAGGAGGGCCCTGATAATAATTTATATATTGCATAAACATTAATATGTATGCATATAAATTTATGGGTTATTATTATTATTATTATTATTATTATTATATTATATCTATGATTCAGTTGGTGTTGAGGACCCTGTCTCCACCCCAGAAGTGTTTCAGTGAAGTAGGGTTCTTTGGGCTAGCTGTTACGGGGTCCCTTGGACTGCATGCCCAGTGGTGGCCAGAATTCACATGAACTGGTCTGGGGGACATCACTGCTTTAAGTCATGCACTCCAAGACTGGTTGATGATACAAGCTGAGGCATGGTAAATTGGTGTGATCATGAGATTCGGTTCAAGAGTACACTTGGTATTCAAACATGGTAATGTAGATGGAGGCATTGAAAACATTGCTGTCACATGATGTGGTGGGATCCAGAATCATAGACTCATAGAATGGTTTGTGTTGGAAGGGACCTTAAAGATCACCCAGTTCCAACCCCCCTGCTATGGGCAGAGACACCTCCCACCAGACCAGGTTGCTCAAAGCCCCATCCAGCCTGGCCTTGAACACCTCCAGGGATGGGGCATCTACAGCTTCCATGGGCAACCTGTTCCAGTGTCTCACCGCCCTCACAGCAAAGAATTTCTTTCTAGTATCCAATCTAAATCTCCCCTTTTTCAGTTTAAAACCATTACCCCTTGTCCTATCGCCACACTCCCTCATAAAGAGTCCCTCCCGTCTCTCCTGTAGGCCCTCTTTAGGAAGGCCGCTGTTAGGTGTCCCTGTAGCCTTCTCTTCCCCAGGCTGAACAACCCCAACTCTATCAGCCTTTCCTCACAGGAGAGGTGCCCCAGCCCTCTGAGCATCCTCATGGCCTCCTCTGGATCCCTTCCAACAGGTCCATGTCCTTCCTGTGCTGAGAGCTCCAGAGCTGGACCCAGTACTCCAGGTGAGGTCTCACCAGAGTGGAGTAGAGGGACAGAATCACCTCCCTTGACTTGCAGGCCACACTTCTTTTGATGCAGCCCAGGATGCAGTTGGCTTTCTGGGCTGCAAGCACAACTTTAAATTTAAGAAGCTACTAGTAAGAAGAATTTTAAGAAGGTATTAAGAATAAGAATCAGGCATACGCACAAACACCACAAAATTCCGTCTCAAAACCCCTGCCTGTGTGCTGATATAACAAGTACCTGTTTGGTTGCCCTCCCCACCCCACCTCTCACCATACTCAGCATGTAACACTGGTTTTCTTGGACACTGAGACTGCAAATATTGCCCATCTTCTGAACTTCCCAGTCCAGCCTTCAACAGAATGTCTCAAGCATTGAGCTAGGTCCATGAAGAAGTTCTGCAAAACAGGGCCATCCCTTTGGGGCTGTGTGGGACAGGACCTACCTCTTGGCATGTCCATGTCCAGTCTCTGCAGGAGCTTCTTGGTGCTCGTCTAACACACACAAGAAGTATTAAATTAATAAAGGCAAATGTGAAAGCAAGCAACCTATTGACCTGCCTTGTGGTCTCCACTGCCCTCAGCCTCGTCATCTGCATTCGGCTGGAGAACTTGCGGCTCCTCAGCCAGATACTCCTGGCCAGCCTGGAAGGAATCAGGCCCACTGTATTTTCTCTGCTGCAACCAGCCTGGCTCTCGCACAGGATTCCCGCTGCAGCCCCTGAGCCTGCCAGGACAGGCTGGAAGTTGTAGAAAATGATGTCAGCGAACAGGCAGGGCTTCTTTGCCACCGATAACATCTCAGCAGATGTCCTCCGAATGTGCTCACAGTTCTTCCCATTATAGCATCTTATTTTCCAATTGCCTACCATCATCCCACCTATTAAGTTAGTAAAAGGGTTACTCTTTGCTAAAGTCTATTTATGTGAAAAAATGGAGTAGAGCTTTGCTGCAGTTTTTTTTTTAAGCGTGTTTTATTGATTTATTCTTGGGCAGGAAAACTTTGCAATTCAGTAAAATGTCAGTATTCAGATACTGCAAAACATATAGGTACCGGAGTCCTACTGAAAAAGTTTATGATTTTCCATTGCTCATTTGCCCTCTTCAAAAATAAAAGCAAGTGATCAACAAAGTTGCTACACTGCAGCCCTGTGATCCCATCGCCTATAATCTCTTCCCTATTAATCCTGCAGGTTTTCCTTCCACCTACTGCATCTCATCCCTGTTTAGAAAATCAGATCTACCCCGGGGTATCCTTCTGGACGTGTAGAGTTCCACTGAAATCAGCAGGGATCTGTTTAAGGACATGCCTGCAGAGAGTATCTGTTATTCTATATTTACACAGTACCCAGCATAATAGGACATGGAACCTGATTAAAGCCTCCAAACACTACTGCCATGGAAATCAGTCTTGTTATTGACTGATGACTCAACATGTCTGAATTTAGATGGAAGAGGGCTACTTTCAATTCCCAACTCTTTTAGAGACTCTCTGCATAACGTAGCCAAGTCATTTAATCTCTGTACCTCAGACACTCCTGTATTTAATGCAGAGAAAATCAATCATTGATTAATTCCCTTCCCCCCAGCCTTTTCTCTGGTTTTTGATTACAGGTTCCTTGGGGCAGACATTGCCTCTTGTAAGCTGCCAGGACACTGCACAACACCAGGGAGCTCTGGCAATCCTATAAATGATAAAATAACAATCATGTTCAGTAGCACAGAAGCAGCTGTGATTGCCCTAATATTTGTCCTCACAGAGTCATTTTTAAATTGAAAGCACACCTGGGACGATTCCGTTCCAGAAGAGACTCAACCCGGTCCTGGGATAATGACAGCCCCAGAGTAACCTGAGCTACAGCATTACCTCTTAAAAAGTAAGAAAAGGTAAAAGGAAGAGAGTATTAGATTTTTTTTTTTTTTTTTTTACAAAATTTAAAGCAATTGGATGGATTCAAACCTTAAATAAAATACGAGCAGCCACTCAGCTTTTCCGCTTCATGAGAACAGATGTGGAAAGCTATTATTATAATTTGCAAACAATATTACCCCTCTTACGTGTGTCATTGGAGCTTTTCCATGACAAGGCTTTAGGGGGACAGTTTCTTACATAACCCTGTTATTCTGATTTTATTTCAGACATAGTTGTGAGACGATGGTTTTATCAGTTAATAGCCATCAGTTACACAGCTCTCAAAAAGGTAGTATTTTGAAACGGTGGAGATATTTCCTGGGAAGAATATTTGCCAAAAGTTGAGCCCAGGAGGAAGCCCAGATCCCTGCAGGTTTGCCATATAACGAGCGCAGACGACCTGTTATTAATACAAATCACTTCAATTAAAATTGACACGTGAGCTAATTAATAGCGTGTTGATTGATAAACAAGACCGCGCTCATTTTACCCAGGCATTTGTTAATTACCTGCCTGACGTTGCAGCTGACCGGTGAGGACACGCTCCTGCTCTAGAAACGTAGTGGGTTTTGTGTGTGTTCCAGTTTAGCGGCGTTTGGCTCTACCTTGAAAAGAGCAGTGTTTTTGAGCCACGGGATATAAAGTTTTCTGTCGACCTGCATGGCAGCTGGGATACAGATACAATAAGGTAAATACTGTCTGCCGTGTGATGCCACAGTAAGTTCTCACATTTTTCGCTGACATTAGATTTATTTTTTTCCTTCTCTCCCCTGTTATTCCCCCTCCCTCCTTTCATCTGACAGTGCTGGCAGCCTCCAGAGCGCTCTGTACCCGAGAGCACACTGCGACACTGTTGCAGGGGTTCCCTACAGCAGAGCCTTCCCGGTACCGTTGATCAAGCCACAGGCGCTAGTTCAGTGATGCCAGGTTGCTCTAATTCCCTGACTCATCTCCTCTTCCCCCTGGAAATCCTCAACGTGGTGCTGGAAACCCAACTGCAGTCCTCTGACTGCAGCAGGGCACAGCAGCGTCGATTGCTGAGTCACCACGTTGACCCACACGGCTCCAATTTCTGTTCATAGGTAGCGACAGTCGAAAATGCTCGTTGTAACCTTATCATCACGGTCGAGGTACTAACTGCACATTCCCTGGAAATGCATTCAGCCTGGCTTTCTGCTCGGGGCTCAGATTCCCCAAATCACTATTGGCATAACGTTTACAAAAAGCGTGTCTCATTTTAAGTAGCCTTGATTTGTTATATTCTTGGGGTATTTATTTATTTATTTATTTATTATGCCTATGTCATCTTAGAGCTCATCAGCATTCTGCTCCTGTGTTTTGCAACTGCTGAGAAAGTCAGATCTCAAAAAGCCATAACTCCCTGACAATTTCTGCCCACCGGTAGCTCATACGAGCTGCTTGGGCGTAGTAAGTTAGTGTGAGGGAAGACCAAAGATCAAGTTATTCTCAGGTATGAATCAAATCCATTTCTTTGTAGCTGCCGACACGTCTCCGTGCTCTGCGTGATGAAATTCTCCTGGTTATGTCCTGCATGCTTTTACAAACCCCGCTCTCCTTCTGAGCACGATATGTGTATCTCCAACAGAATTCTGTGTTTTGCTACAGGGGCATCACCGGGCAACACTTCTGACGGCTGAGTCCCGCCGTTTTGGATGCAAACCTTTCACTCGGCTCCGCGATGTGGTGTGGGATGTATTTGACTCGTGCCTGACTGCAGAGAGAAACGGTAGAGAAGAAACACTCGTGTGACACTGTTTGTAAAACTGGTCTTGACTGGGCAGCATGAAGCACCATCGTGTCAGTACGATTGCCATAATGCTATTTCCTTAGGAAAAGTGATTCCTCCTGGACACGCGGCAACTGGGAGCTGAGTGGGGATGCCTCTGCCACCCTGTCAAACTGGTTAGTAGATACAGTGTGCTTGCAATTCAAAGCAAAATATGAAAATAGATCAATGTAAACAGAGATGAAGGAAGAGGAGACTCACATCAGGGAGGACACAAATGAAAAGGCATGTGACTGGGTTAAAATACGAATGAGCTTCTGTTAAAAGGGCTCTCTTCAGTGACCTTCTCTCCTGCCATGTGACCAAATTCTTCAATCAGACACTGTAAAGCCAAGGAATACTAAAATCGCCTTTATTTTCATGTCAGATGTGGCCACGTTAGCATGTACTTGCTGTATTCATTTATTGCTCAGTCTTCCTTTCTGCTGACATCAAAGGGAATTTTTCTTGTAGCCCCTCTCTTGGCTCTGCTCTGGGCTGCAGCGGTGGTGCCTGCAGCCTTTCACCATCCCAAGGGCTTGGGACCAGCCAGCTCCCTGCCCGTTATCCGGCCCATCTGGGAAAGGAGCAAGTCATTTGAAAGCCAACAAGTGGCTATGGAAGAAAGCTGGTGCCTGTGCAAGGTCTTGGGCTGAAGGGCAAATCTCCCTGAAAACAGCCAGCCCCAGGGTGAGCAGAGGGACACTCTCTTTGGAGCCTGTATTTAACCCAAATATCCTAAGCCAGGTGTGGAGGGGTAGCGAGGTGGGTACCTTCACCTAGGCAGTCTCTTTAATTTATTAAAATCTTTGCAGAATCCCAGACCCAGGCTTGGAGGCAACATTCACTTGGTTGCACCCAGTGCAAAATGCAGCAAAATGGCAACTCCCTCTTCTCCATCCTCCCTCACTTAGACTTCCAAGGATCACAAAAAAAAATTTCTGACATGCTCCAGCATTGAACAAAGTAATCTCTGATCTTAAGGGGGTGAAAAAATGAGTTCAGCTTAATACAGGCAATTGGCAACAATTCAAATTGCATCTTATTTCACCCAAAGAAGTTCACCAATCCTGAGGAGAGATGTGAGTTTTCAGCTCCAGTCAGATGCCTAATTATTCATCTCTCCTTATCTTGCTTTTAGAATCTTGCCAAGGCTGCACCCATCCCTATATCTCTAGGCATTTGAAATACCACTGAAGAAACACCTGAACCCTTGGATGGAAGGCCTGTTTTGGAGTCACCACGTAACCTCTCAGAAACCCCTGCAGATGACGGTGTGCTGACACAGCACACCTCACCTTGGAACGATGCTGCCTCTTACCTGTAGAGGTACCACTCAATCCACCATTCCTGAAAGGATCTCTGGGACTCTCAGCCTGGTCTCACCAGGCAGGAGCGTGCCCTTTTCCAAGGGATGTTTAAGCAGAGCTACTGTGTGTGACAAATAATACCATATTTTTTGCTCTAGGCAGAGCCCAAGATTGAATCCTCAATCTGTTCCTGGCTACACAGTAGGGGTTTCCTCAAACTGCTGAGTCTAAAATGAAAGTGAATGGGAAAGAGCATAAAACATGCAGGTTGTGCAGCATAAAATTGGACTTTTCAGAAATTCCAGTCTTGTTTTCCTCCCAGATATGTTCCCCACCCAACTTCCTCATCGTCCTTTCCCTCCCCAGCCACTTTTTTTCTGCAAAGATCCCTTTTAGAGATGCACCATATGCTTGGTTTTTTTTCAGAGCTCAGATTCGGTCCCGCTGAAGTCCCTTGTCAGTCCTGAAGAAGGATGTGAGAGGATCACATGTAATGTGCTCTGGGCAATCCTGCTGTAGCAGGAGAGTTGGACTAGATGATCTCTAGAGGTCCCTTCCAACTCTGACAGTTCTGTGATTCCGTGATGTGAGCCCTGGAGGAAGGACACTTAGGCTTCTGGCAGGACATAATTTATAAAGTCAGAACAGATACTGGTTTTTTATGGGCCACTTGCAATTAGAGGAGTGACCTGAGTGATGGATAACTCTTGTGCAGGCTTTCCACAGGAGCCAGTTTCACCCCAGATAAGGGTTAGCCCCACTGGGAGAGACTGAGGGCCCCTGGAATGGCCTGGGAGAAGTGCTACACAAGCCACAGGATCAGCCTCTTAGCACATTGTGTAAGAGGATGCTGTGGTTTCCTGTATCATCTCCCGCTTTTAGATCTGCTTATAGAAGTGGTTATTATTCATTACCTTTGGCTTCAAAAATGGCCACCTGCAACTTGGGAGTACAGGACACGTGACTTTTTTAACCGTACAGACCTTTCTAAAACACTGAATTTTGTGTGATCCTTGGAGAGTGTGTGGCACCAAAAGCCTTCTCTTGAAGAGCCTGGCTGCTTCTCTCTTACGCTTTAGACCGAGCAGGCATCAGTGGCATTGATACATCATTTAGTCACCACCTTCAGGGTATGTTAAATTAGCAAATTCTTTAATTTGATAGGAATTCGCCTAGATGAATTGATGATTAAATAGGTGAAGAATCCAAATGGAACCATTTGTTGCTAATTTAAATGCCGTTTATGTCTAGACCACTCTCCTTGTTACATTCTAATTGACCTAATTATTTCCAAAAACACTCTTTTTTGTCATTTCTTTTGCACTTAGATCCTTCTCTGTGGGGGCTGGATGTGGGAGGAGGGTTGCTCTGGTGTATTCCAACAGCAGAGACTATTTTAAGCAGTGACTTCGGGTAGCAGCAGCCGCGACTCGTTACAAAGCTGCAGAGCTTCACGTAGACCCGGGGAGAAGATTGTGAGCTACTTGTTTGAACTTCACTGCCGTACAACCACATCCACTTTTACCACGTTCTTAAGAATGAGAGCATCTCCCAAAAAAGGTCTTCTCATTTTCAGCAGAGTTTCAATATTAGTGCTCGGGCACTCGATGGAGTTAGTGGCATTTGACAAGCTCGTGCCCGTCCGCCCAACTGAGACGGGCACCTGCTCTCACCGTGCACAGGATTTGTCTCTGGTAAAGGCAGTGGAAAGGCACTTCTTGTGGTGGGGAAAGCAAAACTGAAATAGCTCACGGTTGCTGTAGGGAGCTATTGTTATTGCTTGTAGGAGCAAGTACCCACAGCGTTACTGCATCTCGGCTGACATGAGGTAGCTTGTTCGCCTGCAGTAACTGCATCGTGCGTCTGAGCCCTGCAGAGACCCGGCTTTCCCACAAATAATAGTGTTATCTTTAATTTATAGTAGCAATAACGTCAGCTGTAGGAGGAGTACTGCATCCAGCACTGGAGTCCTCAGCACAGGAAGGACATGGACCTGTTGGAAGGGGTCCAGAGGAGGCCATGAGGATGCTCAGAGGGCTGGGGCACCTCTCCTGTGAGGAGAGGCTGAGAGAGTTGGGGTTGTTCAGCCTGGAGAAGAGAAGGCTACAGGGAGCCCTTATAGCAGCCTTCCAGTACCTGAAGGGGCTACAGGAGAGACAGGAGGGACTCTTTATGAGGGAGTGTGGTGACAGGACAAGGGATAATGGTTTTAAACTGAAAAAGGGGAGATTTAGATTGGATATTAGGAAGAAATTCTTTGCTGTGAGGGTGGTGAGCCACCGGAACAGGTTGCCCAGAGAAGCTGTGGATGCCCCATCCCTGGAGGTGTTTAAGGCCAGGCTGGATGGGGCTTTGAACAACTTGGTTTGGTGGGAGGTGTCTCTGCCCAGGGCAGTGGGCTTGGAACTGGGTGATCTTTAAGGTCCCTTCCAACTCTAACCATTCTGTGGTTCTATAAAGGAAAGCTGATTGTTAAAAAACATTTCTAGTCCTCTGAAACCTCTATTTTTAATGTAAGAAAAATCCCCAGGCTGCCTGTAGATATTGTGCATGTAGAATCTACCATGGTCACTGGTAAGCCATGGCAGTGGTTCTTTAGCTCCCGAAAATCATGCTTTATCCATTTAGGCTGATCCAAAAACATTTCAACCTCCAATTTCTGGTCCTGTTTTACCTTTGGCTGTTGGATGTTCACCAAAAGTTACATACAATCATCGATGGAGCTCGAATGACTATAATTGCATTTAATTTTTCTAGACTGCACCAGCATATACCAACATGCATGACCAAAGCAGTTCCTCAGTTCCCTCATTTAGGGAGAGAAACTGAGGTGAGGGAAGGAAAAATTACTTGCTCAGGATCATACACAAAATCAATGATGGTGCAAGTAGGGGAATCTGCATGCCCTGGGTTCAAGAATCGTCTCATCAGGCAGGAACATTTTAAGCAAAGTTCATGTGATCTTTAGCCTGTCCTTCACTGATTTCAGCTGAATTACCCCAGGCTGAGGTCTGGTGGCTGAGAGAAGAGAATAAGGTTTAAGATGCATAAAACAGCATTTTGTTATCCCTGGTGGCTGCTGTGATTTTTCTCAGCTTTCTGTAGCTGGAGACGTGTCAGTCAGATGCCGTGCCAGATGTTTCCCACAAACTGTCACATAAATGAAATAGCTGGAGCGAGTTAAGAACGTACCCAATTGCCGACCGGCTGCCAGTGCCCACTGACTGCCTTTGGCAAACCACGGCTCTGCTCTCCTTCCAGTCAACTTCAGAAGACCTGGCCATCCAAGAGACCCTGAGCAGGTGGTGACGGACACAATGACTGGGAGAAGATAACTTAAGTGGCCACCATGCAATGGGCTGTCCCTTTCTGTCACTCCCAAACATTTGGGACCCTTTAGTGAGCGTGGGACTCGTTTAGTAGCAGCGCTGAAAACCTGGGCAGAAGTTGTACAGCCACAGACAAGAAACAGCCCAAAGGTTTTTGGTGTGAACGGTCCTCCTCCAAAAAACCTCCCAAAAACTTCCCCAACAAAGTTTCTTTTCCAAATCCAGAGTGCCGGCAGCGTGTTTCATCCAGGTAGGACTATGCCTAAATCTGGAGTTTTATAGGAGGTTTTCAGCTTAGAGAGAACTGAGTGTTTTCTGTCACATCGGGACATCAGAAATTTCTGTTGCATACTCATTTCTCAAATTAAGGGCATACAAAGATGGTGCAGGCAGCCAAGTCTCACACAGATCCAGCGGTGCACTGCCAGAGCTTTATACATTGCTGCTGACCGACGCAATGGGCAGCCAAAACCAGCTCTCTAAATCCAGCAAACCTCCTCCAGAGCTGGTGCACGATGCAGAATGTCCCACTTTCCCTGGGGACCACCGGTCAGAGGCTCCCCAGCCCAGCCCCTGATTTTCCAATCCCACCACCCCGATGCACCGATATCAGGGAAATGGGTCTTTTCCTTTCCTCAGGACAGTCTCTTCTTTCCCACCTTTGGATCCCCCAATTCTTGTCAATTTAATCCAAGAAAGAAATATCTTTTTTTAGGGAATTTGGAAATAAAAATTGGTCAGTGTAACGGCAGCTCTTTCCTTCTGGTGCTTTGCACATCGTTATTCACTGCGGATGTATCTTAGGAAGTTTGTGGTTTAGGAAACCAACCTCCACCTGAAACAATATCCTACACAAACCCTCTAATTACATCAGTGATCTCTCCTCTGCCCATCACAGACTCCTCTCCCTTTTCTGGCACTTCCGGGAGCTCGTTGGTCTTCTCCAGGTTTTCTGTGTTAGTGCTCTGCTCGTTGGCTGTGATCAAATTGCAGATACATTCATGAGGCATTTGCAGATAATTTTTACCTCTAGCATGACTTTTCCTTTGGGATTTTTCCCTTGTGATTTTCCCAAAATATGGGAACTAAAATTCTTCTTACGTGTGTGTACAGTACTTTTCCCTGAGCAATATTTCTGCATGCAAAACCCCCGATTCTGTACACTTTATAAATAAAGCCTCTAGACTTATATTTAGATTACAATGATCTCTTGGGCATGAACTGTCTTTCCAGTCTCTATTTATGAAGCACACAACACAATAGTAACAATAAAACCAATGTCATCTGGTTGTATTCAGAGAGTAAAGAGCTATCATCAGCTATATCTAGATATCCTCCTTTCATCAGTGTTGTATGAAAAAAAACTGCCATGAAAATTTCTTACTGAAACAAAACAAAACACACACACACACCTAAATTGTCAGATTTTCACCAAAGAGAAAAATACTTGGGAAATTTCAGTTTTATTCCTTCTGTCATTGTTTTCGTTGGAAAACTGGGCACCTAAAATCCCTTGCAAAAAAAGTTCTGTTCAAACAAAACTTAGGGGTCTGGGCACATTGAGGTAAAAAAAAAAAAAACCCACCATTTTTTTGTTTCATCCCAAGGCTGCCGACAACTGACTCTGGGTTTTAATTGAAAATTAAAAATTCCTCCTGTTATTCTTTTGGGTTTTGTTTTTTTCAGCAAAAACTGCTGAACGTTTTTCTCACCAACTCTAGTGCAAATAACCTCTCTTCTGGTTTTGACAACTTCCTTGGGATTATGTTGCTCTATTTCAAGTTCTTCCTTGTTTTCTTTCTTCCACCTTAATGCCAGCATTGGCACCGAAGCTTCCCTTAATGATGACATATGTTCCTCACTCATTCAGAGTATGATCTAACGCTTTATATAGAGCATCTGTTTATTTATCTGTGGGACATGTGGCTAGAACATAAACTTGAATGAGCTGTGGGAAAGGCCAATTTTAAATATGAAAATAGACTGGCAATGGTGAGCTTACAGACACTCACAACTCCCTAATTTCATTATTAGTCACAGAAAGTGCTTAGACGTTCTCCTGACAATTAGTATAAACATTGTTCTTTCCATTGGAAAAAACCCCATATTGTCATAGCTGGACAAATAAACTGACCCACAACTTGAAAATGAATGTCTTTTCAAAATTGCCTTTGAAGGCGTAATTCAGTAGCGGTGCTTAATATTCTCAGCTGTCATCGACCACGCAGTAATTATTTTTAAGGTCTAATGAATATGTATTTATACAAACGAGGTATGAGCATTGCAAATATCATATGTGTTTGACCACAGTTTATGATGATGATATTGTATGATCGCATGTATGTGTTCGTTATTACAAGATGAATATTTCATAGATCAGTGTAAAATGTAATTACACCCTACTCTGTTTGCTTAATGTCAGTGTCAACAGTTTGATCGAGATTAGCATCAGATCAAATCGTTTTCCCAAAGCAGACCCACATTTCTCACCTCCGGTTTCAGGATCAAGATTTCAGGGATCATACATCACAGGAAGGTGCTCGGGGTTCTTCACGTTTTCCACAGCTTGAATCACTGGATAGAAAACTTCTCTTTAAGTCAAAACACAAAAAGATGGGGCTTGGGGGTGGGGAGTGGGGAGAGGCAACAATTAGTTTTCTTGGATTTTTAAAGAATCAGACAGAACGTTTAGTTATTGCATGGGATGCAAATATCACAGAATCACAGAATATCAGGGATTGGAAGGGACCTTGAAAGATCATCTAGTCCAATCCCCCTGCTGGAGCAGGAACACCTAGATCAGGTCACACAGGAACGTGTCCAGACGGGTTTTGAATGTCTCCAGAGAAGGAGACTCCACTACCTCTACGGGCAGCCCCTTCCAGTGTTCTGTTACCCTAACTGTGAAGAAGTTTTTCCTCCTATTTAAGTGGAACCTCTTATGTTCCAGCTTGCATTCATTGCCCCTTGTCCTATCACTGGCTGTCACAACTATCCCCTAGAAATGAAAGATCAGAAAGAAAATAACGCGCTGCTTTCTGGTTTTGTCAGTGTTTACTTCGTGCCCTTGTTCGCATGTCATGCACGACGCCAGTTCAGTTTCCTCCGTCGAGACAGTTTCTCTTGCAGTTTCAGTGTCTTTCTCGCAGAGTAAGACAGCACAGAAAACATGCTTTAAAAATAGGAAAATATGATTGTGAAACCACAGCCTTGTGTTTTGCACAGAGGAGAGGTGAAGATGGTCAGAAGGATGCACTGCAGAGAAATCCCTTTAATTGGAGTTTTGAATTGACAAAGCCTTACTAAAGATGAAACTCCTCACTTTTACACTCATACCAGCATAGGTATCAGAACCTGTGTACATTTTTGTGTGGGAGATGATTTCTCAATATTATTCAGCTACATAATTTCCCTTTTTTTTCTTGTGATTCCCCATTTTCAGCCCCTTTCATTTGCTGGTAATGCTGCCCCAATTCGTTGATCATTTCTGAAACATTTTCGCTGAGATCCTAAATCATGAAGGTTTCACCTGATTAATCCATCAGTGCTGCAATGCCAAGGGCAGGACTGCGGGACTCAGACGAGGTCCGTGGCTGGCTTGGTCTGTTTTGATGTTGCTCAGGGTTTGGAAGGTGGGAGGTTTGTAATGATGATGGGATGACAGGGAGTGTGAGGCGGGAAAGAAGCCCTTTCCATGGAGAGGTTCTCAGGCAACTTGCCTCTCTGAGCCTCTTAATTGTGAACTGTGTGCTGACGTGTTCTACTAGTTGCTCTTGACAATCTCTGAAGGATGTATAAGGTTTTGTTAAAGACTGTAAGTAAACTTGATGTTTACTTGCCTTCCTTATGTGTAGGGCAGAACCTCATGTGTTCCGCAAGGGGCATATTCCCACCAATAAAACCTGCCTGTGCTCCTCCAGGTCCCTTTCCCCTGAGCATTATGGATGCAGACCGTACACGGATTTCACGAGAGGGGGGTGGCAGAGGCATGGGAAGGGGTTCAGAGGTTTGAAATGCTGAGAAGCCCCAATGGAAGGAGTCATCTGATGGTCAGAAATCTCTTTTGAGGCCTTGAGTGGTGTGCTCTTTTGGACGAACTGCTGGATTTTTGTTGCTTTTAGGAAATGATTTGGTTTGGAAGAGTTCTGGAAAAGGAACCATGATTTGTCTTTGCCTTCTAAGTCATGTTGGCTCATAAGGTTGAGATGGTTCCCAGGTGTTTGGACCGGAACCACCAGCCCAGGTGACGGTATGCACACAGTTTGTCAAAACATAACATGCACGGTGCCTGGCACAGTCTTTGTAACACGCCGAGTTACCATAAGAGAGTGCCCAGACCCAGTGTCTCTGATATTTCCCTCTAAAAGGCCACCAGCTACCAAAGCTGTGAAAGATGCTTGGGAGACGGGTGACAAGAGCCACAAGCTTTTCTGGCATGGCTGATTTGGGATTGTGTAGCACATGGGCTGTTTTATTCAGCAGGGAGATTTAGATTATTATTTAGATTAGATATTAGGAAGAAATTCTTTCCTGTGAGGGTGGTGAGACACTGGAACAGGTTGCCCAGAGAAGCTGTGGATGCCCCATCCCTGGAGGTGTTTAAGGCCAGGCTGGATGGGGGTTTGAGCAACCTGGTCTGGTGGGAGGTGTCCCTGCCCCTGGCAGGGGGGTTGGAACTGGGTGATCTTTAAGGTCCCTTCCAATGCTAACCATTCTATGATTCGGTGTAACAGGTTGATTCCAGCACTTTGCTACCTCACTTCTATCAGCCAGCACCGTCGTAACTTCAGCTGCTAAACCTTCAGCTCTTCTCAGTTTTAATCTTCCCGTCCTTTTCCCGAATCAAATCACAAGGGTCCACCCTCACGAGGAACGGTCCTTTTCTCTCTGAGCTACTCCTCGTTCCGCAGCTGGACCTTTCCCTGATGCTCCCCTGGTGCTGCGCCTCTGAGGCACAACACAAAGAGAGGCCGTGAAATGTGCTTCCCGCCTTATTGTTATGGATTGATGTTGAAAGGAGCGCTGCCTGTAAGATTTTAATCAAGAAACTGCAGCAAAGTTTATGAGCAATATATATCTCTCTTTAATTTGGCCAGCGACGAAGATATGGTTGGCAGGGGGAGAAACAAAACCTCCTTCTCTCTCTCACCAACGTACTTTCCAACATGAAAAAAAATAAAATAAATAAATAAAAGAAGAAAAAGATTTTGAGTAAAGTGGCAATATGGATGCGTTTGAAACTGCGAAATGTGATTCTTAATTGCTCGTGATTGTCTCTCCAACAACTGGTAGGTTAACCACGGCAGGCTGACAGCCTGTACTAACTGACAATCAATATTGTTGAAGCGCAGAACCTTTGCCTGCGAGACACAAAAACATTTCATTCTCAAACACTACAGGACATCTGCTTCTGGAGAGAAAGAGTTGCTTCTCCTCGGCAATATGCAGCCGGCTTGTAACTTATTTTTTCTCCTTGCTCGGAGGAAACAAAAGTCTTCTTTATACCATATCCTTTCCACTAATCTGGCAGCGATCCAGTGTGGGTTTAAACAGATGTTCTGGAAAAAAAATATGGCATATACAAATGAGATAGAATCCAGCAACTCAGTCATGGATTATTACAGATATAAAATATGAAGGTCTAAATTCTTCCCAGATACACATTCTATAGAATATTTGGCACTAGATGTAAGAACAGCACACAAACAAATCATTAATACCCTCATTATAATAATTATTATATATTTAGCACAAAGACCCCAGGCTGGCTCAAACCCTTCCCGTTAAATACTGTACAGATGCACGTTCAGGCTGAGGAGTTGGAATCCAAATGGCTGCATGCACCAAAGACTTAGATGTGTAAGTAACTTCACTTGTGCATGTTTACAGGATTAAGCCCCACATGTGATTATATTTTTGGCAACAGCGGGCATTTCTTGCTTTCCGTGCTGCAGCCTTTGAATAAATCACACAGTAATGAACGAAGAATTTGAGTCTTGCTGCGTGTAAGCCTTCTAAGCCTTAGGGCTGCCACAGGGTTAGAAGCTCAGTGGTGGAAATCATATGGACACACGCTTCACACATATATATTACAGACAAGGCAATGAAACTGATAAAATCACCTTTTAAATGCTGAAATGCATCATACAGTCTCCTGATGTGAAGGGCAAACACCTAAATCCTGGGCTCTGGTGACACTCCTGGGATAACCCCTAAAAAGCAGCTGGGAAGACGAGCTGGTACCACACAACAGGCCAAGCGTGAAGTGGGAACAAGGGATGCACCAACTTGGGGGAAGGCACAAAGGAAGAAATTGCTTTCAGGTTTTGCTGATAGTGTAGAGAGAACATGGTCTGATGGACGTAATAACATCTAAGTGCCAGTGTACCTGCGTGGCTGTGGAGGCCCTGGTCTTCCCATGTTTCTGGGTGAGCTTTCACCTCTCGTATTCATCCTAAGCTGCTGGTGGCTGGGAGTGTGTAAACCATAACCTGCTTTACTCCAAAGCCTTTATTTTTAACTTTTCCTTTTTTTTTTCTTTTTTCCTTTTTTCCCCCACCTCCTTCACCTTATTTTCTCTGAATTTGAAATGAGTTTGCTCCAGGCAAATTTCCTTTCCACAAAATTTGCTCTTCCAAAAACCAACACCCTCTTTGAAATAGCCCCGAGAATGTATAGCAACGAAGCCCAATACTTATGGAAATAAACTAAAAAAATCAACTTTTTTTTGAGCATTCACAAAAGACATTTGATTACTTGATAAATAATTTTGTTTCCTATTGTTGTTGTTGCTGAACAAAATAAAATGAAAGATGTTGGGGACATGCCAGGGTGAGGAGTGGGAGGGATTAATTTGTCCCCATTTTCCCAACTGCTTTTCTTTTCAGTCTCTAACTTCTCATCATTTCATCAACTTCAGAAAAGTTCCAGGGAGATAAAAGTACAGCAAACCCTAGCTTTTCTACCTCTGTACTTTTGGAAAGGAGAGCTTACTTGATGGATTGCAATGGAGAAATAACGAGAAAATGTAAATGGGGAAGACCAAGAGCTGGGCGCGTTTCTTTCCCCCCTTCTCTGGAGCCAAGGTGAAACACTAAGCATCAGAAATCCACAAAATCCAAGATCAGAAAAATGCCATCTAAGAAGCATCCCAAACACCACTGGAAAAGCTGCTGCACTTGAAAATGCAACGAAAGGCAAACAACCTGAGCTTTCCTGTCTGTGATCACGGCAAGGCTGGGCTTCCCTTTCCCGGCTGCTGCCCCTTTCTGCTATGGGTAATTTCTTTGCCCAAACTGGGCTCACTGGAAGGGCAGTGCTGCTGCTGCCCTGTGCCAGGGGCAGCACTGGGAAAGCGGAGGTGCCCGGCGCTGGCCGTGCCACCCTGTGTCCTCCTCACGCACCCTCCCCTCCCCGCTACACCCAACTGCACAGCCCCACACCCAGCGCCCGCGGGGGACTTTACGCTTCTGCGGAAACCTTGGTGAACAGCCAAAGGGTTCATTCCATTTTAACAACTTCAACTAGAGAAGGAGTAGCTGCTTTGAACACGCCAGGCTGACTGCTACAAACGGCCTGGCTCTGGGTACAAGCTCAAGAAACTGAGCAGAATAAAGCACGAAGCTTTGGTGTGTCCTCTCTAAGCCAGGGAGGCAAGTCAGGCTTAGTGGGTTATTTGATGATATTTGACTCTCCTTCTATATGAATAACATCTGCAAATATGCTGAGTCTCTCCAGAATTGTTTTTGGTTTAAAAGAATTTGTTATTCGGAGCATTTTGATCAGTCGCTCCCTGGCTTGTTGTTTTTTGGCTGGTCACAGTGTCACGTTTGAGCCTTTCCATCCCCTGCCTCCAGAAACATCATTCTCATAATAATCAGGTGTTTGTTACAGAAGACAACACTCCAAAGACAGCAGGAGAGAGCCCTGATACTATAAGCCTACTGCTGGGGGTTAGAAATGAGGATGATGCTAAAGCAGGGAAAGAAGACAAAATTAAATGAAGAAAAAGATCCAATTTCCCTAACTCTGCTGGCTACGTTTAGATTTCTCAGTGGCAGCCAGCTCAGTGTTAGGCCAGTTCACGCATGTGTCCTGCCCTGTGTCCGTACAACTACCTGGCTGCTGGGGCAAGGCCAGTGACACCGGCAGCTTGAAGCCCACCCCAAAGGCTCTTCTTCCTGAACAACGACATTTGGTCTTTCTAGGAACGGTCTGAGGCAGAATTGTTTGCCTTTTTCACAGCAGCCAAGTCACAAGAAGGAATTAGGAGGAAGATGCTAGAAGAATCAGTGACCTCCACACCTACCTCTGTCATCTCCACCGTCTGTCTAGAAGGCTCCTGCAACTGCCTCCAGTAGCAGAGCAAAAGCAAGCCCTATAGAATCATAGAATGGTTTGGGTTGGAAGGGACCTTGAAGTTCATCCAGTTCCAAACCTCCAGTTGGACACCTCCAACTAGACCAGGTTGCTCAAAGCCCCATCCAGCCTGGGGCTTCTTCCTCCCTGCCTCTTCCTTCTTCTTCCCTGTCTCAAGATAATAATATAAAAAAAGGTCATCCTGGGGCAGACCAAAGGTACAGCTAGCCTAGTGTCTTCTTTCCAACAAA
This sequence comes from Nycticryphes semicollaris, assembly GCA_013400055.1. Taxonomy (NCBI): domain Eukaryota; kingdom Metazoa; phylum Chordata; class Aves; order Charadriiformes; family Rostratulidae; genus Nycticryphes; species Nycticryphes semicollaris. Next base: position 30,416 of record VXBJ01000980.1, read on the forward strand.
GACCAGCAGTGATATGGAAGGATGAATGTAAGAACAAGGTGACCCATCAGTGATGCTTCCCCGGTATATTCTTCACACTGTCGACACTGTGTGGCTTTCTTAGCCCAAACCAGGGCATTTGGTGAATATGGTGACCATGAAATTGTCTTGAGGCCCTCCAAACGCTTGCAGTCTTGGCACCCTGAAAGTGCTGTGCCAAGGAGATCTACACTTTAGCCACAGTCCCACAAAGAACCACCTCTTTTAATTCATCCTGACCCTGCTGTCTTGCCAAGTTTATCTACTGTTCCTGTCTCTTACCCTGGAAGAAAGAGGAAAGGACTGATCTCCCCATACTGATCTGCTCCTGTAGGCTCCTGCCATCCCTCCCTGAGCTTCCTTGCATAGAGGCTGCAAGAGCCATCCCTCTGTGACCACCCTCATGCTACATGGGCCTGCAGTTCAACAGCAAGTTTGGGACTGGGAATGGTCTAGGACACAAACTCAAAGGCAGCCTCCTGTCTGGTAAGACCTTAAATCTCATCCAGGCAGTGTGGCTTAGTTCATCAGCGCCCACAAGGAGTGCAGGTACACACGTGTGAGGCACCACACGAGCACCAGCAGTGTGGCAGCAGACGAATCAGCCTCTGCATGAGTTTAGACAGACAGCAATGTTTTGTGTTCGTAAATTTTCCACAATTTGCCCAACCATACTACCTCTCTCCTTCCAGGCTTTAAGGTAAAGCAACCTTAACAGCAGCTCCAGAAGTGGGCACAGGCTAAAGAAGAAAGTCCCAGAGAAGACATCTGGACAGGGAGAGGTGGGAGGGAGGCACATGCCCGTACGCCCCGTCACCAGCCTGCCAGAAAAGAGAACTAATATCATTTGTGTGGGCTTTTCCTCCCCCTCCCGCGGATCAAAAGGACAGCAGCAATGCAATCTGCTGTTTGTGTAGGAAATGTGTCAGAAGAGGGAAGGAGGGGATACTCATGGGAACATCTGCTCTAAGAAGCCACTTGAAAATTAACCATTTAGGTCCTGAGGCAGAGAGCACCTGCCCAGCGTTAGTCCTCAGTGACACCGGGGGGGCTGTGCGTGTTCATCAGCACCTTCTGGCAAGTCCTGGAGGAGGATGAGGGCGATGAGCAGTTCTTCCTCCCCTTTCCTTGGACTGGGCTTACATAGGCAGAGTGGAGCCCTTCCTGGTGCTGCTGGGCGGGTACACGTGAGGGTCACTCCACCGGCTGCGCTGAAGATTTGGGAAGAGTCACACGTGGCCAGAGTCACTCATCTCTGTCCAGGAGCACCTGGATGACTGCAAGATTTGCATCTTGGTTCCCCGAGTCATTGGTGCCAAGAGCAGGGGTGGGATTTTTTATCCCATTTGTCTGTTGGGCTTTAAGCACCTAAAACACACGCAAAAAACCAAAAAAACCCTACAGTCTCAGGCATGCTTTAGTGGCTGATATTGTAGGATTTTTTTGTGTGTGTATGGTTGGACTGGATGATCTGAGAGGTCCTTTCTAACCATGAAGATTCTGTGAAATTCTGTGAAAAAACTCCCTTCTCCTGCTCTGCTTGTTGCTCTCTCCCCTCTTTCTGCATCAGCTGGAGGTGACAGCCTGCAGCTGAAGGACCCATGGTAGAAAAATAAAGGGAGGGGGGCTGTACATCCCGGGTTTTCTCTTCTCTCTGTGACTTTTACACGTGCCCTGGTCACTTGCAGCCAACCCCTTGTGCCCTCTGCACAAAAACTTGTCACCGGAATAAAATATTTGCTGACCTGGCTTTGTAGCATCACCACAGGCAAAGATAAGTACAGCAATGAAAGAGGAAAAGAATTTAAAAAATAAAATAAAAATTGTATTCATTCTTCCTTCTGGGTATGAAATTAAAAATCTCACATTGTCCCAGTGCAAAGGAGTCGAGCACAAGAGGGAAAAAACAGCCCCATGCTGTTCTAGGCCCCGCGCCAAAACAACTTGTGCCCGTTTGTGCTGGCAGCAGCCTTCTCCGGCGGAGGGTCCACGCTCGGCCGCAGCAGAGTCGTAACCACCGACCCTGCCTCCCAGGTCACCAAGACACCTTCCTCTTTTAAGCCCCCCGCCACCCTGAGCCTCCCATGCACTTAGCAAAAGGTGGGGGGGGGTGTGTGTGGGGTTTTTAATTTATTTATTTATTTGTTTATCTGGTGTGTCCTGTGAAATGTGTCCCATCGTTGCCGTTTACTGCCCAGGGTGGCACACGAAAGCCTGGCATCGCTGTGAAAACATCAACCTTAACCCGGCTTCCGATGCCATCCAACAAATCCTTTACCCACAGAAATACTTTTACACAAGTATTTAAGTCAACAGGATTCCTTGCATGAGTAAGGGATTGTGGGATGGAGCTTTTACCCATCTTATTCCTCCAGTACATAAAATGTACTTTTTTCAGCCTCTCTAGAGGACGACAAGATTTGAATCCTTTTGCAACTCCTTCAGGTTTTGCGTATTTCCCCAGAGCTCCCTATCACTTCAAACACCATTTAACTTGCAGCTTCTTCCTGTCCAATCTCTCCTCTGTATAAACCTCTCTATATTTGCCTACCTTACATGCAGACATGAGTTAAATCATCAATTTGATCTCCTAGTTAGGAGAGATTGCTTGGATTTCAGTTTCTGCATCAGAGATGGTCTTCTCAGTATTGATTTTGCATCAAATCATAGAATCATAGAATGGTTTGGGTTGGAAGGGACCTTAAAGATCACCCAGTTCCAACCCCCCTGCCCTGGGCAGGGACACCTCCCACCAGACCAGGTTGCTCAAAGCCCCATCCAGCCTGGCCTTGAACAACCTCCAGAGACAGAACATCCACAGCTTCTCTGGGCAACCTGTTCCGGTGTCTCACCACTCTCACAGGAAAGAATTTCTTCCTAATATCTAATCCAAATCTTCCCTCTTTCAGTTTAAAACTGTTACTCTTTCCTTGTCCTATCACTCCACTCCCTGATCAAGAGTCCCTCCCCATCTTTCCTGTAGGCCCCCTTTAAGTACTGGAAAGCTGCTATAGTTGTAAGAGTTCAGATGTAACTCCCAATAACCAAACAAAAAAACAAAACAAAACAAAATTCTGGAGGTTTTTTACTATAACTGATCTTAAAAGGACCTCTGCTTTCCTTTTCTTTCCCTGCCTTCTTACGAGTCTGGTCTAAACGTCACAAATCCTCCCCAATATTCATCCCCGAGATGCAGCAGAGAGCCTGAGAGTATCCCATTTAAAAAGCTGTAGTTTGAATGTTGTTCTGGACTTGAGCTGGAGGCTACCTTTGCTGCACTCGGCTGAAAATAAGTCCTTAGCCTTTTGGACTATGTAATTAAAGGCAGACATGAGCAGCAGCACATCACCTTGAGTACGCTGCTGGCTACACAAACCAAGGTCCTACAGTCACCCTGGCCCAATAGACCATCTAGGCATATCTTCAAGTTTGGGTCTTGAAGGTCAAACCAAGGGAGGTGTAAAACCCATGGGGTTTTGGCCCACTGCTACTCCTGCAACTCTCCTGGTCCCTTCAGTGTTACGCTTCCATGACAGTGGTCTTTACTCCATCCTGCTTTCAACAGGAGACATCCCACCAGTGACACCCATAAGTTCCTCACAGGTTATTACCCAAAAGAAACTAGTGTCTTTTGGAAGCCCTTTTTTTTCCAAAACCTCTTTAATAAGTGTCTCCAGGTTTGCCAGACAAGATTGACACTTTACAAAAGCATCAGGAGCGCGTTGTAATGAACTGGTGTTTTTCCACAAGGTTTTGCACGTTTGCTGACGTGCCACCGTAGGACACCATCCCATATTCTCAGGCATTTAATTTTCCAGGGGCAAACGACTGAAAACCTTCTCCTCCACTGGTCCAGGTGGAGCTCAGGCTCTTGGCTGTGTTGCAGAAGGAACTTGGTCACGTAATAGGCTGGACCTCAAAGCTGCAGCCTGAACGCCCTGATGCCCTGAAGTCTGTCACTTCATCGCAGGATGAAGCCGTAACGCAGGAGCGAAATGTTCAGTGTATGAGCACCAGCTCTGAAACCAAACCTCTTCCACAGGTGGAGAGGTCTCCCTGAAGATAAATTCAGGCTCCAGGGAGTCCCTTCCCCCTTATGACACCTTCACCAAGGTTCTAAGGGCTCGTCTCCCCACGGACCCAGCCGCGCAACTGGCTTTAAGCATCCAAGCTTAATGTTATTCACCTATTTCAGTGATTCATTAAAACAGGACTTACACTGAGAATCTAATTAAGACCAAAGTGCCACATTCATTTCCAGAGCAGCAAAAGGCGAGTTATGTAAACCTGCAACAAGTACTTCTTCTTTTACCAGAAGAGCAAGATAAAAGCATAAAACCCATCCATAGGCAAAACAGTAAAGGAGGGGAGTGAAGGCTTTGGCAGACAGTACGTAAGAGAAGGAAGTCTAGAAAGATATTTTTATTTGCATTTCTTACGTGACATTTTCTGGACTTCCCCTCCACCTGGAATACATCCGAGGGAAGTGGAGTGACCCGTGTGAGGGCTACTCTGCAGCCCTGAGACAACAGCAGTCCTTTTGGACTAGAAAAATGGTCTGTCTGGCTCTCCCCATCCCCAACCTCCCATTTCTCCCTCCATCCCTGGGGGATGGACTGCTCCGAGTGGCACAGGATTGGCATCCAGGCTCCCAAAGGAGTCAAGCAGGGGCCAGGAGGGCACCGAGACCAGCTTCTCTCTGCCACAGAGCTCCCAGACTCACCTCATCATCCTTCCTATACCCCGTGCCACCTCTCCCAAAATCCTCACCCCAGCTCCTCTGACTAGAGTGAGGACAACAACGCCAAGAAAGGTTTGAAGCATGGTGAAGAGGACAGGTACCCATGCTGAAGGGACCTAATGTGTTTAAAAATTGGTGGTTTATTTATCTGGAGACAAAAATAGTGTTTTGTAATGGAAGAAGTGTGGTTCCTTGAGTCAGTTTTATTCCCAAAGAACAGCACAGAAAGGATACAGAGGTGAGGGGGGAAAAAAATAATGTCCAGGAAGGAGGCTAGATGGTGATGCTACTGTAAGTGCTCCAGATTACAGAGGGACTTGGAGGTGGGAACAAGGAGCTTAGTTTTAATTCACTACCTTAAAAAAAAAAGATAAAGACATAGTGGAGGTGAGACACTGGAACAGGTTGCCCAGAGAAGCTGTGGATGCCCCATCCCTGGAGGTGTTCAAGGCCAGACTGGAAGGGGCTTTGAGCAACCTGGTCTGGTGGGAGGTGTCCCTGCCCAGGGCAGTGGGGCTAGAATTTGATGCTCCCTTCCAACCAAACCATTCTATGATGATTCTATGATTGCTGTAGCTACCTGGATGGGTTCGAGAGGGCAGAGGTGGGCATCACCAAGGCCAATGACAGAGGTTGTAGCAATGATGGTGTGAACTGTGTAGCACGTGAAGGTCTTAGTGTGGGGAATGCAGAAAAGTGGGATGTTTGGGATTTTATTTTTGTAACTCATGGCCGGGATGCTTATGCTTGTTTTAATTTGCTGAGGCTGGGCTGATTGGGAAACCTCCTGGAAAAGCAAAAACCAGGAGAAGACTGAGATTATATGCTGCACACATAGGAAAATACATAGAGCCTTTTATTCCCTGAGATTGCAGATTTTGCCTAACGAGGATCACAACACTTGTTCTCAGAACATGTTTGGCCAACCCCACAGGTCCCAGGGGAGGATCCTGCCAAGAGACCTTTTACAGACAGCGGGGTAGGGACACCAGCTCTCTGTCCTACAAAGCTCAGTTGGAGATAAAATTGATTTATCCTGGGACGAAACACTTTCTGAGGAACTGCTGCTAAACTGGCACCAGGACATCGCTAGTACCAAGCCCTTTATTCTAGGTTGTATTTTTTGCTTAGCAAGGAATTCCATTGTGAGATTTCCCAGTCCTAACCTAACAAAACACTTCTGCAGCGTTTAGCCCTGTTTTCTTCTGGGAGTTACGAAAATAAAGTGCATTGTTAACACAGTGTGTGTTATTTGCTCACAAATAGAGCAACGCCAATTAAGAACCTCTCCTTTAATAAGAAATTAGTAACTCTACACTGGACCTCACCAGTGCTGCGCAGCTTATCTGAGAATACATCAGCTTCTGATTTAAAGACCTTTGTCTGGGCCTCGTTAATCTTACGCCTGGTCCCAAAGCAGACACCAATTTTGTCTCTTACTGTCCACTGTTATTTATGGCCTTTCATTGTCATTCTCTATATATCCTGCTACAAACTTCTATACAGCCGTTAATTTATAACATAGGTTCTCGAGTTTCCTTCCTGGGAAAGGAGAGATAAATAAATGAAACAAATATTAGAAAGGAAATAACTTGCTTAATTGTATCAGACTCTTTTAAAGTAAATGCATGTTATATTCTGAATGTGCCAAAGGAAACCCAAGCAACAAGAAAATATGGCTGCCAGGGTGATTAGCAAGGGTGGGGAAAAAATAGAGGAAAAAGAGGAAAGCGTGCCTTAGCAATGCCACACAAATTTCCTTCACCCCTGCAAACCAAGAAGTGTGCTCCCTTTATGGGAAAAAAAACCCAAAACACAAAAAAACACCCACGGGATTGTTAAAAGCTGAAAAAAAGTACCTTAATTTACCATTTCTAGAAATCCAGGACACAGCAGATTGTAACAAAGCCAAGCAGAAGTCGCGGGTTGGGCGAGCTGAGCGAAACTGTGGAAGATGAATAACCCAGGGGAAGCCGTTTCCCCGCTGCTGAGGCGGGAGCTGAGGTACAGGTGTGATATTAAACGCCTGGCTGCTTCAGACCGGGAGGACGTCGTAAGCTCTCGCTGTGGACCTGAACGTGACCTGCACCGGTGCCACCTCTGCAGAGTCCTCAGTGCACGTTGCTGGATTGGCGTATCCCTGTTGACAGCCGTGTTAGAGCCAACACCAGAAGTTAGCGTGCCATTTATATATGCAGCTTAGTGCTACGAGGCTCTCCGCTTGGGAGGATGATTTGATGACGGAGATGTAAGGCCCTAGATGCCAACAATACAGACTCACAAATACTCCAGTGCACACACAGGGTCTCATTATCAGGGGGAAATCAGCAGGACAGCCATAAACCAAATACGACTCACATAAGCACGCTGCTCAGGAGACCGTCTGCAATATATGCTCTGATTAATGTCTGGAATGGCAATGGTGCAAGTTAATGCTTCCTCGAGTCTTAGATGACGTGCTAGAAAAAAAATCTTTGGGAAGGTCATACCCGTTTTTACAGCCTGACTGCAAATGGAGCAACCCCCCAAGTGCTGACTTTGCATTTGACTGCAGGGTAAGTGCTGGAGTAGAGTGTAAACTGGGGGAGATCCGTGGACACCGATGGCAGCTCCTTCTCTCAACACCCGCATCCTTTGGGATTAAATTCCTCCCTGTTTCAGAGGAGGGAATGAAACACTCGGTCCTTCTAAAGCCCACTGCTGTCTGTGTGGGATAAATCAACCTTTGGAAAAGTTTGGAAGAACTTCTGCAAATAAAACTCGCTACGACCAACGCACTGAAAAACCTCTTCAATCCCTGCAAGTATCAAACAATCTCAGGCCCTGGCTCTCCCTCTGAAATGCAACTGGACTACCACAAAGAAGATGCCCTAGCAAAAAAAAAAAAAAAATAAAAAAAAGAACATAAAAGCACAGAAATCATGTAGAAGCAAACACAAAGAGGCTTCTGCCCAATGCGGTGAGAGAGAAAACGATTAAATTGCATGAAAAACCTGTTGCTACCACTTCTGTGCTTGGCCAACAAAGAGGGCTAGAGAGGCCCCACTCAGTAAATATAGACTCTTGTTGGATCAAAGGGGTAGGAATGGAAGCGAGTCCTCAGGCTCTATGGACCTGATCCAGTTGGTTTTTCTACTAATTTCTGTGGGCTTTGGCTGGTGTCCAGGCAGCATAAACAACCAAGAGCAGGGCTAGCCTCGCTTGGCAAATGAGAGCCCTGCCAGCACCACTGATTTTTACTCTCTCTGCCCTAAACCTGAGCTTTCTGTTCGACTCCAGAAGGCTCCGAAAGCAGCAAAAGGTCTGCTGGCCACCCAGCAGCAATTTAGCTGGACCTAGGAATGCAAGTGGCTGCACCAGGAAGGCCTGACGTGGTGGCTCCCGACGTCTTCCATCAGTCCCCGCTCACGTTGGGCGTCGTGACGGTGGTGGTGATCTTCCCCCGGAGCTGGCACGCCGGTCGGAGAGTTTCCTCCCAGCCCAGCAGCTGCTGCCTGGCTCCGTTCCCTCGGGGAAGGACTGAAAACGGAGCCTCTTCTCTCTCGACTTCATGGCAGGGGAGCCTTCGGCCGCCAAAGGGCTCGGGGCCGGAGCGGTGAAAGCAGACGACTCGCTGACCACGTCCTGCCTTCCCCCGGGGCCTTCAGGAAGGCGGGAGCGATGGGAATAAAGTTTCTGGGGCAGTTCTTCCTGTTGCCTTGCCTCCAGTAATGACTTGGGGCTTGTTTACATTACAGAGTCGTACTACCAGTATTTTATCCAGCCGCAGTTAAATCGGTACAACACCTGCATTGTATCTACCGTGGCCTTGGTGTGAAGGTGAGTATAGTCTTTCCGAGCCCCGAAAACAGCGTGCAAAACGGATACCTGGATAAAATGGGAATGCTGTTGTGTTTTCTGACGTTTCAAACTCGGTAACGACCACGGACTTGATGTGAAATCGTCATTGATTCACTAAAAATAAGACACTGCTATATTGTAGACAATTATTCCCAGTTTACAGTAATCCAAACAAGGATTAAAAACTTGTTTTGGTTTTTTTTTTAAATATTTTTTTCCTCTATTATTAAAGGGGAGAGGGGAAAAATGAACAACAAATGACACAAAATAAGAGATTTCTGCCAAGCAGCGAAATTCATATGATTACAAGAGACTACCTAGCATTTCCAGTGGGCAGACAGTGGAACTCTACAAGCCAGCAAATCCACGGAGTAACTTAATGGAAACTGCACTCCCAGTTTGGGGAAGAAATTGCTCCACTTTTGGTAGAGCTTTATACTATCAGGCTGTGACTGTGGGATAATACTGTCTTTAAAAGGACAGGGAGCAGCCATTCCCCAATCACGTCTGCGACCGTGGACAGATAGATAAAGCTCTCGGCTTCACTGAACAGGGACAAGATTTAACCCCAGGATCTTTAACCCTTTTGCTGGAGCTAAGCACCTCCATATTCCAGGCTGCAGTTTCCCAATTTGAAGGGTACGGATGCTACCAAATACTCCAAGAAGAGCTTGGGGGATGATCTGGTCGTTTAATGCTCAAAATCCACTCAAATACCCTGGCAGCTGCCAATGGAGTTAGGTAGTTGAGGTCTGGGGGGGGAAAAGTGCCGTTGGACACGTAGAACCTGACTTCTGTGACCAAGAGCCTAAAGAGAAAACACTGAAGATTGGGATTAAATTGGTAACAAGCACATCCATGAACAGAGCTGACGTTTTAAGGTGCTAACGCTACCAGCGTGCATTGGAGAAGACACACATTTTTAAAATAAATAAATAAAAGTTGCTCTCCTGCCGATACCATCATCTAGAGAAGGCAACCTAAGGGAAGGAAGAGCGAGGAGTTTCCCTGCTTTACTTGGAAGCTAAAGCTCGGGCTGGAGACTCCCGACTGCCACCAACCCGGGGGGTGTTCGCGGCGGGGGGAAGGGGGGGACTTTGAGGTGACCCCAGCGCTCTGCTCCCCCCCACCCGGCAGCACTTCCAAACTCAGCCCTTTTTTTTCGTTTGTTTATTAGGTTTTTTTTTTTGTTTTGGTTTTTTTTTTTCTTTACAAGGGCAGCAAAACCCTCAAACATCAACCTGCACCCGGATCATCAACCCAGCCCTCCGCGCCTGCGGCCACCCTCCGCCTCCCCTCCCAGGGCCGCGATTCCCATCCTCCCCCCCCCGCCAAGGGCAAAAGGGGGGCAAAGAGGGGCTCCTGCAGCCGGGGACCCCAGGGACTGCGCTGAGAAGGGCAGCCGAGCCCCAGCCCCGCGCTTCCCCGCGGAAGGCGCTCACTTTTGATGGGATTACAGCTCATTAAAATTTTAAATTCAAATCAACTATCAAAAAGGTCATCTTGAAAAAAAGAAAAGATAAAAA
>VXBJ01000980.1:50716-85808 GCA_013400055.1 Nycticryphes semicollaris
TTTCCTTGCTGGTGAGTCTCTTTCTGCAACGTTTTGCTGAGGAGAACATGAAACAGCAGCTGTTATCTGAGGAAATCAATGGCAGGTGTGACCCAGCAAAAAAAGCCTATGTAGGACAAAGCTGGGCTCAAGCGAAGCGCAGTCGAGCCTACGGTGCAGTTGGTGTGTGAAAACGCCTTGTCCTGGGAGGAGGAGGAGAAGGAGGAGGTGGAAGAAGAATAATCGTGAACAGGGCTGCGCGCGACCTGCCTGGAGAACATTTCGTCTCCAACACGACCTGATGTTTTGTGCTGGGGAGGATCTGGCTGGAAGTGCTGTGGATTGAGCTACTTGGTGGCGAGAGGTGTTGTTCCCAGTGGCAGGAAGCAGGGATCTTGGTTTCTCGCTTCTCTGGTGAGAAGGGGACAAGCCGCTGCAGGAGGATGCTGAGCACTTTCCAGGTGTGCACCCTCCGTGTGTGTGTGTGCTGTATCACTCCCCACTCTTCCTGACGAGCTCAGGATTAACCAATAAAAACAAAACAAAACAAAAAAACCCAAAAAGAAGAAAGGGGGAGAAAAAAAACCCACCCCAAACCCTTGGTGTTTAACAGGAGGAGAGCGAGGAGCAAACACAGTGGTTATTGTTACCTGTTTCCTGTTTGTTGTTCCCTCTCCTTCAGCTGCACAGCTTCTGTACACAGCTGGCTCCTCTGCCCTTTCAGCGTGATCTGTCAACAAAAAGTAAAGCACTTGCCAACCTGGCTATAGAAAAAAAAACAACCCCCCCACCCCAAAACAACAACAACAACAAAAAAAAACACAACCCAAACAAAACCAACCCAGAAAGCCCCTGTTAGTGTTCTGGGGCCTCATACGTGTCAGCCTTGTATGTGCCTTGCCCCAGCGAGAGGAGTTTGGTGCGGGCAGGGATGAAGGCTGGTGGTGCTCAGCCAAAGCAGCCTGCGCTGGGCAGTGCTCTGCCAGTGTTCTCCAGCGGAAGAGGGTGGGTTCCAGCATCTCAAGGGGTTTTGAAGCACTATACGTTGTAGACCTCAGGACAGAACTGCCAGGAGAGGGATGTTGCCAGTCTTAAGAACGGAGGAATGTGGGGAAACAGAAGCTCAAGTGACGACCTTATCCACAGGTTACTTCTCCCTGGGGATAGCTCAGCCCACGCACTGGGTACTCTCTGTTCCCCAACCTTCCTTATCTGGCTCTTTTTTTTTTTTCTCTTTTGTTTTTTTTTCTTTTCCCCCTGTGCTATCCAGGTGGTGTTACGAACCATCTGCTGCAGTGATTCAGCAGAATCCATTTAGCACTTTCCCAGAGAGGCCGGCATCTGCCAGGCAAGGGGGAGACCATAGGGAAGCCCAGCACATCTGCCGCTGCATCTGCGAGACAGGTCTGGGGTCAGCCCCTAACCCCCTCCCGGCCACCCCGTGGGGTGCAGATCGTGGGTTGAGGGGTGAGGGAGGGGCATGACCATCGTCACCTTCATTGTCGTGACTTGTCTGGCTCCATCCAGGTTGTTAATTATCAAATGGATCTTTTGGCTTTGGCGGTGGAAAGGAGGAACCTACCTCCCTTGTGCTTTGTGATGGTCTGCGGTGTCTGGTCGGTGCTTGGCAGGCGCTGGGCTTCCTGGCTGGCACATGACGAGAACGAGACAGCACCATCTTCCTTCCCAAGGTCATCCTGAGGGAGCCTGGACTTGAAACCACAAGTGTTTTTTTTAAAAAAAAAAAAAAGAAATACAGTGCCTCCAAAGTGGGGGAAATAAGGGGCTTAGTTGCCCCCCGTGGGGCAATAAGGTGGCTCCAGCCCAGCAGGATTTTGCAGAACATACGGGATGCGGGGCTGGGCTGGGTGGAGGAGGTGAGGCAGAAAGAGTGATGCCAGTTCTGCCTGGGGTATCACAAATTCCACTCATTTGCCTTGGGGTCGGCCCTCGAGTGTGAGAATCACTTGAGTTTTGCTCTGGGCTGGGTGGGGAGGCGGGGGAGGAGGAGGATCGCTCAGATAATACGAAGACTTGCATCAGCAGCGCTGACTTCCCAGCCCATTGGTAAGACTCGAGCTAAAGCCCGTGGCAGCAACCTCCAGCCAATATTAAAGGTAACAACCTGGCAAGGTGCTTTGAAAGCCTGTACATGTGTGAGCCTCTGGCAGGAAGCCTAATGGATCTGGTGTTTGAAAATCCATCACACCCGTGCAATAGGTTATGGCAACCAAGGCTGAGCAAGGACCAGGAATGGGTTGTGACATTTCTCATATACCAGAAGCCACCTCTATTTTATGGAGGGACTGGTGACATTCGAAGGAGCAGAAGCTTCTCTCTTTCCTACTTTGTAAATTAGATAAAAATGCCTTTGTTTTGGTAGACCAGGAGCAGTCACAATGACTAGGATTTCAACTCTTCCGATGTCTAATCAACTGTCAGAAGAAGCTGGATTCCTTTAAATAATGTCCTTAGAGAGATTCTTACACATTTAAGAGATTTGTTTCTGAAAACAAATTGTAAGAAAACCCTTTCACCCTGCTGCTGTCAAAGAACAGACACAAAATCCTTGGATAAGGATGGGGAAGAGACCTTGTCTGGGCATCTGGTCTATTCTCAAGCTCCCGGGCAGGGCCAACTCCTCGTTAGTGTTCACCTGACAAATATGTGTCTAACCTGCTCGTGGCAACCTCCTCGGGCCATCTGTTGTAGTCCTTACTTGTCTTTTAGCCTGGAAAGCTTTTTTTCTCCCCCTAATTTCTAGCCCAGGTCATATACTCTGATGGTTTTGTCTGTCCAGGTGGGTAAGGAGGGAGGCTCTACCAGCAGCGTGATGACCAAGCTGTAAAAAGGGGTTTACGGCTTTGGGTGAGCTGACCCAACTTGTGCACTCAGCTTGGATGCAGAATCTTGGACAAAGCAGCCAAACTGCAGAAGGAGCTTACTCTAAAGTCCCCTGGGTGTTTTATTTCATGGCCAGTAAAGATCCAGGAGGCCTCAGGATGTCTGGAGGTGGGCAGCATGAGAAACGGGCTGTTCTCTGCAAGAAGTGCCCTCTGTACAACGTCCAGGGTTAAGACCTCGGGGCTATGTTTGTTCTTCAGGAAACTCTTAGGGACGCGCCTCTGCTTGGACAACAGGTAGGCTGTGTTCTCCTGGGGCCTGTCTAAGGTTTTAGCTTAAGGTAGAATTTTGATCTCTTTATAATTAAATTTTTAGGGGAAAATGAAATTTTTAGGGGGAGGGAGGAAGCTCACATGTGGTTGCCTTCCCCTTCTGTAGCTTTCAAAATTAAAACTCTGGTTCTGACTTCAGAAACAACCTCATTAGTCTCTTACTAATGATACTAATTTTAATAAATTGAATGGTAGGTGTTGAGCACACTAGGAAAGGGGAGCCGTGGGCCAGGCTACACCAGGCCTTATTGTGAGACCCATTAGTCTGGAGCCTATAGTGGATTTGGTGAGTGAATGGGGCAGTGAAGGTGATGGTTCTTCCTGTGTTCTGCCCTGTAAGGTCTGAGTGTTTTATCTGATGTTTGTTGAGAGTACAGTGGAGTAACTCACTGCTGGAGGGGAAAGGGTCTGGGGACTGCCAGGAGACACCTGGTCTGTGAGACCTGGTGCTTCAGGTGCTCCTATCTCTGCTTGGCTCCAGGCTGATGGAAGGAAGGAAGTGGGACTAATGCCTGCTCACCATTGTCCCCTGCTCTGGGCAGCAGTTTGTCCCCTGGTGCTTCTCCTACACGCAGCACTTTTCCTCAGCTTGGGGTCGAGTTTTAGTCTAGCTGGGGAGCAGGTCTGAGGGAGCTCTGTCAAGCTGCTCAGCTGCCACCCAGTCCTAGTTTCAATGCCTTGAAACTGGAGCACTGAATTCTGTCCAGCTCCATGTATCCAGAGGTGGTGCAGTCTCAAGCCCCTGATGGTGGCACATCAGGACCTTCTCAAAGCTGGGGAAGGAAAGAAGCTGGAGTCAGTGATGCCATCCAGGCAATAACCCAGAGGTGGCAGAGCTTGCCTGGGAGGGAGGCAGAGAGAGCTTCAGGCCTTTCACAGCATTTTGGGACTTGAACTTGCTGTTCTGGACCTTGATGAGCACCTCATCACCTCGGGCACAACGAGCAGTGCTTGCAGGTGCTCCTCCATCCCTTCCTGCAAGGATGGGCTCAGTAGAGATGAATAAAGATAAGTGCCAGGCTCTGCACCAGGCGGATGAGGACGGTTTTGGGGAGAGAGGAGTCTGGGATTACAGACTTGAACACAATAGGGGCAAAAGCACAGGGCTTTTTGTTGCTGGTGCTGATGAGGCCAAGGTGCTCTGGCTCCCAGTAGCCCCCAGTTCCAGTGGGGTAGAGAAACTGCAGTATTTCCTGAGCTCTGAGTTTAACTCTTCACCATCAGCAGAATCAGAAACTCCCGTTACCTCTAAAATTAGGCTAAAAGTCACCTGAGACTTTCAACAGCAAAAGCCACCTGTTTTATTTGGCTCGGTTTTTTTGTCGGTGGGGGTTTTGTTTTTGGGGCTTTTTTTTTGTTCGTTTTTTGGGGTTTTTTTTAGGTCTTGCTGCTTGTAAAACTAAAATTTAAAAGATCAGGCAACACTTTGTTCTACAGTATTTGCAAACATCAAAAGATGCCAAGAGTTGCTAAACGCTCCTCTGAAGTACGGTGTGAGCACAGTGACTCTCTGGCGGTGTTTCACTGTGCCTCCAGTTGCAAACTGACAGGTTCTCGCAATCTTTCATAACTCACCTTCAAATCAGAAGTTCTGCCTTGTCCTTTCATTCATTTCGGACCCAACAAAAAAAGGTCAAGTGCTTTCCGAATAAGGAAACGTAGGAGGCTTATCTCAGAAACCTCGTTTTTCAAAATGTGCTTTATTGTGAGTGTTTCTCTCCTTTCACCAGGTCTTTGGGGTACGTGGTGGGGCTGTATGCAGTTGACGGAGCAGAGGGAGGTATCGGGGAATGTAACTACCCAACCCGGATTTGTCTCCCAGGATGATCTTCTCACGCACAGCCACGGTATCTGGATCTCTTAATTCTCCTCTCAAGCTGACATATCTAAAAGCCTTGTTGCGAAAATGTCAGTGCCGGGAGTTTCCCTGGGAGAGCCTGTCTCCGCTTCGTGACCTGGCACAATCTCCCTTAGCTTTTACAACCGCATGGCTCTGCGGGAAGAAAAATAGATGCAGCCGAGAGCTCTCCCTGCACCGCTGGCTTTTGGCACTGCAGACAAAGCTGGCTCATTTGGTGGGTTTTAAAATACAATTTTAAAATATGACGATTTTATTTTTATTATTTTTATTTTGTTTCTCCTTAAATCTGCTAAGGAAAGTATTAGATTTGCAGCCTTTTGGGTAAAAACCCTCAGGTTTGCCAGCCCCATAGGCATTCACGCGTGGAGGGGAGTCATGGAGTTTCAGAGTTGGAAGGGACCTCTAGAGATCATCCAGTCCAACTCCCCTGCTAAAGCAGGATTGCCCAGAGCACATCACCCAGGACTGCATTCAGGTGCATCTTGAAAACCTCCAGGGAAAGGGATGCCATGACCTCCCTGGGCAACCTGTTCTAGGGCTCTGTCACCCTCATTGGAAAGAATTTTTTCCTCGTATTTGAATAGAACCTCCTCTGTTCCAACTTGTACATGTTGCCCCTCATCCTATTGCTGGAAACCACTGAAAAGAGTCTGGCTCCATCCTCCTTCAACCCACCCTTTAGGTACTTGTAAACATAGATAAGGTCCCCCCTCAGCCTTCTCTTCTCCAGGCTAAAGAGCCCCAGCTCTTTAGCTTTAATTCCCAGAACTGCAGAAAATACAATGCGCTTTCTAGAGAAAGCATCTGGTTCATCAGCCTCGTCCTGTGAAGCTCTGTCCCTGTGTGGCAAACTCCAGTGTAGCGCTTTTGCCCACGTGAAGGCTGGTGAAGAGTCCCTGGTGTTGCACAACTGCCAAGCGTGGGCTACCTGGGGAGCCTCTCCTTCTTCCTTGTGCACTTTGAAACCCCAAGGGAGGGAGAGCCAGGAACGAGTAAGTCATGGGGAGCAGATGTTGCACAGTAGCAGGGAAACAAATATTTTGTGTTTATGCTACTTCCAGTCCCGGGGAATGTTAACACTGATGCATCTGTGTTAACTTGCCCTTTCCTTGGCACAATCCTGCTGCAGAAGCGTCGGAGCAGGTTACTAATAAACATCTGCCTGGTGGTGGGGGTGAGCACTGAGGTCCTGATGGGTACGGTTTGGTTCCTGATTCTGCAAAGCGCTTTGGTTATTCCTTTGCTGATGTGTCATTTCTTCCCCTGCCTGACCCGTTCACTGTCCCCTCACCTCCAGCGGCGGTTTGCTTTGCATAAGGAGGAAAGACACTCCCTAAAGGAGTTTCTGGGTAAGAAGCAGATATCCTGGGGTTCTGTTTGTTTGTTTTTTCCTTTCTCTCTTCTCTCTTCTCTTCCCTTCTCCCTTCTCCCTTCTCCCTTCTCCCTTCTCCCTTCTCCCTTCTCCCTTCCCTTCCCTTGCCTCCAAAGATTCTGCCTATGCCTCTCTGCAGTCCTTTTCTTATGGACGTGATGGGCTTGGGGATGCAGGGCTGCCCCTCCATCCAATTGTCCTCAGCTTGGTCGGCTGAGGAGCTCCTGGTTCCCCAGCCCTGGAGGATATTATCCCCGTGGCAGCATCTGGCTCTTGGCAGGCTCTGCGGGCAGCCGTGCTGGCAGGGTTTGGAGTTCCCTTTTAGCTTTGTCATGTGGTAATCTGTCAGTTGGCTCTTCGGGCTCCCTTGTTCTCCTGGACGCTTTTTCTTCTCGACAGACCTCTTAATTCAGAGTCGGTCAATGAGAGCTTTGAGAATGCTCCTCGGAATTGTTCTCTACGAGGCGTTTCTTTTGCTTTTGCTCCAAAGAGGGACTTTCAGCAAACCTCTATTTTATTATAACAGTAGCAAGACAGAAAAAAAAAAACCCAACAACAACAAAAAAAAGGCTGATCAAGTTCCTGGTAGCTCGGTGGAGTCTGTTAGTGTCAGCAGACAGGATAATTTACTCAGCCAATTGTTCTGGCTCTGATTATTTACAGTAACCCTAAAAGCATTGCCTCCCTCCCCAGGAAGGAAGCACTGGTGGTTTTAAACAGCAAGAAAAGACTTTAAACAAACCAAGAGTAAAATATGAAATGCCGGCTCTGCTTCTTCTCTTGGAAACGACTCTGTGTTTTGGGGACGGATCCTCAGCTGAAGTAAATCCTGCCTGTCCCAGGGATTGTGTCACTGTGCACCATTTCAAAACCATCCCCCAAGGATATTACTATTCTTTTCTCTGCGTATGAATAAGCCACTTACAGTGCATAGCTGCTATATTACAATTTCCTAAGAGGTGCTGGCATCTGGAGAGATTACATTCCACTGGCCCCTGGGATGGAAAGAATGAGTTCAAGAACAAAGAATTAAATCCTCACTTCTGCGCTCAGAAATCTGATATTCGCCAAAGGGTAGGGGTGAGCCGGTAGCTGGACCTCCACGTTTCCGGTGCTTGGTGCAACCTTCCCCTTTTCTGCCAAAAATTGGGCTGCGCTGAACCATCCATAAAATTAAATTTTATACCACTCAGGCTGAACTCAGTGGCAGTGTGTGTGTGTGTGTGTGGGGGGACGGACAAGAAAAAACCCCAAACATCTCACCGGTGAACTTTGTGACACCAAAATGTGTAGGATAAACAGCTCTGGCATCTGACGTCTATTTGTGGGACTGGCAGGGTTCAAGCCATGGTCTTGGCAGCACCTTGCTCTGCAGAGACACCTTTCTGGGTGGGAGGAAGATGAGGAGGAAGAAGCTGAGCACCTGGCTGCCTGCCAGCTAGTATTGAACTGCCACACAAATCGCAGTGTAGCTGCAAAAAAAAGGAGAAAAAAAGAAAAAAAAAAATTAAAAAAAGGAGTTCGCCCACTCCTTGCAGTCTGTGCCATCGGCTGTCTGGCAGGATTGATGGTTGTCACTACCGAAGGCTGCTGAGCTGGAGCCAAAAATCAAATGAGTGGATGTCCTCGTGAGCCTGCTTAGGGGAAAAAAAACAACCAACCCCAACAACTTAAAAAAACCCTAAGAACTTCTTTTCAGTTTAGAAACTAAACTAAAGAGGCCTGTTTCACTCTATAATTGCCTAGCTGGGAATGAAAGGCTGGGAACACTTCCACTGCGTGTGAAATTGGAAGGTGACAGGTTTTCAGCTGCCTCTCCTTGGTACCATTTTGGGGTGGAGGAGACTCTGGCAGGAAAGAGAGAGCATCTTCTCTTGTGCTAAACTGTGCCTGGAACCCAGAGGGATGTTTAACCATGGCCAGCCCTGATCTTAACAGCCGTTTCTCACACCGTGGTGTAACACTGCTTGTGGCAACAGGGAACAGGCTGATGCCCTTTAGTGACATCAGCCTAGGTCATGGTTGTAGTGGTGGCTGATGTGTGATGGCAGTGCCACAACCGGTTACAACCTCCTTGGTAAATCACAAAGTACTTTGGGCTGGAAGGGATCTTTAAAAGTCACCTAGGCCAACCCCCCTGTAATATGCAGGGACACCTTCA
Organism: Nycticryphes semicollaris; assembly: GCA_013400055.1. Classification (NCBI taxonomy): domain Eukaryota; kingdom Metazoa; phylum Chordata; class Aves; order Charadriiformes; family Rostratulidae; genus Nycticryphes; species Nycticryphes semicollaris. Next base: position 59,266 of record VXBJ01000980.1, read on the forward strand.
AGTAGATGAGGTTGCTCAGAGCCCCATCCAACCTGACCTCAAATGTTTCCAGGACAAAAAGCGGGGACTAGGTCTCCTGAATCTGAACGAGTGGTGTAACCAAAAGGTTTTTACAAAATCCTGGTTGGAACATCATGTTAAGAGTTTGGTTTGGCTCTAATGGCTGAATTGAGCTAGATTTACAACAGCAAAGCTGAGGTCAGACCCTGGCCTCCTGTAGCCCTAGCATGGGGTCTGCTCACCTTTCGGTCTCCAAATTGTTCCCAAAACAGATAAGTATCTGGATCAATGTATCCTGAAGGGCAAGAACAACCTGGAGAATAACACGCATTAATCTCTGCTCCTTCAGGGCTCGAAAGAGGAACCGAAGGAAGGAAAGCAAGACAGAAAGGAAGGAGACAGGTTTCCTTTTCTCCTCTGTGTTGGAAAAAAAAAAGAAAAAAAAAGTTTATTTTTCTGTCTGCTTCCTCTTTCCTTCCCTCATGTCCTTAGTGTGGTACGATGCAGAGGATAAAAAGTGTTTTCCTTGTGTCAAGTCCTCTCCTGGGATAGGAGCGCTCTGCTGCCGCTAACCCTTGGTCTGGGGAAGGCTGGGTCTGGTCCTGCTTCTCCTGTTATTCCTACTGCTACTGGTAATTTCTTTTTGGGAGACAGACCTGATCTATCCAAACTAAATCCATGGGACCTGCTAGAAAAATGGTGCAACATATTTTTGAGTTATGCCAACAGATGCAATGCTGAAGGGTGTCTTTGAGACTGCCTGAGCTGAAGAAAAGCACCTTGGTAATGTGGCCTCTCCAGGGTGCATCCTTATTTTCGTCTAGTAGTACTTCAGTGGGCTGATTCTGGTGGTGAAGGTGGGTACTACTGTAGGGAGGTTGTGGTGAGGAGCAGTGAAGGGACAGGGAAAGACTTCTTTTGGTGGTATTTTCAGCACCTACGTTGCTCATTCCTGAGGGGTACCAAGTTATAGAGCTAAAAGGCATGGTATTTACTGGGTTGATAGCTAGCAAGAACTTAGCTACGTGTGCTGCAGAAATTCATGTGTTTGTGATCCTGCTAAGATGCTGAGCACCAGCTGTGTAGTCGAGCCTGGCACAAAACAAGTGGGGAAATCAGCCAGAAGGATGCAGTCATAGCCCAGCACTTCTTCGGGGTAGTATCCTCTGAGAGACAAATCCCTCCCTGCTGCCCCAGGCAGGGAGCTAAAGCTCTCTTCTTCCTCAGGAGCTCCTTTGCTGCTTGGCCAGCAAACTCCACTCTTCTTATGAGCTCTAAATATTTACAGGAGGAAGCATAGGAGTACCGTGTGGAGCCAACACTGCAGGGACTTACAAACCCAATTTACTCAGCTAAGTTGAGCTCTCAGTTTGGAGGCCACCTAAACACCCTGTTTGAAACAAACGCTTCCTTCCTCCCTGAGCAGGTGCTTCCTCTCTGTATTGGCTTTTGGAAGGATGCTTGCCCCATACCACCTCCTTCCCAGCTGCAGTCCCAGGTCCAGCCCAGCTTTGCATCCCATGTCCACCTTCAACCAGAAGGATCCATTCATCACTTCTCTGCTTTAGAGAAAACAATGTCCGAGCGTTGTACCTATCCCTGGGCAGGTGCAAGGAGGATTAACTGGTGACTTGTTTATATCCTGTCAAAGATAATACTTGGTTCAGTTCCTTCTCCCTCCCTTTTCCCCGTTAGGTTGGGTAGTATCTTTATATTAAGCATCACGAGAGAAGAATGAAGATTTAAACTCATTTAACCTTGAACATAGCCATTAGTTAAGCAGTTAAAATTAAAGGGTGAGTTAATGGGCAGTGTCAAACATTCGGAGAAACATCTGTTGTAATAGAAGTCTGCCTTTTAGCTGATGAATAATTGATTTGCCATTTCTCAGCACCTAAGCCCCAGCCCAGCCAGCAGCACTAGCACTGCGGGAGCATCTCCAGTGCCCCCTCCCCAGCCATGGGCTCCAGGACACCAATAGGACCTAAACAACACCACTTGAAGGTACATTAAGAAAACCACCTGCGTTGCATCCCCTCAGCTGATGTCGTCCCTGCTGGGTCTTTTGCTTTCCTGGGATCAGACGTGTTATTTCAGGTCTAGAGGAATCAATGGTCTATTTTTAAGTCTTTATTAATACATGCATGGATGGATGTGGTGCCTATCTGGACACCGATAGTCAGGGATGTAGATGACTCAAACCGTTTTGAGTTGTATCACCAAGCTAAATTAACTTGCTTTTTGGCAAGCAGCGGATCTAAGTGAACGTCTTCACTAATGCATTGAGGGCAATACAGTAAATATTGACCAGAGTTTGAGGGGTAAATAACAGAAAGCGTTTGTCTCTTGGCTGCGGTAGAGCCGATAATGCTGAAGTCACTTCTGCAACACTGCCGTCTCCCGCAGAAAGGCCCCTCTCCCTAGAATAACAAACAGCAAAAGGTATTTGGGTGTTCTCTTGGGTCCAGTGAAATGAAGGAGAACTCTGCTATTCTCAGCAGCTGGATGGGATGTTGTCCTGGGCTCCTTGCCCTGCAGACCCACCTGGGAAGCACTTCCATACTGCAGGGAAAGTGGTGATGGAGCAAGGTGAGGCAGTGTGGATGTGCTCCCTGCCTCAGCGGAGTTTTGGCCAATCTGTACTCTGCGTGGTTTGGGTTCATGTGCCCAGGTGGCCAAGTAGGCCACCAGCATCCTGGCCTGTATGAGGAACAGCGTGGTGAGTAGGACTTAGGAGGTGATTGTCCCCCTCTACTCGGCACTGGTAAGAGGTTTGAGTGCTGTGTCCAGTTTTGGCCCTTCTCCCAACAAGAAAGACATTGAGGAGCTGGAGTGGGTCCAGAGAAGGGCAACGAAGCTGGTGAGGGGTCTGGAGAATGAGTCTTATGAGGAGAGGCTGAGTGAACTGGGGGTGTTCAGCCTGGAGAAAAGGAGGCTGGAGGGGAGACCTTCTCGCTCTCTACAACTACCTGAAAGGAGGGTGTAGAGAGGCGGGGGTCAGTCTCTTCTCCCAAGTCACAAGTGATAGGACAAGAGGAAACAACCTCAAGTTGTGTCAGGAGAGGTTTAGACAGGATATTAGGAAAAAAATTTACACTGGAGGGATTATTAAGCATTGGAACGGGCTGTCCAAGGATGTGGTTGAGTCACCATCCCTGGAAGTATTTAAAAGACAAGTAGACATAGTGCTTAAAGATACAATTTAGTGATGTATTTTGTCAGTGTTGGGTACTAGATGATCTGGAAGGTTCCTTCCAACCTCAGCAACTCTATGATTCTCTGGGGTTGAGAGCACCTAGAGAGGTTGGGGTGATCAAGCAGGGCCTAGTCTCCGAGCTGAGCTCCTCCATGTACCCTGCTGCCTTGGCTGGGGCTGGGAGAAGTGCCATAGCGACCCAGAAAACAAATTGAGGGCATGAAACATTTGTAGCGTGGGATGTGGGAGAATGAAACCCGGGCCACAGAGGCTTGTCGATGTGCTGGTTTTCATATTGCCTCTTAATCCCTTGAAAAAAATCAAAACTAGGCCTGCTGTGCAATTTCTCAAACCTTGAGCATGTGCAAAATGCTGCAAAGAACTGAACTAGAGCAATGCCAGGTTCTCACTCCAGCATCGAAGGGACAGCAGGTTATTAGCAAGCCCAGATGAGTCCCTCCGTCCTGGTACTGGGGTGCCCACAAGCACAGGCCTGGAAAAAAGCGCTGGGAAGGCAACAGAAAAAGTAGAAGGAAAATGACTTTGAAGGCATCTCAGAGGTGAACGTTGACAGAACGTGGGTTCTCCCCTGGCCTCAAGCTGAGTCTGGTCAAACTTTTACTCTTTGAGGTACAAGGCCATAATATCCATTTGGCTATTTGTTAGGGAGAAACATAACAACATCACCTTCACACTCCTAAAGAAACTAGTTGTATTAATATTTCATAGAATCATAGAATTATTTGGTTTTCATATAGTCATCCTCTTTTTTTTTTTTTCCCCTCAAGACTAGCTGTAGAACTTGAATTTATGCAACAGTTCAGGTTTTTTTTAAAACCATGTTAATCTGTACTTGCCTCATAAGCATAAAGAAAGGGAAATAAACTAGGATGGGAAAATTATCTGTGTGCCTTCAGCTGGTTTTAGGCTGACAACAAGCAGAACCTGTAGCTCAGTTTCTTCCCTCCTCTCCACCTCTGCGCGCAGGGGCTGCATTAGCATCTGCCTGCACTTCTGCTGCTGCTTCAACTTCTTTCTCTGCTTCTTTAGACTAAAGCAACTTTTTCCTCAATATAAAACCGCCCCTGGATTATTGTCGAGCATTTGATATCTTGCTCTCCCCTTCTACCTTAAACTCATCGATATTGTCTTTAATGACACATGACCACAAACAGACCTCGCTCTGAAGCCTGTGTTCAAGGGGCAACAAATTTGGCTTGTTCTGGAGCTCTTTGCAGGCAAGTTGTGTTTAAACAAGATTGTAACTGCTGAGGTTATGAATGTGCATAACTGCCCATGCGAGTGTGTGTGGGACGTGTACAGGAAAGATGTTCATCTTGAACTGAGTGTGGAAACTTCTTTAAAGCAAAGATAAATGTGAGGAAGGATGGATGGATGGATGAAATAGAGATTTATTTTTTATATTTTTTTTTTCCTATCCTAGAGGGATTTTGTTTGAGGAAATGAGACCAGTTAAATAAGGAGATTGTATTCAAAACTGTAATTTCAGCCAGTCCAGCTCCCCCACCCTAAAAAAAAGCCACTTTCAAACTTCTGTAGGAAAAGAACAACCCTCAGAAACTCAAAAAAAGAACTCAGAACTCCGATTTTTGAAATTTTCTTACTTCTATGTTTGGTTATATTATAGAGCCAAAAGTGGATTTTTTTACTTTACTCCAAAAACGAATGTTCATATCTCCATTTCAACCACCACTTTGGCACTGACTATCCCTGTGGTGATAGGAGTGACACCATTTCCATTATAATAACCTGGTTACATTTTCTTGGCCATAAACCTCCAAAAATCATAACTGTACTTCTTTTCACACAAAGATTTTGAAGAAAGGACCTCTGAAGTAATCTCTGCTAAGTAGTTTGGCTGAGGTTCGTGTTTATTGACTTAAATGGAAGCAGATTTGAGCCTCGGGAAGGCTCTTGTCCTTCAGATAACTTCCCCAAACACCACTTTTTCATCTGTAGTAGCCAGATATTTTCTGAAATGACTTCTTTTCATCCCTTCTGTTTACATCCACGGATAATAAAAGGGGATTTACTCCAGGGCTTTCTTGCCTCTGGTGAGCATTAGTCCCCCACGCACCATGTCTTCTCAGGGAAAGGGAGTAAAGCTGCTCTGGTTTATCTGAGGATGCAGGTTACAGGAGCAGCTGTTTAAGAGAAGTGGAGGTTATGCACGTGCATAGGGGTTAGCTGGGAGCTGCCGACTAATCTGCTCTGAGCTTACCCTGTACCTTGTTACAGCAAAAGATTTGGGTGGTAACCCTTCATTTTTAATTGCATCTTTATTAGGATTATGGGCTAGCTGTTTTCTCCCTGTTGGTAGTGGCTGGGCAGGGAGGACGATGAGCAAAACTACATGCACAAGGGCATCCTCTGCCTTGCCTGGTCTGAACAAATACAGCAGGGACAAACTTGGTGTCTCTGCCCAAGCCCTGCAGAATCTAGGTACAGGAGCCCTCACCTGAAAAAAGGAAACTTTCCGGACCCCTATGGGATTTTGTATTTCTTAAGGAAAAGATGGGTGTGCTCCACCAACCCTACCCTTGGGACCAACTCTGCCACAGACCGAGGGCTGAGCACCTATAAGGAGGTGGCATCAGGAAAAGGGGCTTGAGCCTGGAACCCGCTTGCTGTTGAGTAGCCACATCCAGGGCTCAACACCTCGTGTCTGCAGGTTGAAGCTGCCTGTTGTGTTGCTGTCCCAGCTTCACTCCCATGAGGGACAGATCTGAAGCCATTCAGACCAGACTTGGTGAGCTTGAACCAAATTCTGTCCAGAGCTGCTCCTTAGCAAGAGCAAAGCAGGGACACAGCCAGCTTTACCCATTGATCTGCCTTTTCCCAACATGTCCTCAGAGCCACCAGGCCCTGCAGACACTTGGGAGGACAAAGTGAAGTTGAGGAGGGAGGAGGAAACCTCTTCACGTTGCAAAGACATCCTAGAGATGCTTCTGGGGAAAGACAGGATGACTACTGCTGCATGTCAGAATGAAAGAAGACTGATTTGGCATTTTCTTCTGAAAAGCTGTTTCCAGTGTTGTCAACTACGCAGGCAAAATAAAGGAGAAAGGTACAACTTCCCAAGCCTTGGGTGTTCTCCTGCCAGCGACTGACAGCTCTGCGCTGCCTGTCATCTGCGAACGAGCTGAATTCCTCACCCTAACAACAGTTGGAAGAATCTGCTTTTATAGCCTAAAAGTGGGGGTTTGGCCTTGGCCTTATTTTTTTTTCTGCATATGTAATCTGTTTGGAATTTGGGGGTGGTGGGGGGGGGGTGATCAACAGTTGTTTAAAGCTGCTGGCAACCCGCTGGTCTTCGCGCAACGGCTCGGTGGTCTTGGGCTCTTTCCAGCTCCGTGCATTAAACATTGCTTTCCCATGATGCAAGGAAAAGGGTGCAGTCGATGCTAAAAGGCAGAAAATGTAAACCCGATGAAAGGAAATGCTTTTCCACACAATTAGCCTTTGGGATTTGTTACCACATGGAGCTGCTTAGGCCAAACATTTTGCATGTCTTTGGGGGAGGAAAGGGTATCTGGGGGTTTATATGGAAAACAGATTTTCCAAGGAAAAAGGTTCGCATCTGAATGAGGGGTCTGAAGTTCAGAGCAAGTGTTTCAGCTTCAGTTTGAGTGATTAAGATGCTCTCTGGACTGCAGCAAGGTCTTGAATAGCAACCTGCAGCCCCAGGTGAGCTTTACAACTACTGGTTACACCATTAATCTGCTTTTGTAATTGGTTTTCCTACTACCGGTTCACTGAGCAGCAGGAGCTTCTCCACTAGATGAGTTTGAGCAGTGGCACCGTTTACGCTGCCTTCCTCCTTGGGGCCATACCATCACTGCGATGGACTGGGTGTGATGGTTTTGTGTGTGGACGGCAAAGGTGTCCCCCATCACTCCAGCTGATGGATGACTTTGTGCTGTGGGAGAGGTTGACATCTACCTTCCCTTCAGACAAGAGCAAAGTACCAAAGGTTTTGTGTATGAAATAAGATCTGCTGGATGGACTGTCAAGGCTGGAGCAAGTCTTGTTCCTGGGAAAGGTTTCTCCTGGCTGCAGCCTTGCAGGCGCTGTGCCCCTAAAGAGACTCTTGAGCTGGAGTTTTAGGGAGGTTATTACAGACACAACATCTTGTAGTCACCTTGTGGTGAAATTAATGTGGCTTTTTATGGTGGGTTTTCCTTTCTCTTTTGTTTTGAGAATGTCAAGACTGTTTAAAAAAAAAACCAAACCAAAAAACACACACACAAAAAAACCTACCTCTGGGTTTTCCAGCTCCCCTTGATATTGCAGCCCTTTGTGCCCAGAGAAGCTGTGGCTGCCCCATCCCTGGAGGCGTTCAAGGCCAGGCTGGATGGGGCTTGGAGCAACCTGGTCTGGTGGGAGGTGTCCCTGCCCATGGCCGGGGGTCAGAACTCAATGACCTTTAAGATCCCTTCCAACCTTAAGCAGTCTATGATTTAAATTCTTTTATTACTATTATTATTGTTATTAGTTTGAATCTCACCTGACAATCTGAATTTGCATCCAGGTGTTTTGTTACATTGGATTTGTTCCAGTGCCCTGCAACAGGTTTCATCCTGCAAAATGTGGCAGTTGGCTCAAACAGGGGGCTTTTAGAGAAGGTCTTTCAAACCAGCAAAATAAAACCACGGCAGAGCAAGACACTGTTGCCGCTATAAACAAGTGTTTGGTCCAAACACAAATCTCTGCAGAAGTTCTTTTGTTACCAGTGGGAGGGAAGGCTCTGCTGCGTGTCTGGGTTGTACATGTAGATCTTGGCTCAGTGGGAGCACTTGGGTGCTTAAATGTTTTGTTGGCTTGAATCCCCTGGGCTGTTGTGTGAGGGTGTCTTAGACCCAGGAACACCCCCACAATACCCCAAGAGCTCCTGAGAAGATGGGGGCTCCCACGTGAGCCTAGCAGCCTGAGTGCAGAGAGCCCCTTGAGGCTGAAATTCAGGATTTTTGTCAAGTCCTGGGAGCTCCTGCTCAGTGGGAGATGGGTGCACCAATTTCCTCCTTTCTTTCCTTGTTTTCTACAGTAACATTTGCAGCACATGCGGATTTAAGACATATACTTTATCTGATGTTCTCCCTATATTCTCTGTCAAAATTACACCTCACATAATGTATAATAAATAGGTAATTTATATAAACGAAAAATCAACAAAGAAACTATTGGGCTTGTCTAAGTCTCTGCCTGCCTGTGCATTTTAAACATATACTGAGCGGTAAGAGCATTGCAAAAGCAGGGGGAGTAGTTTTTGTCGCTGCTTTGTCATTTATGTTACATTTTTGTCCCTACGTGAACGTTTTCTGCTTGACTTTTCCAAGCCTTGAAACACCACCTAGGCCTTGGGTACACCTTGGAACACTGTCTGAGCCTTGGAACCTCTTGAAGCGCTGCAGACGGAGAGCAGAAGGAAGCAGTTTGTCTCTCACTGCTGACCCAAGAGCATCCTCTAGTGTATATTTAAGGTAATACTTAACATGTCCTTTGCCTGGTTACCTTAGGAAAAATGATGTTGTCAGAGCAAAGGAGTGAAAACCCCAGCATGAAGTTCATGGTAAAAGGCAGCACAAGATACCAGCCAAGAAAGCAAATTTAAACACAGGAAGTAAGTGCTCGCTCCCATTTAAGGCCGGCTTCAAGAGAAGTTGGCACTGAAAAACCCATGTGGCCGAGCCTTCCTTTGGGGCAGTTGGGGAGCTCCTGTCCATAAAACTCCGAGCAACACCGAGAGCCAACCGTTTCATAACATCAAATGTTTAGAAGTGGCCAGGTGTATTGAAAATGGAGGACTTGCTGCAGACAAAGATTTTTAAATGAATTAAAATGCATATTATGTACTTATAGATTACAGTGATATCTGCAAGGGGCGTGTTTTGACTATAAATGAATTTTGCTAATGAGAAAAGGTAAGTGAAGCCACCTTTGAGGTTGTGGGATTTTTTTTCTTTTGCTGTGAAACCCTACTTTATATTTTCAGTAACATTAAGCAGTTTTCCCACACTGGGATGTTTTGATTTTCACTGCGCCTTGAAAAATGGTGCATAATGAAGAGCTCAGCTAAAGATTTTAAAGCAGCCATTACATGGCTATTATGTGTATTTGTGCAATTATGGTATTATATGACACAAATCTAGTGACCCTATGCCTTATTTTTCCTCCAGTAAAATGGAAAAAAAAGGCTAATTCTCCTGCCTCAGAAGGGAATAAACGTATTATCCTGAGTGCTCAGCTAAAAGACGATGGGGAGCTGTAGAGATATTAGAGGTGAGCGGACACGTGGCAAGGACTTGGGGATGTTGGTTGATTAAAAGCTCAACATAAGCCAGCAATGTGCACTCGCAGCCCAGAAAGCCAATTATATCCTTTAGTTTGGGTTAGAAGGGACCTTAAAGATCATCTGCTTCCATGCCCCCTGCCAGGCCCAAGGACATGACACTTCCCACCAGATCTGGTTGCTCAAAGCCCCATCCAGCCTGGCCTTGAACACTTCTCTGGGATGGGGCATCCACTTCTCTGGGCAACCTGTTCCAGTGTCTCACCACCCTCACAGGAACGATTTTTCTTTCCTAAGATCTAATCTAAATTTTATCTCTTTCAGTCTGAAAACATTATCTCTCTTTCTGTCACTGCACTCCCTGATAAAGAACCATCTTTGCTGTAGAACCCCTTTAAGTACTGAAACCATCTTGGGTTAGGTTAGGTTTTTTTGGTTGTTGCTGTTGTCTGCTAAAAGCACGCAGCAAAATGCTGCTGAAAATTTCTGCATTAAAGGAAGGTTACATGTACACTCTGATTTGGAGAAGAACAGGGCGAGAAACACGCTCTATGTGTGGACAGACTTGAAAGGAGGAGAGAGGAAGGGTGAGATCAGGATAGCCACAGGTTAGATTAATCTCATCTCAGAGGGATGAAAGACTTCTAAAGAAACTTTGAAGGGATGAGAGCTTACCAACATGGAAGCATGTACAAAATGAGGTAACATCCAACAGAGCTTACCCACAGTCGATGGTGCTGGCCTAACCTGTTAGCTTTCTTTGATAGGAGAACTGATCTTCCAGATAAGAGCTACTGCAGCCGTACATTACCCACCTTGCCTAAGTGGTGGAAATTATGCATCAAGATGGGAATTAATAGGAGTGTTTTGGTGGGGTAAGGTATTGGCCAGGGAAATGTAAGCAGCAGGGAAGGCCTTAGGGGAAGTTATTGGAGCTACTTCTCTCAAGAAGGAGACTGGGGAACCATTGCCAGTAGAAGGGAGCTGCTGTGTCTCAGTGGGGCACATGCAGAAAGGGTGGGAGAAGGGGATATGATTCAGTTGCTGTGAACGTGAACTCATGGAGCAACAACAGAGTTTCAGCCAGAAAGACTGAGGGAGCTGGGTCTCTTTAGCTTGGAGAAGAGGAGACTGAGGGGTGACCTCATTCATGTTTATAAATATGTAATGGGTGAGCGTCAGGAGGATGGAGCCAGCGACACCCAATGATAGGACAAGGGGCAATGGGTGCAAGTTGGAACACAGGAGGTTCCACTTAAATATGAGGAAAAACTTCTTCACAGTGAGGGTGACGGAACACTGGAACAGGCTGCCCATAGAGGTTGTGGAGTCTCCTTCTCTGGAGACATTCAAAACCTGCCTGGACGCATTCCTGTGTGACCTGATCTAGGTGTTCCTGCTCCAGCAGGGGGATTGGACTAGATGATCTTTCAAGGTCCCATCCAATCCCTGATATTCTGTGATTCTGTGATGAAACAGGTGCTTGATGCTTGGGAATGACTGAGAAGGAGAACACCTCAGTGCCTCCTGTGAGCCACCAATATGCCTGATGGTGGTGTGTTTACTCCAAGGATTTAAGGGGTGGAGCTGTATTTCCAGTAGATATAAGGAGGGATGAAGGCCATGGTACAGAGGCTAGTGAGACTTTGCCTGGGATGCTCTACTCAGTTAGGTCCTATGTGTGAAAAGAAGACAAATGTAGGAGGATGAGATGACAGAGGAGAGCTGGTGTGGCCACTGAAGGTGCAGAGCTGCCACTGAAGGTGCAGAGCTGCCACTGAGCCACTGAAGACCTATCCTGGGGTAAAATAATGTGGTTTGTACTTTTCTTTTTCTGCTCTAGCACAAACTAGGAATACCTGGGTGAGAGGCAGCAGTCCTGGCAAGGAAGAGGAGGGACAACTATTTCCAGAATGGTATCGCACTGCACAGCATGGAGCACGCCCTTGCACCATCACCTCTTGTGGAAAAGGTACTGGAGACAGCCAGTGGGGCCCAGCCAAGCAAACTGGAGCTGAAGGGGCCATATCCATGTCTGTGGGCCACACTGCTGTGGTGTGGGGACCATGTGCTGGGGAGGGTGATGCTGGCTTCTGTCTTCAATACTGGCACCAGGATCAGCAGATCCAGGTTGTCCCATGAGTAGTTTTGGAAGGGAATGAGCCAGCTTCTAACTCTTGGGGCTGGAAGAGTGTTTTCGTGGGGATGAGTACCGGGAGGAGAAGCCCAGAGTGATTTTCAAGGTAGAGGCTGATCTGTTCATATGTAGGGTGTTGTGATGTGGTTGCCTGAGGCTAACGCAGGACCAGGCTCAGTGTGGGAAGCAGCTAACCTTTATACTACAGCTAAGGAAGACTATGCTAAAAAAAACCAAACAACCAAACCCAAGAACAACATGAGAAAGGGAAAAGGACCTGAAATTTGAGGGCATTTGTTTTTCAAGGAAAGAACATGAAATACTGAGCAGTAAGAAAGTCAAATAAGGCAATTTTGAATGAGTGCTCTGAAAGGAACTGATCATCTGTGTACCCCACAGCAAGCGTGGCCACCACAGGAGGCTCATTTTAAGGCATTCCCTTCTGTTTCACCTCTGTCGTGCATCCTAGGCACAATCTTTCAAGTCAAGAAGCAATTTCCATTTCTGTTTTTTCCTCTTTAACTGTACTGGCATTGCTATGAGAGACAATTCCTCACCCATCTCCTTCCTTCACACAGGCACAATTTTTGGTATAAAAGGGACTGTGTATAAGAGGGACTATATTTTTGGAAGGGAAGATGGCTAGGTAATAAGCCACCTTTACACTGGAAAGCTGCATTACAATAAACTTATCTAGTTTTCAAAAAAGAGAGTTCACATTCTTAAAGATTCTTTAAGGTTTGTTTTGTGGTTTGTTTGGGGATTATTTTTTTTTGTTATTAAACACACACTAGTGTATACAAATATGTATATTTTTATATTTAAACCCAATCATCAGTATTCATCTGCTGCCCAGTACAGAATTGGTGGTGAAATAGCTGAAGGAATCACAGCAAAAGCAGGAACTTAGAAAGTCCATTATGCACAAGGGAATTTTAAAGCCCTTTATTTCATTTAGGCACTCTAAATACGGTATCTCTTGGTGGGATCAAATATACGAAAGAAGACGTTCACAGCCTATTGTAAATCTTGGAGGGGATTGAAACCACAAATTTTTGAGCTCATTTGACATAGGACCTTTTATAGGTGAGGCTGGCAGTGCTACTTCTGACTTCCTCTCATAAACTCATTTTTACTTAGTTATATTCTGTTGAAGGCTTAGTCATTTGGATCAAACCCCTCCATCCTCTCTTTGCCTTGGGTCCATAACTGAAGCCAAGTTTCTTTTTAAGCTATTTCTAAGAAAGACTAGAAGGGAAAAGAAGAAAAAAAGTCTTGCTTGTATGAAATGCTGCCAACTGCAGAATCATAGAATTGTCTAGGTTGGGTCTAGTCCAACCATCAACCTAACTCTGATAAAAAACCTTCTGTCTTTGGGAACTCTAGCAATGTGCTGTGGTTCACCAAGTTGGGGAGGTAAGGGAAGAGCTTGGTCTTTATGCCTGCCTGTTTTCCATACCTGATCCATCTTCCTCACTCAGACACACTGACGTAGGACCAAATGGAAGTGGACAAGTTGCCACCTACGCCCCTTCACCTGCCATTTCCCATTGCTTTCAGAGCACACTCGACAATCTTAAAGGTCTTCTCCAACGTAAATGATTCTATGATTATGAAGGAGTGAAACAGCACCTGGATGAACCCAGAGGATCTGAATATGTCCCAGTCCTTATACCTCAGGCTTCCTGTCACTGTCTGCTTTTACACCATTTCAAGACATGAAAAAGCAGGATGTTTTTGCTGTCTTCACTGGCATCAAGAAACTTAAGTAAATTCAATCTAAGGAAGGTGCTTGGCATATCAAATTTTAAAATTAATGTTTCTGGTGATAAAACTACATGTAACAGAGTAATGCCCCATCTACTGGGAAGATCTACCAGGCAAGGCAGGTGGCTCTGGGGAGAATATGCAGAGCTTCTTATAGGCAGATATTGCAGTTGGACCAGATTATCATTGTTGATCCCTTCCAACTGGGACTATTCTATTCTGTCCTAATACCTTAAAGAGAACTGCTGGGCTTACACTGTAATTTTGAGCTTACTTCTTTTACTGACTTGTGATTTAATCATGGAGCTAAACACAAGATAAACGGGTTCAAGCAGCACATATCTTGAAAGCAACAGCAGAAATGTTCATGTCACCAAGGCCTTTCTGGATTTTGTCTGCTCAAGATGCTAATTCACTTGCAGGTTGCTGGGTTTTGTGGACTGATGCTCTGCCACCTGCAGCTGGGGTGGTTCTGTGCATTGGGCGTGGAAGTGTGTGTGAATATTTGCCTGTGGAATTGCAGGGCTGATTCTTCACCTTCTGCCCTGCCTCATTCTTGTATCCTCTGGTTATCCTATTGCACTCTCAGCTGGAGAGCACACAGGTAGCACTCAGTCTATACTGGCAGTAATTTCTGTAAGACAGTATGGACAACAGAAACATTGCAACTAATGTATGTCATGAATAGACACAAGTAAGGCCAAATGGTGTGTCATCTGGTCAATAGAAAACCTCTTAATAATACCTGATCTGGACTGTAGAGCCACTGCGTAGCAGTGGTGAGGGGAGGTGTTGGCAGAGTATTCATCCAACCTTATGCAAAATCTTGCAGCCCCCTGCTGTGTCCCATCATGCCAGGCTGAGAAGAGCATCAGCTCAGCTGCTGATGGACACAGGCATTGGGCCCGGTGCTGGTGAACGCTGTATTTCCTTCCACTCTCTGTTCTAACAAGCAATGGCACCTGCAGCACTGAGCGCCACCTTGTTCTCTAGGTGTCAAGTGATGCTGCAACTCTGCTGCTTTCTTGGCATCTCTCTGCCTTTTGTCTTTCTAATCAGGTTTTTATCCATCTCTGCAGCCTATGCTATTTGACCCACACCAGCTGCAGAAGGGTGGGCTCTGCAGTCACTTCTGCGTCGCTCTTTAGCTCCTTGGCGTTTGTTATTTTTGTGGAAACCCATTCTACCTTCCCAACATCTAACCCTGTCCCCTGAATCCAGCCTTCTTGCTATGCCATCTCCCTTTGGGTCTCGGGTATGTGGAAGCTGCTTTTCTCCCAGCAAAGGAGCTGAGCTTGGTTTATAAATTCTATGGTTGTGATCAGCGCAGGTGACGGCTGAGCTTCTTCAAAGCCTCTCCTTTTCCCTAGAAGGCTGAGCAGTTGCAATATCCTTTGTATTCACCTCGCGGAGTTGCTGGGCGCAGCAACTGTGGTGGGAAGCCTTCCAGAGCCATGTCGTCTTGTGCGTGGCTCAACTCGGGTGAATCATTAGCGCTCAGTGCCAAGAAATCACAGTTATTGCATAAAGGCCGGCAGGAAAACTCAGTGCAAGCTGATCTGTAACAGCCTTCAAATGTGGTGACACCTTGAAATACGGGTGTCCAAAATCCCCTCCGCCGTTGCTTCCCAGAGGGTGTGTGAGCCCTTGGGTCTCACCACGGACTGGCTCTGGCTGCCCTTGGTGGGAGCAGGTCCCTGGGGCATTGGGAGCCATTGTAGTCTGGAACCTTTCTGCCTGGTGTCAAGAGTGAAGCAAAAGCTGGTGTGCTGCCCAAAACGCAGCTGGCAGTGCTAATTTTAGGTCAAGAGCTTTAAGTTTCCCTTCAAATAGCAAAGACTGCAGTTTAAACCCTTCCCTGAGCACAGGGCGATGTGTGTCCCTGCCAGACAAGGACATGGAGTGTAAAAACTTGCCTTGATGAAGTCAGAGTGAATTTACCCCTTCACTTGAACGAGGGGCTTCTCTGGCCATCCTTTCCATCATGAAGGAGCAGAGAGGTGCCATCCCATGCAGCAGTCAGCAAATCTTGCTGTTGGGAGCTGTGAATTTATGAATTTTCATGGTAATCATTAGTAAGAAGCAGCAGTTGCCTTGAGACAGACTTTTTGTTAATTAACCTTCCGAACACGCGCTTTTGTTTCTAACTAACTGGTGAATGAATTTGGTGTTCAAAGACTTCCCCACATGCCCCTGCTTTTTTCTTTTTCTCTGCCAGGTTAATGTAATCCTTCATGGATAGTAAAATAATTACCAGGAGGCAAGAATGGCAATTATACAGAGTAGAATAAATGCATGCAGTGAGACCCTCTCCCAACATAAATAGATTTTGAGGGATCTATTCCTACTAGATGAGGATGTTCAAAGCCTGGCCTGCCTTTCTTCCTCCCTGCAAAGAGGATTTTGGGATGTGAGTTCTCAGGGATGTGAAATCTCGCTGTGTAAGGTTGTTAACATCTCTACATTTACTTCTCAGCCTTCTATTTTTACACTGTCTAGAAAAAGCAGTCAGAGCACAGACAAAGCACTCAGCTGTGCTAAATATTCCCCACGCGACTCCTTCGGTGACCAAAAACCAGAATCCTAAATGCCCAGCCTCTTGTGCTCCTGTGAGCCCATGAAAATGGTCCTGGGTAGACAGGGCTGGGAGGTTTCCAGGAGCAATGCATGAGAGAACACGGCCCATCTCCAGCCAGCAGGTGATCTCCTGGTCCTAGAGGGTTGGAGCAGGATCTAGGGGCTCCACACAGAAGCTGATGTGGAGCAGTTCAGATTGACTTTCTTCTGTGTCCCACCAGCTCTTGTCCATTCTATCACATCCAGGAGAGAGGCCCCAGGGCTGAGCAGTGGAGGGGAGGCAGTGGTAAAAAACCAGCTTAATTTTGCCCTCCTATAAACAATGACATCCACGTTTTTTTCAGTCAGAATCAGTTTTAAACAGACTGGATGAGCCACTCACCTTAGAAAAAGCAGCTGGGTGTTGTTGGCTGTGTTGTCAGAACCTGGTTCCACTTCTGTTTCTTGCTAAGTCTTTACCAAAGTCTGTATTTTACTTAAGACTTGCCAGTTTGTCAGTTCTTAATTCACTTACCTGACATTTTAATGTTTTTAGTCATTGTGGTAATTTACAACGAGAGTATTGGAAACGATCAGGCAATCTATAAAAGGCAAATATCTTACATCTATTTAGTAGCTGTTATCAACTAAACCAAATCAAGTTTGTTTCACAAGAGTTTTCCCCTGTAAATAGTGTTGGCCCTATTATTTTCACTGACATTCTTTATTTGCTCCCTTCCATACTACTATTTCATTGCTTTGCCCAGAAGTGCTAAATTGACTGGCTTGGAATGTGTTCGATTGCCCTAGTGATTCTTTCTTAATAATTTGTCCCATATGCAGCATTTCTGCAGTCCTCTAAAATGTTTGCAGTCCCCCAAGATTAAGTAGGAGTGGGTCAGAGGTCCCTTGAGCCAATTAATTTTGGTTGTGAGGGTGACAGTTGTCTGGACCTGTTAAGGTAATAATGTTTATCTCTAGTAATGCTGTTTAATAGCCTCCTTGGTTACTAATGGGATGGAAAACTGCATTGTCCTCATGACATCAGTGCATGATTCTTCTTGTTTCCAAATGCAGAACGAAAATATTTATTGAACACCTCACTCCTTTTCACATCATCATCAACACTTTTACCTTTTCCATCTAGTGATGGAAGCGCTTTTGAAGCGAAGCATCATCTTAAAAGTAAACTGAGAGCCAAATGCCAGCTTATTGCCCTGTTCTACTTAATGTACTTGTGACCGATTTAGGACCTGATTGTTCAAGACTACAGCAATATGAAAGTCCCACTGAAATCCTAAAGGATCTTCAGGGGTGAACTCAACCTCCCAGGATGTTGGTATAGAATCATAGACTGGTTTAGGTTGGAAAGGACCTTAAAGGTCATCGAGTTCCAAACCCCCTGCCATGGGCAGGGACACCTCCCACTAGACCAGGTTGCTCAAAGCCCCATCCAGCCTGGCCTTGAACATCTCCAGAGGTGGGACATCCACAGCTTGTCTACTATCTCTGCTATTGCCTGCCCAAATGAATTCAAAGGTTGAAATGGGCAATGACTGATGTACCGTATGGTCTTATCGATTTTATTAAAGCTATAAATGGCTGTAATTCAAGTTTTACATCAGTCAGAAAAGCAGCAAAGCACTTTTCTTAAGCCAATAGCATTCTCAAATTCATTTTACAACAGCAGGCATCTTTCATGTTTCTAAAAGCTGGTCTCTATGCACCATTCGCTCTAAGCACTTCCAATGTAAAAAATTAACTAGCTGTAGTGCAGAGACAGAAGAAAACGTCTGAACTCTGATAGCACAGCACAGAAATGGCTCAGAGCTACACAAGTGCACCATGAGTGTCTGATGGCCAATGACATCATTGCTGCCACTCTCGGTGTCTACAGTTTATGACCTGGCCTAATGATTAGGGTTCTGAAGGTGCTGACATCCCTTCATGTGGGTTATGTTACAGCAGGTAGATTTCTCTCTTTCTGGACACTCATGGGCTCAAGCTTCGTGCCGCTGTGAGTAGGGAAGCGGGGAAGGGGCTGTGGTCTTGCTGCTCAGAGGGTTGGCATGGTGGGAGCACCCCAACCCCACCAGTGTAGTGCTTCTGCTCCTATTCATGGTGCTGGGGGCTCTGCGATGTAGCAGAAGTGACACAGTTGCTCTTGCACTCCAACTCCATCCCCCTTTTCTTTAAGGAATAGCTTAAAAGATAGCTATTTTGGGTGTTTGGATCTTTTTTTTTTCTTTAAAGCAGGAAATGTGGTCTCTTTGAAAGCTATTGTGCCCATTTCTGTTTGCAAAGGTTGATCCGTAGGGGGGAGGAAACCTAAGCCATACTCATGTGTGATTTTTCGTCCTGCAGGATGGAACAATGAAACCTGGCAAATAATTGGCCAATGCACTAGTCAGAGTTCAAAACACTTTCAAGTATTAACTGGAAATTTCAAAAGTCCTTTTGTGCCACCAAGACAGTATTGTATTGCTTTTTTTTCCTTCCCTTCAAATGCTTGCAAAAGATATTTGCATAACGTTTGCTGAATTGGCTGTGAAAGGGCACAGCGAGCTCTCTGCAGAGCGCGGTTAACCTCAGCTCCTCTCCTTGTCCAGACGCGTCCTGAGCAATCAGCTTATGGCTGAACAACAGATCATAGGACCAGTCGAACGACATACTGGAGAATTTCCAATTCATCTTCTCCTTATGTTAATAAGATGACTTATTATAAATGTGATCATTTGAGTGAAAGACCTTCCTCATTTTCTTTTTTTCCTGCTCAGCTATCACCAGTCAATCAAAGAAAGAAATTAAAGACCATGTCATCAACCTTAACTATACCACCATCCCTCTCCTCACTTTATTGTCTTCATAGTTCAATTGTATTAAGATGTTATATCCAGTTTACTAGGGTCTCAAAGGGATCTGATTTTCAACCATGCCAGGTATACAATGATCATTTGTATTAGAGAAGCGCTGAGAAGCTCAGTGCATAGTTGAAACAAAGTATTAAAAACAGTCCCTGATTCAAAATGTTTGCAGTTTCCTTGGGTACCAGAGATGACAGGAGGAAAAATAGCGGCAAAGTGGGACAAATCTCATTCCCCACCTGCTGTTGCTACCTCTCACTCTTGTTCAACACCTAAGTGTTCAGTCCTCAGCCTTTTTATCGCTCTCCTTGCGCTTTCTTTCATGCTTGCTTTTTCCAGTCTCAGCGACAGCACTTGGAGAACCTCTTCATGGCTTCTCTGCTGTTGGCTCCTCCATTCTCCACTATGTGTTTGAGCTGATGCATATGCAGGCCCAAGTACTGAGAAATGTCTAATGTTAAAATGTAGAGTGGGGAAAATAACCCTTGAGAATAACTGAGAAGTTAAGACAAAACACAGCGGTAATGAATGTCTCTGTATTTAAATTCAACTCACGGTGAGTGGGCGGAAAGCTCTAGGATGTTTCTTCAAGATCCCAAGAGAGGAAATTTCACCTGCAGCAACCAGTGGCAAAGGCAAAATGAAGCTAGACGTGACTGAGACAGTGATGTGCCATGGAGAAGGCTCTGCCTTGTGAGGTGATGCAGAAGCTTTTCTGCACATCCCAGTGCAAAAAGGATGGGCGCAGACCCTCAGTGAGATTTAGCAGTGCAATACATTTTCACCACTAGGTACTCGGCTGTTGTTCAGGTGTGACCTGCAGTGACTGGTGTCACTGGTGAGTCACTGTTTTTTCTGCCTCTTTTTCTCTTTGGAACCGGTGCCACAGACACAAGGCATTGAAAAGGAGGAAATATCAATCTGCTCTGCTCCTGAGAAAGGAGAGCTATCAGCCAAAGCTGATGACTGGACACTACTCTGTGAGCTCCCTCTGATATTAGATCTGACCAGTGAGCTACACCAAGGCCCTTCTGCCTGCAATGGCCAGATGTGAGCAGTTCAGAGCTGTTTCTGCTAAAGCTTTTCCTGCAGAAAAGGCAATTCATCCCCAAACACCGAAGCTGATATTAACAATGGCAGTTGGGAGGTGCAGGCATTCATCTTGTAGGTAGAGGAATTGAAAAGGCCCAGAATTTCGTTCATCTCAAAAAATACTGCAAGATAGTGAAAGTCAGTGGAGGTGAGAATCTGAGTTTCTTCTGGACAATTTCATCAAAGCAGCCTGTGTGCACAGGAAGTGCACAGTTGCTTTGTGCTTGGCAGATAACCAACACTGTGCTACCTCTGGTTCTTCTTCAGGTGTCCCTTCACTTCCTCAATCAATTATCTCACCTACCAAGAACTTGTTTTCGGGAATTAATTTCACTAGCATGGAAATACCCTGGAACTTAAGACTTGCCAGGAGTGTTGAAATGATACAATCATCCGTGCTCAGCTCACCTGAGAACTTTTCTCAGCAGGGATTGCTCTGTTTACCTGAAATGGTTGCAGCTTCTGCTTATAAAATCTATGGCGAGAAGGACAGCCCCAGGCATGAGTGCACAGTTAGCTAACACACAAATTTTGCAGGGTTTTAAGATGAATTAATGAATGTAGAACACATGGGAGTTCATGCACCTGCTGACTAAAGATTATCCCAAAGTATCCAGAAGCTTTTAAGATTCAGCATGTAATGAATCTGCCACTACCTAAATCTTGAAAATAGTACTCTGCTGGTCTCCTTCTGGTGGCTTTTATTCTCCAATGATGCTGCTAATCCAACTGTTTCCCCAAAAGAAATAAATATTGCTCTGATTAGTTCTTATAAAATGCCTGGTGAGCTTATAAATCTCCAACCTATGGCTTGCATGCTATAAATTACTAAAGGTGCCCCTACAGCTGACCTCATCAAAGCAGGCTAGCTCATCTTGACACTGCTGACCTTTTCATCCATAGTCATAACATTGGTCAGCAGAGCAAACACTTGGCTAAAGAGACAATAGTAATGATTCCTCTAGAGATACAACTGTCTATTGTAACATAAAATCTCCCTTCCTTATTTGCCTGATTTATAACGCCAGCAAAGAAAGTTCAGCAGTATTGAATTTCCAGTAAAAGACATTAATTTGATCAAAACAGTGCAGGAATGACGTCTTTTTCATAAGTTCTCATTCACCCATTGCCAAGTTTCTAAGTCTTATCTTAATAATTCTGTCAGGTAAGGAAGAACCTTGCACAGTTCATAAACCAGTGAGCTCCTGTTGAATGAAAATCTCAGTTTTCTTTGGTGTAAACTAGTGTTTTAATTCAAATCAAGATTTTCATCCTCTTCATGAATATCAGTCAAATGGCCCCGGTGAACTAAGTATCAGGAGGATTTTCCTAGAAGGGCCTGAAATTGGTCCAATGGGAGAAGTTCCATAAAACATCTTCTGAACAAGCCCTTGGGACAGGGTCGTAGAGGATCATCTGCATGAAGCAGAGTCTGTAGCGAATGTGCTCCCAAAATAAACCTTGAGCTGGGTAGGAAAATGCCCAAGTGCATGAGTGGAGTACCAGGGGAAAAGGAAGGAGAAGAAAAACAGAGGTGGTTACTGGAGCAAAACTGCTTAAGGAAATCTTTCATCTCTGGTATTCCACCAAGTATTCCTGCCTTAACGTTATAACAACAACCACAGAGGAACGGGAGAAGGAATTTGCTCATGGTTTGAAGGGCAAAGTACAGCCCTCTGGCCATGCATGTTGCACTGGGCTCTCCAGGGCCTATGAAATCATTTTTTCTGTCTAAGTAGGCTTGCAACCTTTCTCATAAGAAATACGCACATCCACGAAAATTAATTGAACAAATAAGAGGGAAAAAAACTGAAACAGAGATGATCTCAAGCTGCCTGTTGTTCCTGTTCTCCCACACAGGAGTCCTCAAAACCCTGCTGCTTCTCTTATGAAACCAATCAACTTTCCCTGAGAAGCTATTTCTTTAAATGTGATATCGAAATAGCTCCAGCTTGCCATAAGGTGATTCCTATTTAAGATGCCACACCATACAACCATGTATCATCTGACCTAATCTCATCAGGCAGCACGACATCGTCATTGCTGAGCTTTTACTAATTAAAAATGCCAAATATGAGATCAGTTAAGCGTATGTTTTTAATTCTTTCGGCAAAGTTTTATACCACACAAATCCTAGATGAGACATTCTGACAATGTTCATGCTACACCAGCTCCACTCTTTTATTGTGCTGATATTTCTTCCTGCCGCCCCCCCCCTCTCCCTCCTCCTCAAGTTATGAGGGTCATAAATTAAAAATAGCTCTACAATTTAGGCTACATAACAAAAAAGAAAATAATTTCTGTGGCGTAGCAGGGGAATAAAAGAGAAGAGAATGACTGGAGAAGGCCACACAGCACATTGTGAAAAGAAGTGTTAACACATATAGGGTTTTGGTTTAGTAAATGCCATAGTAGTAAAATTAAATGTCACAGTGGTACATGGTACTATGTTGTGGGTAAAAAAAAACATGCAGGAGAAACTCTCCTGCTGGTATAAAGCAAGGAGACCAAACTGAAGCCATTTTGCGCAATGCTACTACACTCCAGCGAAGAATCTGTGGCTATAGCTGGTTAAAAATGGGTTAAAAATATTAGTCTTGTTAAAATCTGTGTCGTAGAACCATCCAAACGACAGAGGCCTGTCCCAGTCTGACTGTATCTCTGCAAACATTTATGCAAGTGAATAACCAGGCATATGAATGGCCTTATTGTTTTCCAGTTGACTAGGCAGGATTGGGGCCTGTTCCCGGCTGTACAGGAGATGGGAATGTTGGCAACCGGCACAACCGAGATACCGGGCAGAGCGAAAGATTGATGTTTAGGCGAAGGAGGGGCAGATGGCTTTTGCTGGTCCAGACTCAGTTCAGCAACGTCGTTACACCGGTCTGGCTGAAATTAAGATAAGCATCCGTACCCTTGACACGTACCTAGTCATTTAAAAATCAATCAATCAACAAGAAAGAGACGAAAAATTTAAAAAAATATTAAAAAGTGCATATTCAGAAGGAGGATAATGTTTGCATTTGATAATGATCCAGCTCATGCTGATACCCAGAACCAGTGACAAAAAGCTTTGGTCCTGGGCTCTGTAGGAAAGGGTTCAACCCCACACTTCGTGTCGGCTGGCAATAGCCCCACTAGCTGCATTAGGGACACAGGTTCAGACCTGCAGTGCCCTCTTGCAAAAGTCCACAGATCTTTCCTGCTGGCATTAAAAATCATGGCAGAAATCCTGATCCCAAGTGAGAGGGCTGCAGGCATTCCAGCAGGGGCAGGCAGCTCCGAGGAACTGGCCTGGCTGCAATTTGTGCCTTTCTGGGAACGAAAGTCCTCACTTGGGGAGCAGAATCCATCTGAGTGCAGAAGGGGGTTAAGGAACCCTGCCAGACCTACTTGTGAACCTCTCCCCATGAATCTCCAAGTAAGTTTTAGCAAAGAGCAAATGTCATAATCTCAGGGAGTGGTGCCTGACGACTACTTCTGCAGCCTCTTTGATGCAAAGCAGCCGGGGATTCACGAGCTGCACGCGTGCCTAGGAATATATATGTGCATGCAGCTGCACACACCCCATCTCAGCCAGCCTGTGACGGGTTAATCAGGCAGAGTTCACCAAGCAGTCCTGCACACCTTTACTTACAAGCTACCCACCGTGCCAATGTCTAAACAATAACCCAAATTACTTCTTTCCCTTACCTCGTGCACAGGAAAAACTGCTTCTCGGAGGGAGGAAGCCACGTGGGATATCTGGATCTGGCTGTGCTCAGTCTGGAACAGAAGCCTCCTCTGCAGCAAGATGCAGCAAGACAGTTCATGTTTGGGAACTCTGTCAAAAATCTCCCCTACACCAGAGCCTGGCAGAAAGAGCTTGATTCAGTTCAGCTCCTCTTGGGGGGTGGTGGGATCTTTGTTTTGCAGCAGAGATCTAAAGTGGTTCTGCTCCAAACTGTGATAGCTGTGGGCTCAGGGTGTCAGGCAAAAGGTATTTCAGTAGAGCAGGTGACCAAATTAAATGGCTCTAGGCTTTCCTTTAGCCCTGTGACCTGCTGTTACTCTTCTGCCTGGACATTTTATCTCCCCTTCAGACTCCTTGTTTGCTGGGAATACAAGTGCTTTGGGACAGGGACTGGTCCTTGCTCTGCGCCTGCACAATGTACAGTACAATGAACCTCCTGCCACCTGGGTCATGGAGGTCAATACAGCCATGGGCATGTCCCTTGTAGTTGGAGATGACAATGGTAGAGATGAGGGTAGAGAGACTTGCAAGATGAGCACCTTCTATCACAAACTCAAAGGTAAAGATGTAGCACCAGGCTATTCTTCAGCCTCTAGTGCCCACACACTATTTTTGGGAGGGGAGGGGGGGGCGGTGAGGACAGAGAAGAAGGAAGGATTCCAATTATTAGCTTTTTTTATTCCCTTTAGATTACCAGAATAAAACCAAGAGGCTTTAATGCAGCATTCAGCCAGGCCCAATGTATTGGCCTAAACTGCATCTTCAATCAGGTCAGAAGACACGTGATAGGAACAGGGACTACATCTCTTCTCTATAAATAGTGAAGTACTGACTGTTCAGTTAAATACACTTGTATAAATGAATGGTAAAACCAAGCTTTAAGAGGGACTAAAGCAAACAGTAACCTTTTTATAGTAACTTATAACAAAGATTTGCCTAGATGGCAGGCTTGTATAAAGAAGTAAATTATCCTACTTCCTTACAGCAGTATAGAGATACCCTACTGATCAGCTCATAGAGGCCTCTCTAGTAAGCAGATGTAGTTCAGAATGGAGCAAATAGTATTTATAAAAACTTAAGCTATAAGTCAGTTAAATCAATAATAAAACATCACTCAACGACAAGACAAGCTGGTGGAAGTCCATTGTTATTTATCAAGGTTTTCTATTACTTTATAGCAGTGCTCACTGCAAACACCTTTAAATCCCCCTGGAAGTGGCTGCTGCTCTCTTCATCCTCCTGCCTGGCATCAGAGGGACACTGTGTGCTGCAAGGGTGTGGTGCTCCGCTCCGAGGAGATACCAAAGAGCACTCCAATAAAACACAGATGCTGCAGCCTCAGACAGCTTGGAAGCCTTTGAAGATAATCATACCTTGAAATCACCCTGAGGCACAATGTATTTGCCAGGGAAGAAGTCAAATGTTGATTAAAGAAGGCAATAATAATATTAATTAAATGGTAAAAAAAGTCCTACTGCTCTTCAGAAAGAAGATGGAAAGAAGGAATGCTGTTTTCCATCCCAAAGCATCTTGCTTTGCCCTTTCTGGCTCCTCAGCCTTGCAGTATGGCTGTAGAACAGGAGTAAATCCATGGAGTGATGCTGCTGTAGGACTGCCCCCAGCAACTGGTGTGCTGGACCTATGGTTTCCATGCCATCAGGTTATGTTCTGAGCCAAAATTCTTAACGACAGCACTGAAGACACCAAGGGAAGCTCCTGCAGGTGGCTGAGAATCAATACTCAAACCCAAATTTACAGCATATAAATACAAAGATGCCTTTCCAGCTGGAATACGAGCCCAGGGAAGCACCACTATGAACTTGCTGTCTTCCTATAGCCTTTCCTTAGCTGCCCATATCAGCTGGTTCCAGAGTGCCAGTGCAAGGCTATTGCTGTTTGCAGCCCCACTGACTTCTGTAGGAGCTGAGGGCACTCTTGAAAAAGCTTTTGCATCAGCAACAGTCAGATCCATTCCATGATACTCAGTCTTCCTCCTGATGGGAAAGAAAAAGTGGCCATTGCTCTCCACACTTACTGCTCTTCAGGTATTTCCTAGTTACCTACAACTAAAAAGAAACCATAAAATAGAACATCCTTTCACAGCACCCATCTTGGGCTCTTATTCCATGGTCAGATCCTCTGACAGATTAACCCCATCCTGTCAACTGCCTCTAGGTACTGCCCTGCAAGAGGACCTGAGGCCCACCCTGTGGAGATGGACATCAGCTTGAGACCTGAAACTTGGTGAAGAGTGAGGCAGAAGAGGCTGGTGTTGGGGCTAACTGTGGTGGGAGAAGAAGCTGATATTGGGGCTCTCTTGGGTGGGAGAAGAGGCTGGTGTTGGGGCTCACTGTGGTGGGAGAAGAGGCTGATACTGGAGCTCTCTTGGGTGGCAGAAGAGGCTGGTGTTGAGGCTCCTTTGTATGAGAAGAGGCTGGTGCTGGGGCTCACTGGGTCGAAAGAAGAGGCTGGTGTTGGGGCTCACTGTGGTGGGAGAAGAGGCTGATATTGGGGCTCTCTTGGGTGGGAGAAGAGGCTGGCATTGGGCTCCATTGGGTGGGAGAAAAGGCTGGTGTTCGGGCTCACTGGGGCTAAAGAAGAGGCCGGTGTTGGGGCTCCTTTGTATGAGNAGCATCTTCAGTGCCACACCCCCACGCTTGCCCGTTGGGCCTCCAGAAGTCGAGGCCCGCCGCATCCTGCACAGAGAGAGGGTTGCCGTGAGGCTCTGCTGGCCTTGGGCGAGCCCTTCAGCAAGCCCAGAACGAGGCGCACCGAGCCAGAGCACGGCTGAGGGGCCACCACCCAGAGATCAGGCTCGCCCCTGTCACACCTGCCCTTCAGGTGCCACTGGCCGGAGCCGGGCTGTGGGGCGGGGAACCGGAGCCGTG
>VXBJ01000980.1:86140-145742 GCA_013400055.1 Nycticryphes semicollaris
GCCACCGCGCCGAGGGCCGCAGCAGGTAGGGCGGCGAGGGGCTCCCGTCGACCCCGAGCGGGGGACTGGGGAAGGGAAGCCGGGCCCCGGCAGACAAAGGGCCCGCCCCGCGGTTTTGGGGAGGGGGGACGACACACGCCACACAGCACCTGGCCCCGGACGGGGCTGCCCGCTCTCCCCTCAGCGGCGAGAGCGGCCCGGTCGCGGCTCTGGGGAGAGGGCCAGCGTCGGCGGCCGCCCGGCAGCCCGGCTCGGGGCTGGGCCGGCGGCTCCCGGCTAATCTCCCCGGGCGCTTTGTCGGGGAGGTGGCGTTTCCCCGGCAGGGCCGGGCGGCGGGGCCGTTGGCATGTCGTGACACGGGTACGGAAGCCCTGAACCGTCCGCTTCCCAGAGCGGTTTTGCGTGTCCGCAGCGACAGAGGGCGGCGGGGTGTGTGGTCTGTCTTCGCCTCCCCCGCCCCAGGCCTGCGCTCCGCCGGGGGAGGCCATTCATCCTCCCGCGGGTGTCACCTGCGCGTCCCGGGGGCCAGCCGGGGAGGGGAAGGCCGGGGGAGCGCAGCGCAAGGCAGATAAAATGGACATCTCTTTCCCCTCGGTGGATTTCGGAATGCGGCTTGGATGTCGGGGGGACGGGTGAGGGAAAAGCGAAGCCCCGGTGTTGTGCCGCTTGTGTTTTCCTTCAGCCGGGGAGAGGAAAAGGCGGTGGTGTGGGGAGAGGGAGGAGGAGAGGCCCCGGGAACAGGCTGCCTGCAGCCGGGCTGTAGCCGCGACAACAAACAGGTGTGGCTGGGAGAGTTCCCGATAAGTGCTGCTGCCCTCCCAGGTTACAGCTGCCTCCTCTTCTGCCTCTTGCGGGGGCGGGAGGGGGGAAAACCACCAAACCCCACCGGTGGGAACGGCAGCCTGTGCTTCCTGTCTCGGGTTTGGGTTTTGGACCAGCTCACGCAGTGCGGGAGGAAGGCAGGACTTGCGGGCTCCCGGCTTCTATCAGTGTGGAAGTGGGATGAGCAATAAGGGAGGCTGTTCTCCTCCCAGCGCCGGTGTAACCGCTCCTGGGAGTGTGCTGTGAAAGGTTATAAGGAGCCAGGTGATGTCACCTCACCGATGCGCTGGTCCAGACCTTTGATGATGGGAAAGCTGAAGCTGTGATTCGTACACGCAGGGCCAGCCATGAGGAAATGTTCTGGAAAAAGATGTCTTTTTTTTTTTTTCTCCTTTCCCACCATATTTCATCATTTCATCGATTGGATTCAGCTGCATGCTTCATTTTTTATCTATTTATTTATTTATTTTAAACAATCCTTCCTTCAGATCCTTAGTCTTTCTTTCCTGGGGGAATAGTTCCAGGGCTGCAGAGCTCCCACACATGGCACATGGGCAGCAGATCCTGGCGCACACTTCACAACTGCTTGTCACCTGGAGACCTTTTTACGACCATGAACACAAAGTGCAAGAGGCAGCGCTGGGTCCCATGGCACGAGGAAAATTGGGAACGGCAGCTACGCGCCGGTGTAGTCCGTGCTTCGTTAATAGCTCACCGTCTGTCCTGCTTTTTCTTTCTGTGTTTAGGATGTATAAAGATTAAATGCCAAGCGCCAAAATGAGTGTGACGTCGTGGTTTTTGGTGAGCAGCACTGGTATTCGCCATCGGCTCCCTCGGGAGATGATATTTGTCGGCAGAGATGACTGTGAACTGATGCTCCAGGTAACATGTTTTGGGTTTTTTTTTTTGTTTTGTTATTTCTTCTGAAGGTGTGGTAGATGCGAATGTAACGTTGGGGATCAGTGGAGATGTTGTGTACTTTCTTCCAATGACATCTTTTTAAAAGGAACTTTCTCTTTTGAGTCGAGTCTGCGGTTCCCCTGAAAAAAAGTAAAAGTGGAAATGAGGTTTCCTTCAAATTGCTGTGTCATCAGATGGATGGGAGCTCTAGTAGTGGGAGATGAGTCAAATAAATACCTTGATGCTACTAGAAGTAGCAAAGACATACCATTCAGTCTCGATCTGTGATTATGCTACTGGTTTTTGTAGCATTTAATACATGCTAGTGTGTGTGATTTGGGTGGGGTAAGGTTTTTTGTTTGCCTGCTTTTCCCTTTACATTTGATTAAATTGTCAGTGCTTGTATCTGTTGCTTAGGGTTTGTTGTTTTTTTATCGTGGTAGGATATGCTGATGTTTAGCAGAGAAACTGTTTTAGTAGGTGTGTAAGGCGGTGACCTTTTCCCAGAGAAAGTGTGTTTTTTGGGCAAGCAATTCTACAGCTTCTGATAGTGCTTCCCATACCAGCATGTGTCTCTGCTGGTCCTAATCCAGCGTTTCTGAAGTGTTGACTGTGGTCTGATGTTTGACAGCATAATGTAATGGATGTCACTCCAAACAAATGGAGCTGGAATCTCGCAAAGAGCTTTTGACAGGAGCAGTTGAGCTCAGGAATTTATAGAAGCTCAGAATTAAATTAGTGTTTCTGCTAGACCCATGCTATTGGTACTTAAATGCAAAAACCATGATAGCTTGTACCTGCCTGTCCCTTTATTGTCCCTTTAGAAAGGTGGCAAGTGTGCACGGTGGTGGCAAAACTAGGAAGCTGCTCACCAGGGGTTCCCTCCCTTTTAGTTCCCACTGCTGAGCTGGGCACAGGTACATCCTAAATGCTTTGCTGATGTCCTGTCAGGCAGGCTGTGTTTATAGTTACTGCAGGGATTTGGTGTGGTATGTTAGTGGGAGGTCTGTTATGGGGAGCAGAAGTTCTTGTACGAGGTGTACTTGGAAGGCAAGGTGTTGTCTAGCTGTAATAAAACGTTAGTGTCCACAAAAGGCGATCCTGCAGTGTCTGTGCTGCTCTGCTCACTGGCAGTGAATGGCTTGGCTGTGCTGCAGTGGTAGAGTCTGAAGGATGCTCCTTTTTTGACAGCAGATTTGTTTGTTTGGGTTTTCCAATGAATCACACTATCTTTTCTGTCATGTTTCTACGTGGTTGACTGGTGAAGCACATAAAGGTGAGACATTAAAAATGTGTTCTCTCATGATGTGAAAGGAGAAAACACACACACGGTGGCCTTGGTTTCCAAAAATGGCCTGAGTTTTAGGGTGCCCATCTTAATACCTTTTGAAGATACTGGAGGACGTTTGTTTTTTGGGTTTTTTTGTTTTTTTTTTTTACTGTCAGGGCTTAGCATGCTGAAAATCATGTCTTAAGTTGTGCACCCTAAAATAAAAGTACCCAAATATCAGTCATGCTTAAAAGTGCAGTGCTTGCTTCTCTGGCTAGTTATGGGGGATTCTGAGCCACTCTATAGCATGCAGTGTATTTCTTGCTTCTTTGCAAGTCTGAGCTGGTGTGTGAACTAACAACCTTGTGACACTTTATATTTGCCATGGCCTTTTCTGCAAGGTTAATGGATTGGGATTACTGAAGGAGCCCGCAGTGTCTGTGAGAGTGAGGTGGTTGTACTTGGGGCTCATAGGTGATGGTGTTAAAAGATGCTTTTGTTACTTCACCAGAACGAAGTTTGTCTGTAAAAACCAGCTGCTTGTGTTACGGGGTGAGCTACATGTGACTCTTTATAAACATACTAATTTACTATCTCCAGTAATAAAGCTTTTTCCAGGATCACGTGTAAGGTCTTATTTTGAACAGCAGAGCACATTATTTTCCTAGCTGTTTCCATATAAAGGTGTTTTTCAGAGCTACTTTGGGCTCCAAATGAGATTATTTGCAGTAAGACTCGGTGCAGAAGAGAGCCTGAACAGAGACTTGATATTCAAAGTTGTGTGTGAGCAGATGGAGGATAAGATCTAAAAATAGACTTTTTTTTTTTTTCCCTGTTGTGATTGTCCATGTCACAAAATCACTGTGCAGCAGAGTGGCACAATCATTTGTCTTGCAGAAAGCTTAGGAGGTGGGACAGTTCTCAGAGCAGTTGGACAGAGCTTTTGTGATAGTGTTGGCACCTGTAATATTTCTGCGATACCGCTCGTGAGCCCTATCTTCACTGCACAGATATTTTGCTTACATGTCCCAAGGTACTGGGGTTTAATCCCTTAAAGTGCACGACTGGGAGCAGACTGGCAGTGTCTGGGGACTGGACTGGATGGCCTGGTTGGTGTTGGAGTTTTTTTTTGTCTCTAAGACTGTTACTGCTTAGTGATTTCATCATGATACAGTTTGTGGTTCCGTGTTGAGACCGTGTGTATTAGCACGCAAACATATTACAGAGATAACCCTTGTCCTTACAGTCTTGCTTTTCTCATTTTACTGTTTTAGGAGTGTCTTGTCTTTTGGTATTTTCTTGGAACGTGTTGTTTCAAGGTATCAGATCCCTAAACAGCAAAAAAAAATAAATAATAATAATGATGGCTTTGTAACCAAACAATCAAGCTTTAGTTTCGCCTCTGTTTACTCATTTCTTACAGGTACTAGATTGCTTTCTGATTAACAAAGAGGTGAAGAAAACCAGAATCTTTAATCTTAAACTTCAGTAGGTTCATAATGGGGAAGCATAATCTACCTTGAAATCTTTTATACCTACTAAGAGGATTAGAAATATTTTAAATGTTTTTGCAGCGCTGTAAAGCTTCTAGTAAAAGTAAATGCGAGATTTACCTTGGGTTTGAATGTTAATGCGTGGGTGAAAACGCGATGTAGCGTAGCTTGGCGTGCACAGTGTTGTTACACAGAGCCAAGGGCTCAGTTCTGCCCTTTTTTTTGGTGAAAAACAGGGCTTGATTTCTTCAACAGTCTCACTGTCTCCCTTCAGGTAACAGTCAACAAAGAGCTGGAACTCTAGACCTTCACTAACTTGCACTATCATGGGGTTTTTTTCTATGAAGCTTGGTGGTGATAGGAAGTAATTCTCTTGGTTTTTTACTTCTTTTTAAACCAAAAATAAGAGTTTGGGTTTTGGACCATCTTGAATGAAGCAGTTCTTCCTCCCCCCCATCTTTCTTGGGAAATGTAGTTGCCATTTTTTTCTCAGCTTTGATCATTTGCTTAAAGTGATGGCTATTTACTCAGATGGCAATCATTTTGCAAACTGCAAATTTTCACTTATCCATTACAATCCTCCCCTCTGCCCCTAAACAAAGTCTCCTTTGCTTTTTTTTTTCCCTAAATGTAAATATTTAACAGGAGGAGGTCATGATTTCCCTGTTTTTGTTTCAGCGAGAGGTGTTTATGGGAAAACTTGGGAGAGCAAACTATTTTAACTAGTGCTCCCTTGAGTGTTTCCTTCTCTTTAGAGCGATGGTTTGGACCTGCTGTTGTCCCTGTGCCAGGTGAGGGTTTATGTGAGTGTGAGTTACAGTAGGAGTAGGTGTGGATGGCGTGATGCTTTGTCAGGTGTGCCTTTCCAGACAGCTTGACACTTTCTATCAGGAGACACTGTTTTCAGTTGCTTCTACTCTCCTGAACTGTGTAACTGTTGGGGATGAGAGTTTATTTTCCAGGCATCTGTTCTAGGCAGCATGTTCTGAATGTGCTCGGCTCCCTTCTTTAGTCTTCTCCCTCTGAGAAAAATGCTGTTTTCTTCATGTAAACTCTTTAAAAGTATGTTTAAGCAGTTCTTTGAAGTTCTGGCGTTGTAGAACTTGGGGGTGTGTGTGTGTGTGTGACCTTTTCAAGAGTGAAAGCCTGGGTCAGAGGTGATTTCCACTCCCTCCCACTCCACCCCCCAAATCAATAATTTCAATGTGTTTGACCAAGTTCCAAACCCTTGGAAAAAAGGTTGGAGTTTGCATGTGGTCAGCAGGGACTTGGCTGATGCTATTTTCTTAAGTCAGGTTTCACCTGGGAGTGAGGTTGTTGAGGGGACGGGTTGGGGGACAGAGCTGTCACAGGTTGGGCAAAGAGGAATTATGTGCAGGGGTGGTTGAGGCTGGGATTTAGACGTAAGAACAACTGTGCTAGATTAGATCAAGGTGCATCCAGCCCAATATCCTGACTCAGACCGTGGTCAAACCAGCTGTCGAGGAAAGTGCGAGGACAAGCCAAGAGTGTAATGATACTTGCAGAATACTTGCTCAACCTCTTGACCTGTGTTTCAGGAAGCTAGAGGCCAGATCCTTGGATTTAATCATTGGATTTCTACTCCACAGAGCCTCAGCAGGAGATTTAGATCTAGCTGAGCAGGGAGGCACAACAGGGACTCTGTCCTTTGTGCAGAGAGAGAGGAGGAGCAGCAGGAGCTGGAAGAGCGGAGAGTGGTGCGTATCGGGCAGAAGCTGTTCCGTGTGGGGGAAGCAGGTGTTCCAGGTCATGACTGCTGATCAGCATCTCCCTTAGGCCTGAGGTGGGCTCCAGACTCGCTTTTAATTCTGGTGTCAGCAGATAGCTGTGAAAGCTACTAGCCAAGCATCTGTCACTGGCCCATATGGGACATCGCGTGCTGCTTATGGTCTCAATTAGTCAGGTTAAGTGCTAGGGGCTTGTGAGCTGAACGTACAGGTTCATTCTGCTGGTGAACTGGATAAACAGATCCTTGATAGTGCTTGAGTAGGCATTTCCCTCTTTCTCTTGCTTTGGTAAAACCTAGGGAATTACAATCATTCTAGGTACCGCAGGAACATTCTTAAGGCCTCTAAGGCAAGTGTTACGACATATCAGTGTGAATATTGCCCGTGTAATCCTGGATCTGCCCCTGCGTACATAGGCACGAAGATGCAATCTGTTACTGTGCTGTTACCGGATATTTTCTCCCCGCAGGATCTGTTCCATGTTTGGTACACAGGGTGCACAGTGCACTCCACAAATAACACGGTGTGCTGGTGAACTCAGTGTGATTGTGACACCTGGTCAAATTAAGGCTTCATTGACCTGACGTATCTTACCTTCCCCAGGCTGTACTTGATAATACAACGTATCTGCTCTGTAGCTTAGTGAGTGTATATACATAAACAACTGTGAATAGGTGTGGTGTAGTTTGTCTACTGCGTTGAGCAGATGGTGTGAGCTTGGTAGATTGTCTTCTTCCTGTTACTTCTAGGTGAATTCACTGTGGTGCAGAGGTTGTATCCCTCCATCACTCAAGTATTTCCTGCGTTGGGAGCTCACAGTAGAAGCCATGGGGAATCTCTGCTGCCTTTTTATTTTTTTTTATTCTGGACCTCCTTCCTCATGGAAGCACAGGGCTGGAGTGGGAAGCTGTAGTCGGGACAGGGTGGTGCTGTTTTGTTGCAGTTATCCAAAGGGTGTCAAAGCTGCACCTACCTTAGTCCCAGGGCGTTTGGAATTGCTGCCATCCCAAGAGTCATTCATTAGGTGCCACAAGGGAAGTAGGTGTCTTACAGGCAGAAAGGAGAGAATCTAGCCTTGGGAATGACAGGTAGTGTTTTCAGATGCCTGGGCAGCAGTTGTGGGAGGAAGGATGCGCATCCCATATTTCTAGGCCTAGAGTTGTTATTTTGGCTCTTGCCTCCCCCATTGTTTTCTGTTAATGTGCAGTTGATGGGAAGATTAGGATGTCTGATGAGGTGTGGGCTGAGGAGGCTGGAGGCATGGCAGGACTGGGAAACCTGGGAGGGGAGTTCGTTGCTGGAGGCAGGGTAGGGAGAGATGATGGTGGCACTGCAGGCAGGTGGTTATTAGGGGTGAGAGGGCTGCAGGAAGCTGGCACAGTGCTGGCAGCATGACCTGAGGAGGGAGGGTTTGTCCTTCTCCAGAGCAGGCTGGGGAAAAGGGGACTTCTTCCACATCTGAGATCCTGAACCAGGCACCAGCACACATTAGAAATTCAGGTTTTTGTCCCACCTAAGATGATGCTTTACCATGCCTCCTAGGTGGCCGTGTGATGGGGGGAAGCCAATGCATCTGTGGGCACCGTGTTCCCTGCCTGTGGTCCAGATCCGACCCTGGGTCACTGGAACCCATGCTTCGCTTTGGGAAAGGGTAACCAGCAAGCAAACACCCATTCTGCCCCCAAAATAAGGGGTTAAGTAGTTACAGGAAATATGCCAGCCTCCAAATCCCTTTGCCAAGCTGTGGGGATTACAGTTTCATTTTCCTGGGGGATTTCTCTCTTTTGTTCAGTCCCTTTTTTTTTCTCCATGGATACTCAGGCCCTGGTCCTGCCACAGATCCACTAACCCTGTGATCTCCAGTGCAGCAGAACTGAAGGCAGGAGCCTCTGCAGCCTGGAAGCTGTAAACCAAGTCCAGCCCCAGGGTGAGGTGGCTGCACTTGCTCAAGAGACATTTGTCTCCTTAGGCAGAGCCATTCAGAAACTGGCAGCCCAGACCCCTGGGAGCAATCCGGCTGCCTCTTGTGGGGGTGTCTCACTTCCAACCAGCCAGGGGTAGGATGGACCATGCAGTAATATTCTGGAAAAGTGGCCAATGTACACAACTCTGCGAAACGTGTTGTGGTGAAAGGGGGAGATGCCACGTTCGTATCATATCTGTCATTAAATATTGCCCAGGGTTTTGCTTTTGAGGAGCAAAAATCATATTTCAGGCCAGAATGCAAGGGATGATGAGGATGATGATTATTATTATTATTTTAATGTGGTTTTGTCTGCCTCCCTTCTGAAGTGGGACACTGGGAGAGGTTTGCATTTCCTTACTGAGACACTAGTGCAGAGCACAGTACTGGCAGAAATGTAACCTGTTCACTATGGAAAATATTTGAGCAAATGTTTATTGCGTGCTGCCACCAGAATGCTGCAGTTATCTGGTGCCAGACGTGCACAACAGACTGCAGTGAGGAACAGGGAAACTGCTCTCGTTTGTTTATTTTAATCTCCAGTACCACGATGCCTCATGGCACTGGCAGGGCTGACGGCCACATCTCAGCCCTGAGCAGCAGGTTTTTGCCCGTGGCAATTCTCCTGGGGAAGAAGCAGCATCTGTGTCTCTGTAGACAGCTGAGCTGTGTCTGCTCCCCGGCCTTGTGGGGAGACATGGGCTGGCTGGCTGTATTTCTTCCCCTGCCTTCCTGAGCAGGTCTTCTTTTCCTTGTGGATTTTGCTTGGAGTCTCTGCAGCTCGTGATTTTTATCCCCAGCTCACGTAACCGGTGTGATACGTACCTCTGTGGAGGCTCCTGCCTGCTTCTGAAGCTGCTTCTGCTGCTCCAGTGCTGAGCAGGAGGAGCTTTTTGTGCTGATTTGATGCGTGCGGTTTTGAGAATCACAAGTGTTGTGGTTGTGACCAATGGGAATGACAGATGGCCTCTTCCTCCCCGCTCCCACCCCCAAGAAAATTGAGGAGAGGAAGATATTAAAGAGATTTATGAGTTTAGAAAAAAACCCATAAACTAATGAAAATATAAAGAAATATAAAATAATAAATGATAAAAAGAAAATAAGCTAAAAAAAGTAAAAAAAAAAAAAGNAGCCCTGAGCAGCAGGTTTTTGCCCGTGGCAATTCTCCTGGGGAAGAAGCAGCATCTGTGTCTCTGTAGACAGCTGAGCTGTGTCTGCTCCCCGGCCTTGTGGGGAGACATGGGCTGGCTGTATTTCTTCCCCTGCCTTCCTGAGCAGGTCTTCTTTTCCTTGTGGATTTTGCTTGGAGTCTCTGCAGCTCGTGATTTTTATCCCCAGCTCACGTAACCGGTGTGATACGTACCTCTGTGGAGGCTCCTGCCTGCTTCTGAAGCTGCTTCTGCTGCTCCAGTGCTGAGCAGGAGGAGCTTTTTGTGCTGATTTGATGCGTGCGGTTTTGAGAATCACAAGTGTTGTGGTTGTGACCAATGGGAATGACAGATGGCCTCTTCCTCCCCGCTCCCACCCCCAAGAAAATTGAGGAGAGGAAGATATTAAAGAGATTTATGAGTTTAGAAAAAAACCCATAAACTAATGAAAATATAAAGAAATATAAAATAATAAATGATAAAAAGAAAATAAGCTAAAAAAAGTAAAAAAAAANTGCCATCGAAGAAAAAGAAATTGACCCTTTGATCCCTCAGCTTTTATACTGAGCATGATGGGGATGGGATGGAACACCCTGTCAGTCAGTTTTGGGTCCCCTGTCCTGTCTGCTCCTCCCCACAGGTGTGACCCCTCGATGCTTTTCTGCTTCCAACCCTCCAACGGGGCAAATAACGCAATTCCCTGCCCTTGGTTGTTCTAGCAATAAGTATAAGCAAGGGCCTTTCTGCACCATCCCTTGGTGTGACCAGCTCTTATTGATGTGAGAGTAAATGTTTTCCTGAACAATCTGCTGTTAATTTCAGAGCGTAGTTAGTTAGCAGAGGCCCGGCTAAAAAAGGAAAATTACAAAACAGAAAATTGGTTCTTTTTTACCTCAAACCAGGGCAACAAGTGAGCTGCCTGGTTCTGTGTCTGATTAAAGACTGGTGATCCAAGATAATGGTATCGTTGTGGGACTGGCAGACCCAGAGGTGCCTTTTCTAGCTGTGATTTAGACTGTTTAATGTGATCTTGGTAGAAAGAAGAGCTATAAACCACCCCTGTCTTCAGATATATGCCACATGTGCCTTTTGCCTACGAGGTGATGCGTTGTAGATGGTATGATGGAGAAGCAGCACAGCCTTTTGTTAGGAAGTGATATGAATGTCTGGAAATGTGAGCCCTGGATGAGCTTGGTGTTGGTGTAGTGACAAATCGCTGCCCTTGTTTTCCCTTCAGAGAAGTGTAAATGTTGTTAATCAGAAAAGCAGGCGTTGTGTTTTCCCAAGAAAATTCATTTGGAAACAGGTCTGCCATTGGGGCATGGTGAGAACACTCTGTGCTTCCTTCATTCCCAGCCTCTCAGAGTGTAGCCTTATTTCTTGCCTGCAGATCACCAGTGCTTAGGAGGACCCTTCACTTTCCTGCCGCCTTTTCCCCTTCTTGATCTCATCTGAGGTGCTCCAGCTCTGGTTTTGTTGTTCAGATCCAAGGAGAATCTCAGTGATCCTTGCCATAGCTCAGAAGCGCTGCCCACCCTTTTTTAAGTGCTTTTCTGGTGAAACAGATGAATTGTGAGGCTGTATAGGTTATTTTCTGCTTTTGAAATCTGAGTATAAGCACTTCAGGGTTTGGGTTTTTTTTTTAACTCTTTATTGGTTTGTTTATTTATTTTCTGCTTGGACCCCTTTGTCCCCTTCTGGCAGATGGATCAGTCTTGTCTTTTGTTGTGGAGGTTCTGATTGACCGTAAGCAAGACTCAGTGTTTGCTGCAAGTGTGCAATTTAGCCAGGGAGTCCTCTTAATATTTGTGATTCAGTCGACTTTAATTGCAGCTTTTCAACTTAGAGATGCCTAAACTCTTCCCAGTGGAATTGCAGATGTTTGGGAGCTCTACACCCATGGGTTCCTCCATAACAAGTGTCGACTCAGGCTTCTTAAATCACTTTTTGTGATTCAGTGGGTCGTGCATTAGAAACCACTGGCCTGGTGGGACTTCTGCAGGACTGGTCTCAGGCTCTCAGCTGTTACCAGTCTGGAAACTGGTTAGTCTTCACTTTGGCTGTGGGATTAAGGCAGCCTGATCCTCTCTGAGAACAAAAGCGGGATCAGCCATTGGGTTGCTGCTGCCACAGCACAAAGAACAGTTTATGTTCAATGTGACTGATACTGAAATAAACCACACCTGGGTTCTCAAGTACGAGTGACCTTTGGCAAGTCTGCATCAAAATAAATAAGGTGTGATTTTTAGTTATTTTAAGTGGAGTTTCCTTGGAGACGGGCCCTTAGGACCTCCTGCTGCCAGTTCCTGTGATGTTTGCTGGTTTAACGTAAACAAAACTAAGAAGATTCTGCGCTTCTCCAGAAAAGCATGAAATTTCACAGAAGTGTGATCTGTGTAACGGTTTGCTGTGTTCATCTTTAAAGGGATGCTGAGAGGTCGTTATCAAGACTGTGGGTCAGGCTTTGCATATCATTTTGTCTCCTTTTGCAAAAGGCCATCTTGAACACTTTTCCCTTGGAACATGGGAAGTTTGGGCATAAATTGGTTCCTTTGGTGACCTCTTCTTGTCATGCTGTTGGAATACATCTCTGCTCCCCTGTGATGACTCTGGTTTGGGACCCCTGCGTGGCTGTAGTCAGCTGTTGTAAAATACAGTAGCCCAAAGGCTGTGCTGACTTACATCGGGGTCAGATGGAGGGCAAATTGAATTTTTGGGAGACAGCTGGTTCCCAGAAATAAACCCTTTCCTAAATGACCTGTGATTCATTTAAAATCAGATACCAGCTGAAATCTACCCTAATTTTTTGACTGGATTAGGTTTTTGGGGTGGAAGCCCAAAAGGTTCCAAGCCTTTCTGCCCTTGGAAGGGGGATAGAGCAATTGTTATGCATTTAAAATCTGTTAATCTTTAAATGAGTCTCTATGATGTCCTGTAAAAAGCTAAAGCAAACACTGCTGCAACAGTTAATAAGCGTTCCCTCACGTCCTGTTGGGAACTCTGATTGATGTCCACAATTTTGGGTAGCAGAGGGACCAGGGTAGACCTTGCATCTGTGCTGTACAGGCAGGAGCCCTGGGCCTGGTTGTCTGTGAGTCCAGCAGGATGAAATGTAGTTGTTATAAATGCCTATTGATGGGGAAAGGGGATTTCTACCCCATGGGTGCCTTGATGGACCCTGGGCAGGGAGGAAGGAGACCCTCTCACATCCTCCCAAAGGGTGTGAGGGACCATGTGGCAGATGAGGTACAAGCCCAGCTCATGTAGCCCCAGCTGCTGCCATACCTGAGGCTGTGGTTGGAGATGTTCCTGTCATTGGTGCCATGTGTCGAGATGCAGGTCCCAGGCAGCATCTCTCAGCCATCCTTATCTGGACCATCCATACCTTATAGAATCTTAGAATGGTTCGGGTTGGAAGGGACCTTAAAAGATCATCTAGTCCCAACCTTCCTGCCCTGGGCAGGGATATGGACACCTCCCACTAGAGCAGGTTGTTCAAAGCCCCATCCAGCCTGGCCTTGAACACCTCCTAGGACAGGACATCCACAGCTTCTCTGGGCAACCTGTTCCAGTGTCTCACCACCCTCACAGGAAAGAATTTCTTCCTAATATCTAATCTCATATTCCCCTTTTTCAGTTTAAATGCTGCAAGT
Organism: Nycticryphes semicollaris; assembly: GCA_013400055.1. Classification (NCBI taxonomy): domain Eukaryota; kingdom Metazoa; phylum Chordata; class Aves; order Charadriiformes; family Rostratulidae; genus Nycticryphes; species Nycticryphes semicollaris. The sequence goes on from VXBJ01000980.1 coordinate 99,138, forward strand.
GCCACAGCCACTGGGGCAATTGCAAATTGGATGGAGGGGCTGCCTCTAATATGAATAACAGAGAGACCTTTAAGACCTGCCCTACCTTGAGATTGGGGTCAGAAACTACTTTGGGGGGTTGTGTGGGGGTAAGAGGTTTGCGTGTGCCCCTCCTGGAAGGGTGTTGCTGTGTGTTGCTTCTTGTGTTTTAGGGGTCAGTGCAGCAGGAGATGTGAGTGGGGTGTCCCTAACCGTGTTGTCTCTGCCTGTCCCACCAGTTGTTGGGTTTTTTTTTTTCTCTTTGTGGAGTGCTTGCTGTCCAGTTGGCCATCAAAGCATTGAGTACTGCCTCATTTTTTCAGCTGGGACTTGTGAGCTGACACCTTGAAAATTCGGCAGCGTATGGATAACTGTGCTAGTGAGGCAGCTGGAGGCTCCGAATCACCTGCACATCTCCTTGCTCTCTCCACTTGAGGTGGCATGTCATGAGTGGTGTGAGGGACATCTGGAGGTGGAATGACAGTCTTCTACTTGCCTTATATTGGTACTTGAGGGTTATTGAGGAGGACAGGTCTCCTGGAATGACGTATGGTCTGCAGGGGGAGGAGGTGCCATTTATCAGCTGTTGGGGTATTACTGATGTGCTTCTTCTGAGGAGCAGAAGAAGTTACTGGAAATGGTAGCAGTTTGTCTGGAGAAAGTCTGTGTTTTCACCAAGGAATTCCCCTGAATTTATCTTTGCCCCCGCATGCTTGCAAGGAAGTAGATTGAGGCTTGCTGAGGGCGGTGCTGTGGAAACCAGCATGTTTATGCTTGAGGAAAAGGGAAGGATTTTTCACCATGAACTTGTTGGTCGATGCCCAGGAAGAGGAGGATTGGCTGATTTAGAGCTGGGCTTGTCTCCCTGCTCTGGTGACATGTCCTGCCCTCCCTTGGCCTGAGATACCAGGGAGGTCTCAGAGTGCTGATGGAGTGAACCGGTTCCAGAGACTGGTTGAGGTCAACTGCAGGAAGAATTCAAGTTATGAAAGGCAGTAGGTCTAAATACAGACAGTCTGGTGTCTTTATAGCTATAGCACATCGTATTTCAAAATTATTCAGAGATTTTGTTCTAACACTTCTTCCTCAGAAGTCTGACACTCTTTCTGCTGAAGTGTCATACTCTGCTTCGAAGATAAAGATACTTGTGCATTGTGGCAAACACAGCGGCACCAAATCACTCTCCACTTCAGTGGTCTCAAATGTAGCTTTAAATTTGAATTTTCCTAAAGTGGCTTCCTTTCTCATCCCCAGTTTACTAACCTCCCTCCAACTTGGAAAACATCCTAGAGTTTAAATCAACTCTGGGACGTAATCCTGGGAACAGTAAACATTGTTGTGAATAAGTTTGGTTTGTAACTTCAGAAAATGGTTTTTTTTTTTTTGCTCTTTGAAAAATAGGAAGAAATCATCCCAAATAGGAATATCCCAAGTGAAGAGGCCACTGGCTTCAGCTGGTGAAAAACGGAGCTCTTCTGGTTTGCACTGGCTGAGATTGTGCCCTTTCAGTCGTACTGGTTTTGTTTTCAGTGTGTAATTGATATAATTATTTGAAGTTACGGTGTAGTCTTGGCTTCAGTGAAGTGTTTAAACGACCATGGAAGCGTTTACTATTTATCCTTTGGGGTTTTTTTTTATGGTAGTAAATAACATGTAATCATTCCTGTTTTCCCCTTCTCTCCCCCTACCCCACATCAAGTTAGTTTCATGTCTAAACGTTACTTTGATTAATAGTCTCTCTTATGCCTGACCAGTCTCACATTCGTTGTGCTTTCCTTGCCAGTCCCGCAGCGTCGATAAGCAGCACGCCGTGATCAACTATGACAAGGAGAAAGATGAGCACTGGGTGAAGGATCTCGGCAGCTTAAACGGCGTAAGTAGCAAACCTCCTGGCTGTCGGAGGCAAACGCGCGGCGCGCCGAGTCTGCGAGCGCTTGTTTAATTCTGCTGTTAGGCCCTTTTGGGTCACTGCAACTGCTGGCATGAGTTAAGCTAAACATATGTAATTATTTGCAAGGCCCGGGATGGAGGTCACGTGGCATGGCATCTTGGAAAGTGGAAAGCTTTGGTGAATATTGTTATTTCCTTTTTTTCCTTTCTTCTGGGGTCCTCGCAGAACGCTTCAGGGCTTTCAAAATCATACAGCCTCTTGCAAAAGAGGAGGAAATAAATTCCACCTTACTTTGGGGGATGTTAACATTAAACTGGTGAAGGTTCTGGAGCAGCTGTTCAGAATGAACAGGGTGACCTTTTGGCAATTCATTGTCAGTGCCTGATGTGATTTATGGGATGATGAGAGATTTAATTTCTTTGGGCAGAAACTACTTAAAACCACCTCTTTTTTCTTTCTTTTTTGTTTTCTATTTTTTTTTTTTCTTTTTTATAATAAAACTTGCTCTTTTGCCTGCTTTGAGCCTGGTTTGTGTGTTTGTGACTAAGGGATAATAAATATGAGGCCAGATCCAGGGAGCTGAAGCTGAGCCTGCCTGATTCTTAACCCCTGCACTGGTCCCAGTTCACACAGTGGTATTAGGCAGATTGGTGAGGGCTTGGTCTGCCAACTGGAATTCTGTGATTTTTAAATACTCCATCTTAGTTAGTACTGCCCAATGTCATAACGTGCCTCTTTTTTGGCTGCTTCTTCATACCCATGGAGGTATTCCTCTGCTGGAGAAGGTCTAATCTAGATTCATCTAACTGTCTTCCCAGTAGGGGTTTTACTGCAGTCATTGTTGTGGGATTAGAAACAGAAGCCCTCCGCCATCACATTGACAAAATGAACCCAGAAACTTGTACAAAACCAGTGTCTGTAGCAGACCTCAACTGTTTTGCCTCTTCTGGCATCTGAAAACAGCAAGAAAGGGTGTTAATCCTTCTTGGCCTAGTAGCGGAAAGCACAGAGCCCTGCTGAAACGGGACTATTCTCAGTAACTGGTCTGGGCTCTAGCTGGATCCCTGATTCAAAACCTGTGGTATTTAACTCCTGGTAGCAAAATAGCAGCTGCAAAATCTCTTGCAAAAGAGGGAAGGCTTGTACCACTCTTCTGCCTTGGCTTAGTTAAGCATGTGAATTTACAAATTTTAAGGACAGGCTTGTGCTCAGAGGAGCAGTGGAGTGAAAGGAGTTACAGCAGGGCCTGTCTTCTGCAGCTGCTGAAATACACCTCTGTTGGAGAAGACCTTTGTGGCCAAACTGAATTGATCTTGCAGGAAAGAAACATAGATCTGTATGTTAAAATTTTCATGAAAGCTTGTTTTTTCCCCCATGAAACTAAAGAAATCACTCAGCTTGCTTTTGTGTTTACTTATGGCTTGTCAACAATGCTTTACATGGCTTTGCTGGATAATCTGGTCAATATTCATTGTCCAAAAAGTTTTGTATTGTTTTTATTACAATGTTCAGCTGATTCTGCAGTCTCTATTATGGGCATGTTGGTTTTGAAAGTAGCGTTTCTATCTGCAATAAGCAGTTTCCTTGTGCTATTTTATTTGAAGTGACTGTGGATGAAAAGGTAACAGCATCCAAATGAATTTTCTTCTGCAGAAAATTCGGCAAATTTTAATTCCTGTTCCAGATCTGACTGTTGTGGGATTTTTAAATATTAAAAAAACATCATGCAAATAGGAATTCCCTGCCTTTTAACCAGCTTTACTGCTTTTATTCTGAAATTACAGGCCTGTTCCCCAGCTCTTCTGTAAATCACCAGGAAGCTGGGGGCTGCTGTCTGCTGAGGTTCTAATTTCCTCCTCTAGAATTTATTTTCCCCTTGTGGTTAATACTTGGTCTTATCATGCATGTTTGACTTGGCTGAGGTGGGAAGGCAGAAGGAGAAGACTGTGCCTCAGTGGTGAAAGCATGTAAATTCACTTTCTAGCATAACTTTGATTCATCAGAGCATGGTTGGATTTGTATTGAGGCTACGAAGCCCCAGCAGCAGGTTCCTGGTCTGCGAGGCTGGGTGAATCCCAGGATGCGAGGCAGGGAAACTACTGGTGTCTGTGACTTCCCCAGGTGCAACTGAATGCCTCGTCCCCATCACCCCACTGGTGCCTCTTCAACCGAGTTCCTAATTTGTTTTTATTTGGCCTGGGTTATTGCCAAAGTACATGGGTTTATTTGTGAAAGATGTCAGTGAGAGCTTGAATTGTTTCTCCGTTGTTCAGCGAGAATGATTTCTTAGGGGGTCCCCTTGGAAAACAGGCAGCTGAGACAACCAAGATGTTTGTTTACAGCTATGAAGTACATTTCTTGAACCTTCCTAAGGATAACTTACTTACTTTGGGCCTCAATTAACTGCCTGGAGCATATTAAAAACGAGTATTGCAAATCTTTTGTGCAAGGGGCCTGTTGTACTGATACATCCAATCCTAGAATTATCTAGGTTCGAAGGGACCTTTCAGATCATCTAATTCAACCATCATTCTAACTCTGATAAAAAACCATCCCAAAACCAAGTCACTAAGCACTAAAACACTTGGACAGTGTAGCCTCAGACATCATGGTGATGCCACTGCCAATGTTGGTTTTCCTGGGTATTTTCATTTCCCCCTTCCTCTGGGATAGGCTTTCCTGGTTAAGTTATCAGGCCTTGGGGCTGCCACCCACCAGTCTTGCTTGACATCCACTGGAAAGCTGATTCCCAGCTCAGTCACTGGAGTGTGAGTTGCACCATTTGCTGCTCTTTCTGGTTGTGAAGGGTGGAGGAGAACAGAGAGCATCTGAAGTTCTTAACTTCGGGCACATCATTTACATGTTCAAGTTGGGGACTAAGATTTTATTTGCAGTTGGTGACAAGGCAAATCTCCCTAGAGGTCCCTTCAGAGCACTTTGCTTTGAAGTGTAATTGGTGTGCTTTAACTTGCCCATGGGAGCTACTTGCTGGTGTTGATTTTTCTAGGCAACTTGGCTCCTGGCCTGGCTGACTTGGTGCTGGTGCACCCTGTGTGTGTGCAGTGCCTTCACAGGTGGGCATGGGTGCCCCTCCAGGAGCCCATCTGAGATAAATCACCTTGATACCCTCAGTCAAAAACCATTGCTGTGCTTCTTTCCTGCAGACGTTCGTCAATGACGTGAGGATTCCTGACCAGAAGTACATCACCCTAAAACTGAACGATGTCATTCGCTTCGGCTACGATATCCTTCTCGTCTGAAGATGCGGTCTTTGATTGGCTTGTGTGCTGTTTGCTCCATGGAGAGTTAACAGTGCTAATTGGGACTAATGAATAAGGGTGTTTGGTTTTGCCTCCTGGAACCTTTGGATGGCTCATAAGCTTTTGTTTCTCCACCATAGACCTGATTCAGAGCATGTTAATCATGATGCCTGCTACCTTCATTGGCGTTTCAATCGGGCTTCGTTGGCAACTGTAGCTGGTACTACCCAGGGAGCAAACATATTTCATATGCTTTTGTATGAACTCTAACATATTTATATATTTTTTTTCATCCAACTTGTGTGTTTTTGTTAATAATTTCACCCAAATGCTTGCTTTCAGACAATTTTCAGGTCTCTAGCCTTAAATGTTTAGCTTTGGGGCTTGTGGCCAGACCCTTGACTCTGTATCGATTGAAGTTTGTCCGTGCAAATTGCTTCTGCCACAAAATGTAAATCTCTGTTAAATTCCTCTCCACTGAGGGATGCTGGGCAGCAGTTACTGCTTTGTTTACAGTCGCCAATCCTGCGGGCATCTTCTGCTGAATCACATTTGCCTTCATCCCTTTCCTTTTTATCCTGATGTGACTGTGTGACTGGCTGTAACGCCCTATAGATGTTGGAATGCCTTTCTGAGCCTGCAGAGCAACCGTGATAAGTAGAGACTCCTATTCCTGCCTTTTTATGCCATCTAAACTCCTTTACCTCCCCCCCCCCTCGCCCTTTTTTTCCATTGCATCTATCTGCCAAACTTCACCCACTCAGGCTGAATTTGGAAGTAGTAAGCATCTTCTCCAGGATTCTTTTTTCTGTTCTGGGGAAATTTCAGTTAAAACAGTCCAGGTGTTTCTGAGAATAGAGACGGAGACTAAGTTTCACCATTTCAGGGGGGAGGAAGCGTTTGGCTGGAAAACTCCTGTGCATCCTTGACCCCAAGGCCACGTTCCCATGCTTTTTGTTGTCCCAATGATAATCAGTTTGTGCTTGGCCATGCTACAGCCCTTGAAATACTCTAAACCTTGCTAGAGCCCAGGGAGCTGGAGCAGTGAGGAGAAGCTGAGCCTCCTTATCTTCCAGGGATCTGGGGACCACTGCTGTAGGCAGTGCACTTGGTGTTGCAACAGGGGTGCTTGAACTGATGTATGTGCAATCCTGGATCTGCTGGAACAGAGGGTTTTCTAAGCCTTGCATAGGGTCATACTTTTGGTTTTGGTCTCACTGTGTCTCTTGCCAATTTAGAAATAACAAATACTTGCTTCACGGTGGTACTTGCACTGTCACCTGGGATCATGCCATTAAAAATAGCATCTCAGTGCACAGGTGATGAAGCCTCTTACAGTCCCATAAGCAGCCTCAGTTCTAGCTTTCCTTGATTTTGCAACTCGGCAAATGGTTGGTTTTGGGGTTTTTTGGTTTGTTTTTCTTCTCTGTAGCTGGTCACGTGTCTTCTTGTCTCTAGATATGTGAGGAAACTTGGGGAGGATTTGCCATGAACTCCAGTCTAGCAAAGGCATCAGCCAGTGCCTGGAGCATGGGTGGGTTTGAACGGCTGCAATACAGGTTTAAACTGTTTATAGACAGCAATTCTGAGCACTAAGCAGCCGAGTTGAAGTGTTTAGTCCTGCAGCCCTTACATGGATATTCATGTGAAATGAATCATTGCATCTATGAAGCGTAGAATTTGTTGCTCTCAAGAAGGGAACCATAAAGGACACGGGTTTCAGAGGCATCTTTTTACTTCGGCCTAGTTGCTGTGGCGGTTACAGCCCCTTCCTCTCCGTTGCTGCTTCAGTGCCACTCTCTCTAGCACTGCTTTCTGTGTGTGCCACGCTCGGCTCGGTGTGTTCGGCAGCACCTCCTGAGCTCTCCCACCCAGCTCTGTGCTCTCCCATCAGAGCCTCTGTCTCTCTTCCATTTACAGCTTCACTTACAGAGGCTCTGCAGCCTTTCCCCTGGTTTATTTTTAGTCTAACATTTTCCATCTTTCCTTTTTCCTCCCCTTCGCTCTGTGCTGTGCTGATTGGATTGGTCATGATGATCATGATGACATTGCCAGATGCTTCCTTTTTTTCTTTTTTTCTTTTTTTTCTTTTTTTTTTAACGTGGTGTTGCTGAGGATTATTGCCTAGGCTCAACCATGTTAAATGCCTCCCTTGCTTGGGAGGTCATACCAGCTCATGACCTGAATTACTTTTCATCCACGCAACTGCAGGCACTGAAAAGCCTTGTCAGGGTGAGAGAGGACCGTAGTCCCAGGCATCTCCACAGGGAGATGAACTTTACTATTCCCTCACCCCATCTTGACCCAGGATACTGTGGGGAGAGGGTGGTCTGCCTGGAGATGCCAGCTGGGTGGAGAGGAGTGGGGTGTGAGCTGAGCCGGGGCTCTGGTTGCTTCTCTTGGTCCTACATGGAGCTGCTGGTGCCCCCTCACTCCCCAAACTTCTCCTGCCCCGCTCCCCTTGTCTGTTGCCCTTCAGTTGACACAGGGCTGGCCACCAGGCGTGACTGCACACTGTGGTGGGATACATTGCGGTCAACTTTTAATACCCTGTGTATTTTAAGCTTATCTGATTTTAAGATCTTGTTTTTTTTCCATGACTAAGTGCTTGATTTCTCTGTCCATCCAATTCCTTTGCCATTTCCTTAATGAGTTCTGTACATTCAAACATGTATGTCCTGGAACAAATCCAACACAAAGTCCCAGAAGAAGCATTAAAGGTAAGGGTGTAGGTGCATTGTTTTTTTTTTAAAAGAAAACATAAGTGGTCAAGCAGACTGAAATATTCAAATACTCTAGAGCAGTGAAATGTTCCACAATGTGAGGCTGTTGTTAGGTTGGGGCTTAATAAAACTTGCCTTTGAGGAGAGATACATTTCCCAGTTATCTCAGCTCTGATCTCTCCTATCCCTGTGCTAACACGTAGAAGAAGTTATTTATCATTTCATGGCTGCCAACAAAAAAGGTTACTAAAGCTGTAATGTGTTAACGAACAGTCGGCGCATTAACTTGTGGGTGAAGCACAGCAGAGCCTGTTTCCTCCCAGAAGTGGAGCACAGATGATTTTTTCCAAGTGTGGTGACTTAGGCCAGCTCCATCACACTTCCTCCAGCAGCCCAACTTTGCTTAATTTATTCCTGTATATCATCTCATTTTTGCCTTCAAGCTCCCAATTTTTACTTACTGAGTAGTCCTCTTATGAGTGAGGTGTTTTATAAACAAAGAGTTCAGTAGCAGATACGAAATACTCGAGCATCCTTTTATCTAAGGCAGAAAAGCAACCCCCTCTGGGCAGGAAAACTGTCATGTTCAGTTAGGGACTGGGCTACCAGTGCCAAGCATCACCTTGTGGCCAGCAGATACTGGCTTCTTAGCCCTGCTTCCATGTTGAGGACCCGGAGAGGATCAGAAATGTAACAGCAAGAATTGGGCAAATGATTCATTGACGTTACTCAGGGGTAATCTGGATGGGTACACCCTTTTATTAATTTACTTGCAAAAAACCCCACATTTAAATAGCTCATTTACTATATTAATAGTACATGTGGAGCCTGTTTTAAGGCAGAATCACTTTCCTGGCTGGCAAGAGGGTTGGAGAGAAATAATTAAAATATATTTTAATTGCCTTTGCTGAAAAAACTGAGATAATGCAGATAAGTGCCCTGAAAGAATTTATAATGTTGCTTTAAGAACAAAGGGGATTTCAGGATCTGAATCTTGAATGGAAAATGGCCTAAGTTCTGAAAATCTTCTCAGTTTGTTCTTTAGTGGGTTTCCTAAATAGCTGTTTTGCAGATCTAAGTCACAGTGACCTTCTCATGGACTAGAATTGTCACTTTTTGCCTTCCAAGTGGGGTATTTGAAAGCCTCTCAGCTGGTATTTCTGCTCTTCTGTAGCCTCTGCTGAAGACGAGTTGAGAGAGTTGGAGCCTGGGGAAGAGAAGGGCTCCGGGGAGACCTTGTAGCCCCTTCCAGTACCCTTCCTGAAGGGGCTACAAGAGAGATGGGGAGGGACTCTTGATCAGGGAGTAGAACAATAGGATGAGGTATAATGGTTTTAAACTGAGAGGAGATTTAGATGAGATACTAGAAAGAAATTCTTTAGTGTGAGGGTGGTGAAGCACTGACACAGGTTGCCCAGAGAGGTTTTGGATGCCCCATCGCCGTAGGTGTGCAAAAGACCAGGCTGGATGGGGTTTTGAGCAGCCTGGTCTGGTGGGATGTGTCCCTGCCCATGGCAGGGGGGTTGGAACTCGATGATCTTTAAGGTCCCTTCCAACCCAAACCATTCTGTGTTTCTGTGCTTCTACTCAGGTGTGCTTCCATTTTGTTGCAGAACGTAGCTGCAATATTAGCTTTGGTGTGATCCGATCTTTGCGGGAAAGGGTGGTTTCTCTTTTCCACGGGCTGCCACGAAGGTGGCAACGGGCATCCTGCAACTGTTGCTTGTGTCTCTGCAGCATGAGAAGTACACCAGCCAACTTCAGATGAATTACAAAGGCACGGCGATGAAGAGGGCGGAGCAGCCCATGGAGCACGGTGTCTACACCGAGTCCCCACAAGCAAAGCTGGAGAAAGGAGAGAGGAAACCAATTACAGGTACTTGCTCAGGAACCAGTTAATCAAGATTTAGAATGAAGTGCAGCTTGAGCCCTGCGCCGGGTCACGATTCTGACAGCACAGTGTTGTGGGTTGCATCTAGGAGCAGTTCCAGAAAGGTCATCTTTCTAAACCTCTGAGTATTCCAGTCTTTCAGTTTTTGGAGATTCAGACTCAAAATCAGCTGGTGTGATGGCTCACACATGCCTTGTCTCTGTGTGTGCGTGTGCTGGAGAACCTGTAGGCCGAGCAGGTTTGGGAAGTTCTTTGGCATTTGTCTGGTCTATTTTTAATTTCCTAATCAAGAGTTGGTGTTTGAACAGAGACGGTGACTCAGAGTAGAAAATGTATGGCTGCTGTGCTGTAGGGCTGGCAGGCAAAGAAGCAATAAGCCATTTCTTTCAAAAAGCCCTGTATGGTCTTAAATGTCTGTATTTCCTAATGTGCCAATATGTGGGATTGAAACTGGCTGCCAAACTGGGAGGTGTTTGCTTCAGGTTGGCTGTTCCCCAGCTCCAAACTTCTTCCATTTGAAAAATTCCTTCTTGTTCTCCATTTCTTTACCTTCTGCTGACTTACTTTAAAGACCCTTTGTCAAACTTGCTTCCTTCCCTTTCCCCATCATGGTGGGCTAAGACCTCCCCAGCAGTCGTGTCTCACCCAGTTCCTTACCTTCTGCCCTAGTTCTGCTCAGGTATCATTTGGTGTCCTTCTAGAGCTTGATGATACACAGGAGAAACAAATATGGTTTTAAAGGATCCCAGTGACAGAAGACTGCCAGTGGTGGTCTTGTGATTGGCAGTGATTGGATTTTAGGGTTAGCAGAGAGACTGCCCACTGGGTCTCTTGGAAGAAGGAGTGAATGGAGGGAAGGAGATAGGCAAGTAAAAGAGTGAGACATCATTTTGGGCAAGGTCACCTAGAGATAGATGCAGCAGCTTCCTGGAAATGTGTATAACTCTGGTAAATCCGTTAGGGTTTCCTGATCACTAATTGGAGTGGGTTGGCTGACCTTAATCTCCCCTGTATTGTCTTTAGGAAAATCCCTCTAAGCTGACACACTGTACGAAAACACAGTGTAGTTCTTCTCCTCAGTATTATCACTGCCTCCAGCTGGGAGGAGGCAGTGGAAGCACATACACACACAACCACGTCCCCAACTCCCATGTGTCGTCCCCCCCACCCCCAAAACTGCAAAACCTTTCTTGGTGTTGCTTTAGCTGTGTTTGTGTGTGTCGCCCTCCCCACCACGGGTGTAGCGTTTGTGACTTGGCCTCACAAGTGTGCAGTTAAAGGGATGAAGCTGGTGATGATTCACCGTGACACTGAAGAGGGTGACAAGAGGTGAACCTCACTTGGGGGGGGAGAGCTCTCCAGCTGCATTTCAAGGGGCAAAGGGTTCTTGAATAGCATTGCCAGTAACTGGGCCAGTTTGCCAGTAATTGGAACCAGTTTGCATTTGCTGCCTGATTACACGAGCATTCTCAATTTTATTCTTGCCACCTTCCAAAATACACCTCGGTTGGTTTTAACCTACATAGCGTTAAGCAGTTGGTATTTGGAACATCTTCAAAGTCAGGCTGTTGAGTGACTCTTGAGCAAGGTGACCCATTTCTCTGGCGTGTGGTTCGCAGAGTTACATTACGTTTCTGGCATCGTTAGTGGGCACGGGCTGTAGGTCTAAGGCAAAATGGGCTGTGAGGACTCACTGGGAGCCAGTGCAGTGGGACTGGTGGACAGGTACAAAAGAAAAAAAATCTATCTGTGAAGTGCTCCCAACTTCACTGAAAGATGGAGAGATTCAGGACTACTTGCTGGAAGTATTTTGCTGGTTTGGACTGAAGCCTGTGGAAGCAAGAGAAGGGAGACTGAGTGTTAAATCAGCGCCTCGCTCTCCAAAAAGCATCTCTGTGGTGTGAGCAGAGTGATCAGTGGGTCCCTTTTTCATCTGCGATGTGACTAATTCACCTTGTCTTCAGCTGCACACATGGCACGGTTTCTCCTTGGCTGCTCAGAGGAGTGGCAGCAATTTAAAATGATTAGTGGAAAGAAGAATGCAGTATTCTTACGGGGAGTGGGCTCCCTCAGTGGCAGCAGAAAGAGGCTTTGGGGAGAGAGCTGTTTTGCTAAGCCCGTAGGTATTTAGGAATTTGCATTGACTAATTAAAGCAAGGTCTGGGGTGACAAAAGCCTTTTAGAAGGATCGCTTCCCAGGGCCCCGGTGGAAAAGAGGCAGAGGGAATGCAAGCTTTCGGGGAAAGAGGTTTAACAAAACAATGTGAACAATTAGAGCTGCTTAGAAATGGGAGGAGGTGAGGGGCTGAGGATAAAGAGATCCAGCAGAGGGAATGGGAAACAGCTCTCAGCCTTTTAGGCTTTGTGCCGTTGAACTTGCAGCTTTTGGGTGTATGTTGCCCGTAAGCAGAAAATCATCAGTCTTTGTGAAACGTTTGAGGCAAGTAGCTTGGTAAGCCCTGTGCGTTGGGTATGGATATGAATAAGAAAAATGCCCACAGTTCAGCTAGTTAATGCCAAAAATAGCCGTCCACTCTTATGTTTAAACCCTTAAAGGATCAGGAAGCCAGGAACTGCCTTGAACTGAGCAGATTTTAAGACTCTCACAATCCCCATCTGTTGCTACCTGAGCTGAGGTGCTGGATGAGCTAAGCTACTTTGTGGTCTTCTGTTCTCAACACATAGTTAATCTTCAGGCTGATCTTAATTTATTATTTATTTTTTTTAAAGCCCTCTCAGGCTGATGGCATTAGATAATGCTGAATCTGATGACTAACTCTGAATAACTGCTGCAGGCCTGAGTTTCCAGGGGGTGGAGGCTGCCTGCAACGTCCAGCTGATATGGGCATCACCGGCTGCGGGAGCAGGACTCCAGCTTCTCCTGAGCTCTGTGGAACAGGCTTTCTTGCCAGGTTGGCGTCTGCGTCATTAGGGGAGCCCTCTCAACACAGTGCCTGACTTGAAAGTCTTGTTGGTGTCCGGGGCTGAGGTCAGCAGGCAGCGTGGATGGAGGCAGTGGGAGTTGTGCCCAGTTGTGGAGTGGTTTCCATGGTCTTTGGCTGCTTTCCCCATGAGATCATGGTAATAGCTATTTAGACGCATAGTTCTACCCTAGCCTTTAATTTAAGGGAGCAGTGGTGGTGCATCTGCTTTTCGTCTGAGGTAGGGTGGTGGTATCTGCAGTGTGTTAAAGGTTTGACCATATAATTAATACAAATAGATTTGTGATTATCAGCCCGATTTGAAAGCCTCTGCGATCTGTGCGTGTTCACAGCAGGTACAAAAGACCAGGACTTAGGTTTGCCATGCACACGTGAAATAAGTACTGCGGCAAAGAGTCAGAGAATTGCTTTATCGTTATTCCTGCTAGGTCTGAATTCTGCATTTTGGAAAGGGGTTAAAAGGCAGAGATGCAAGGAATTAATTTTAAAACGGTTTAGCTAGACCATAGTTTTTTTTCCCCAAGGCCTCTGCTGTAAGAAGGCCTACTCTGCATCTTCTGCAGACGGACATTATTGTCATTAATAATGGATCAAATGATTTGACTTGAAGCAAGCTGGATTTCTCATACTTCTGTTATGACTTGCTTCAAAGCTGTGTGTGCTTCTGTCAGCAAAGAAATTTGCTGTAGCTGTCTGTGTGTGTCTCTCTCTCGTGATGGTTCGAAGCTTTGTGAGGACCTGGGCAAAGCCCAGTCCTGACCACAGGGGACACCTTCAAGGGAAGTCAGGAGCTGCATGCTTGTCGTGAAAGCTTTTCTGCCCACTTGCTGACAGAAAGCAGCAATAACGTGAGCTTTTTCCCTTTCATCACCTGGACTGTGTTTTTGGTCCTGCCCTTGTGGTGTTCTGTCTGATTCACTTCTCCATAAATACATCCTTTGTATTGGCACATCTCACTTTCTCTTGTTGTGGTGCCTCTCCTTCAGGTGATCGATAGTTCTGTGTTAATTTAACTGGCCGTGTCGTTGTCAGACTCGTTAAACAAATGAACCTTCCCTGTCCTGCATTAAAACAGCCTTCATTTTTCCTTTTGAGTGGCTGCCCCAAAGGCTGAAATCCAGGAGCAGAACACATGTATGTCGGTGGTCTTCCCTGTATTACACCGTCACAGGTAGCTCAGCGTTTGCCTGGCTGACTGCCTGTGCTGACCTCAATTCTGTTATCTAAAAGGATGCTTTTCAGGCTGTCTGCCTGAATTGATGAGCCAAGAAATATGTCCAAGTGAATTGGCACCATCTGGGCAGCCTGGCACTGGAGCAGAGAGAGGTGGTAACGAGCTGCCATCCGTTGGAGGAAGTCTCACATTAAAATGACTGAGCAGTGGGTTTTCTTTAGCGTTCCTTGATTCAACACTGACTCGGGCGAGCCCAGAGTCTCTCTGCTCTTGCAAGAGCTTCCATCTTACACTAAAATCTAGCAGACAGGCGGTGGCTTCAGCGTGGGATGCGTTTCTGGGGATGCAGGCAGGCGTGCAGCTGCGGATGCTGCAGGTCCAGGCTGAGGTCGCTACACAAAACACATCCCAGCTGGTGAAGAGCAAAGCCCCCCCCTGGCACAACTGCGTGTGGAGCTGCTGCCTGGCCCACTTCTGTCACAGCCATCTGGTTTAGCTGCCTTCTGATCGTGGGGTTGGTTTTTTTCTACCCCCTCTCTCCCTTTTTATACAATATTGTTGTGTTAGAGCTGGAGCGGGGAGAGGCGTCAGGTCAGTTGTGCCAGCAGATTCGAAGGGACAGAAGCTTCTGACACGAGCAAAGCAGCGAATTCATGTAGCTCCTCTGAAGACAGGGAAATTTTACTCTGGCTCAGAATCTGGCCACTTTCAGCAGTAGTTGAGAATGAGGGTGTCTGTGTCACTTGATTACGTTATTCAAAATGCAAATTATTATGAAGGCTCTTAGAACATTGAAAGTGTCCCCAAATAGCAAGATACGGACTCCTTGTCTTCCCATCTTTTTACAGTCTTTAAAGTGAACTTGCAGTTTATTGTGGAGGCTGGGAGAGAGAAGGAATGAAAAAAATAAAGCCCCAAAGAGTGAGCAGATGTCACACACGTGCACCAGAGCAGTGCAGGTGAGGCCACGGGAGCTCTGTGTCACAGGGCAGGAGGGACCTTCTGCCACCATGTTACGAGTGCAGTGGAGTGGTTCCCACCCTGGGGGTTCCAGGACTGTGTGCTCTGCCCAACCTGGTGTGGTGTTGTATACACCACCTGTATACGTGCTCCTTGGTGTGCTCTGGGGTTCTGGCTTTGTGCTAGCTTTTGTCTGAGGGGGAATTTGGGGAATTTCCAAGCACCTATTAGGGTTCTTTAGGATGGAGGCAGATATTGGAGAAGGAGCTGGCTTATTATTCTGCTTTTTCCTTCATCTTTCCATGCAATTCCAAAGCTCCCTGTTAAGAGAAAAAGTCTGACCATGGTTGGTGTGCTCCCCTGGCTGCCTTTACCTGTAGTAGAAAAGCTCCTGGGGGGAAAAGGCAGTAGCTCCTGTGTTCATTGTGGAGGTGGAACACAGATCTTGGGGCTGGAGTGACTTCTGAGAATTTTCTTTCCTGTAGGATGGGTGTCAGTTCTCTTTTCTCTTAGTTCACTCCTGCCCTTTTGGAAACAAAATTTTCTTGGAACACCTAACTAGAATCTTCTAGATCAGGGGGCCTTTGGGATCCTATGAGGGGCTGGGATGTGCTGGAGGGAGGAGCTGTAACGAGGTGACCCCTTGCAAGGTGCAGGATGTACCAGCACCTGTGCTTGGGAAAGATGCTGCCTGTGCAAGAGTCGAGTGTGAGATCACAGAATATCAGGGACTGGAAGGGACCTTGAAAGATCATCCAGTCCAATCCCCCTGCTGGAGCAGGAACACCTGGATCAGGTCACACAGGAATGTGTCCAGGTGGGTTTTGAATGTCTCCAGAGAAGGAGACTCCACAACCTCTCTGGGCAGCCCCTTCCAGTGTTCTGTTACCCTCACTGTGAAGAAGTTTTTCCTCATAATAAAGTGGAACCTCTTGTGTTCCAAGTTGTACCCATTGCCCATTGTCCTATCATTGCCTGTCACTGAGAAAAGCCTGGCTCCATCCTCCTGACACTCACCCTTTACGTATTTATAAACATGAATGAGGTCACCCCTCAGCCTCCTCTTCTCCAAGCTGAAGAGACCCAGCTCCCTCAGTCTTTCCTCATATGGGAGATGCTCCACTCCCTTAACCATCTTTGTGGCTCTGGCCTGGACTCTCTCCAGCAGTTCCCTGTCTCTCGTGGTCTTCGCATTTCATCTGCAGGGTAGTGTTCTCAGGGTGTGTTCCACCAGCAACTTAAAATAAGCCACTGATAAGCTTTCACAATTGATTTATTAAACTGGGGCAAGTATCCCAAATCTCACGTGTTTCTTCAAGGTCAAGCCCTTTGCTACGCCCCATTGACCTTTAGGCATGAGTTTCCCCAGACATAGCTGGAGTGGTGGTCTCCTTCTCCCTGCCTCTTGGCCATCAAACCCTGAGATCAATACTGAGTTCGGAGGGGGATAATCCATTGCAGTATGTACCCAAAAGAAGTGCCCGACAGGGGTAGAGCGGATCCTGTGTGGTTTTTGGGGTTCTAGTGGGCATGCCATGGCATGAAGAGAGGGTGGTAGGGTTTTGTGGGCTGTGTGACAGAAGGGCTCAGCCTAGCAGAGACCAAACCCTACATCTGGGTGCCTTTGTTCATTGACAAGCTTGTGAATAGGTTTTTTCTTCTTTTTTAATTTTTTTTTTCCCATTCCTCTCTCCCTGGAGTGGTTTTCCCATCCTCAGTTATGAAACATATTGCCTGGCAATTGCATTTTATTCGCGGTGAGAAATGCTTCCTCCTTTGAACTTTCAAAGGCCGCCTACATAATGGGAACACGGTTTATCTTCCACGCACTCTAGGCAGACAGGAGAGTAATACCTTCAGCCTCTTTTGATCCTCGCCGTGAAGGGAGGCAGCGTGGTTCATTTTGAAACGCGAAGGAGATCTCTCGAAAAAGGGCCTGTGGGCTGCATCTGTAAAGCAAAATTTTTGCCTGTGGACTCTCGGTGTATGAGCTTATACATCTCTGGAACTGTTGAACTGTTCTAGAGGAAAAAACATCTGAAGCTGTGGCCACTGGGTCTGTGTTGCTTGAGAAACAGCAGCATAAAATCAGCCGCCTTCTTTTTCTTTGAATTATTTAATTCCTCTTCCTCTCCTGACTTCCTTTATGCTAATGACCGCTTTCTGTCATGTCTCTATTAAAGTAGGGAATGCAAAATTGCAGGGCTCTTTGAGGGCTGCTTTACACAGAGCAGTGTGTGGTTTGGAAACCACAAGCTGGGCGAGCAGCAGCTGGCGGTAGAAGCCCAGCCATGGCTCTGTAGTTGGAGCCGTGGTTTAAGACGCGGCAGGTAAAGTGTGTGCTGATGGCTGTTAGGGGTGGAGGCAGAAGTAGCTGACAAAGCTGGAGCTTAACCTCAGCCCCTGACTTGTCCCTTATGTCTCTGTCACCTCTAGATGAAAGAACAAAAGCTACTTTATTTGCTTCTCTTAAACTACTATAAAAACATAATAACTATACCACAGCTAAATTGAGGTGTATTCTTTTTACTTGTTGCATAAACAGCAGCAGCCCAAGGCACTGCCAAAACACAGTCTTGTTTTGTGGGAGACAAAAGGAGGATCAGTGGATCGGCTCCTTTGGGTACCAGTTGTTGCAGTGAAGCCCGATCTTCCAGTGAGCACTCCCTGAGCGCAGAAAACGATGGAAGTTTGGTTTTTGCGGAGAAAAAACCTCTGTCCTTCAGTGGATCTGGGATCCTGTTGGTTTACTTGGAGTTTTAGAGAGGAAGAGTTTACTAGTTCGTTATCTGTGTGTAAGGAGGTGGTTTTACCATTTTCCCTAAATTTGTAATGCTTCAAGAATTTCCTGTTGTGGGATGTGTGTCAGTTCGAGTGAGAGCAGTGAATAGTTTGGAGAAAAAAAAAACCCCAACCCGTGGCTTTCCAACATCCCAGTACGTGGTGGGGCAAGAAAGGGCAGAGCTAAAGCCTTCCCAGTTCAGGGAAGGACAAAAGCCTGATTTTCACCTGAACTGCAGGTGAGTTGAAGACAATTTTGTGGTTAGGGATTTGCAGTCTGTCCTGCCAAAAATCTTCCACTTCCTGTGAATAATGAGGCTAGAGAGGGAGAAAAGCCAGTGTTTGGGAAAGGCAGCAAAGGGAGGTGGAGTTTGCAGAAGAATGTAGAAACTTAAAAAAGGAAGGGGAAAAAAAAGAAAANATCCTTCTTGGAGGTTTTCATTACCACTTCTGTTGTGCTCCTACTTGCACATTCCTGTGCTCGGATTGCTGACGGTGAAACCAGAATAAGGCAAAATTAAAACGTTTCCCCTAAAATATTTGAACATTAGAAAGAGCCGTTGTGGAATGATTCAGTACGGATGAGAAAGGCCTCGCTAAGCTGGTTTGTGATGGAGTTATGCAGCAGTGCTGTGTCTGTGATTGTATGCAGCCCACCTGAATAAACTGTGCCTCCCAGGAGTTTCCTACCTAAGAAGCACCTGTTGTGTTGACAGGATTTGATTAATGTGGAAGCAATCTGTTCCTCACCTCGTCATCTTTGGAAGCAATTTAATCTTCCTGCTCCTGTTGTGTGTGAAAGATGCATCTTTTTTCACTTGTGCAGTAAACATGGCATATGCTTTGCTGCACAAAGAAGTGTATTATTTGAGTGCACAGAGAGGTGCTGTGAGTAGCCTCACCCCAGGCATACAAAACCCTTAAAATAGGTTCTGTCAAAATACAACCGTGTGTGTGTGCTCAGCTCTCTCTTTGGGGAGCAATGGAAGACGGGACAAAGTGAATATAACAAGTAGGCACCAATTTCAGTGATGAGGCCAGAGTTCAAAGCTATCTCAAACANTTAAAAAAGGAAGGGGAAAAAAAAGAAAAGCCTGAACATACTCATTATTATGTATAATTTGCTGTTGGTGTAACTGCAATGTCACAGGTACATGGTCTCATCTGACCCAGCTGTTTTTTAACTTTTTGGCATGTGGTTGACTTCTGTGAACCTGGTGAATTGATATTTTCTGTCTCAAAGCATTTGCTTATTCTCTTCCTAGAAACCAATACTTACCGCACCCCTCTTTATGGGCAGCCCTCCTGGTGGGGTGAAGATGATGCCAACAACAAGGAGGACAGAAGGCANCCTGTTGTGTTGACAGGATTTGATTAATGTGGAAGCAATCTGTTCCTCACCTCGTCATCTTTGGAAGCAATTTAATCTTCCTGCTCCTGTTGTGTGTGAAAGATGCATCTTTTTTCACTTGTGCAGTAAACATGGTGTTTCTGTCAAGCATATGCTTTGCTGCACAAAGAAGTGTATTATTTGAGTGCACAGAGAGGTGCTGTGAGTAGCCTCACCCCAGGCATACAAAACCCTTAAAATAGGTTCTGTCAAAATACAACCGTGTGTGTGTGCTCAGCTCTCTCTTTGGGGAGCAATGGAAGACGGGACAAAGTGAATATAACAAGTAGGCACCAATTTCAGTGATGAGGCCAGAGTTCAAAGCTATCTCAAACAGAACTTGGATTTTTTTTTTTCTTTAATCACCAAAATGTTTGTGAATTTAAGATTTTCTTGCCTTCTTTTTATTTCCTTCCCTTTTCTAGAAAGATCAAAAGAGATAACCCAACATGAAGAGGAACTGAATGGTAATATTTCTGCTTATAGAGATGCCCAAGAACAGTCGGTGTTTGGCTTCCGGAGAGAGCCAAGTTACTTTGAGATTCCAACTAAAGAATTTCAGCAGCCATCAAAATCTCCAGAAGCACAGGTCCATGAGATCCCAACAAAGGATGTTGATGCTGTCGTAGCCCCCGTTGTACAGAGTCACGCCTCTTTCACCATTGAATTTGACGATGGTACCCCTGGTAAAATAAAGATAAAAGACCATGTAACTAAATTTTCGCTCAGGCAGAGAAGACCGTATAGTAAGGAACCAGCTCATACAGAAGTGATGTCAGCGGAGAGCAAAGTAGCTGACTGGCTTGTCCAGAATGACCCAAGCTTGATGAGACGCCAGTCTTCAGGAGATGATGTGTACAGTACAAAGAGTGACCTGCCAGTTCATGTGAGGACGCTTAAAGGTGAGTGAAGTCATGTCACGTGGACCTAGTTCTCTGTTGGCCTTGCAAATGCAACATAATAAAGGGGAAAACACTTCTCCTGTCAAGGAGAACTGGAATTAATTGTCTCTGCTATAAATTTGCAAGACGAAGAATATTTCTTTAATGGCTGTTAATGGTTTTGCATCTGGCTAGCATGCTCTTCACCTGGCCCTGAAGTCAGTCATGTGTGATGCTGGCCTTGGGACACTCTAATCTGGTTCCTCTACATCTGTAACGCCAGCTCAGCAATAACAGTGATTTAAAAAAGAATTTTGATGTTTAAATGTCTAAAATAATTTCCATGTGGTCAGGCAGGCTGGTAAACACAGGTATTTCAGTGGATTTCTTTCTCTTGCCTTCTCCTAGCTGGAGGAATGACTTTTCTTTTTAGCTGTAGTTCAGAAGGGGCTAAGTGTGATCATCCTGATGGCTGTAGTGCCCAAAGCCACTTGGTCAGATGACCAAAGGTCACCAAAGACATGGAGACTGGTGATAGGTTTGAGATATACATGATCACCAATGGAGAAAATTGTTCTACTTGTAGAAGAAGGTTTCTTCTCTTAAACTAAAGCTTCTCTGAAATCCTGCTGTGTTTAAAAACTTAGGGTTTTGTAAACCTGAAGTGAAGTGTGTCACTGAGAAATTCTTTGGGGGTTTTTCAAAGGTCTGAAGTTGAGTTTGGAGCCCAGTTCTTAGAGCAGATGGTGGGACTCGCGTGATTCTCATGTGACTTGGAATATATTTTGCAAGATTTGGGCTTGCTTGGATGTCTCTCTTGGGCCATACGCTGGACAGCCGTGAGGAGACCACCGATTCCTGCATGCTCACTGTCTCACAGGCCTCTGGAAAAGCTATTGGTTTGAACCACAGCTTTAACTGATGAAATCATATTGAAGGTTCCCAGACCTACTTGTCCTTCAGGTCCTTCTTAAACAAGAGCAATACCTTGCCTTCTTTTAAAGGAGTATTTACTTGGTCCTTGTTGGAAAAAAAACCTCCTTGTAATATCAAGAGTTTTACCTATTACACCTCCAACTTGCTGGTTTGTGTACAGCTTTTTGAGAAACCCCTATGGTCAAAATGATCTCACATATCCAGCTCTGGGGTTTGGCATGGCATGGAAATGGAATTGGTTTGTTGTCATCGCTTGTTTCTAGTTCTTCCCAACAATGGACAGTGTTGAAGTGCCCTGCCTGATTATTTAGGGTTGTATTTTCAGTCTGCTGTGACTGTGTGATAGAGGGGTTTGGGTTGTTTTTTTTTTTTTTGTTATTGTGATACTGGATTTTGTTGTGCCGGGGGTACAAATACAAATGTGCTTCGGTAGTTCTGATCTTTCCTCTTGGAGAAAACTAGAGAGCTAGGCAGCTGCTGCTCATCCTAGGATTTTCCTGAACAACACACAGGAATTCTAGATTGACTGCACTTGCCTCTTCACAGTCCATAAGGCATGGGAAGAAGCTGAGGTAATTTAGTGCCTAATTTGCATATCAAGAAATCAACTCCTTGGATATTTGGTTAAAACATACAGTGTTGGTGGCCTGAGGAGTTTCTCCACCTCTGCCTTGGCAGGGGACAGGGTGTCATTTATCTGCGATAGCTGCGTAACGTGTTCTTCTGGCAGGGCTAATTTGGAAGACGTCTTGGAGGCTCCTGCTGGCTGCCTTCCAGGTTTGGGTCTTCAGGCTCAGAGGTGCCCACCGTTGGGGTCCTCTAGTAACGTTTGTTCCCTTTCAGGAGCAATATAGCGAACGTAAAGCCTGGTCTCAAAGACTAGAGAACTCGGGTCTTAACAGCTTAAGGGGAGGTGTGTGGTGTTCTGCTGGGGCATCCTTGGGCACGGTGGGTGTTTTTCCCCTGTGTCCTCACCGTTTTGCATTCAGCAGAGTTCTTAGCCAAGACCCTTTAATTTAAGAACTTTCACTTGCAAGGACGAAGCTTATCAGCCCTCAGGGCACAATGCAAAGTTTGCTGGCTTCCTTCATGAGGGTGTTAGGAGTCTCTTCAGAGGACTGACTTCTGGGTTGAATGGGTCTTGTATTAAATTCTAATCTTTCACAGTTAACTGGAGGTAATAAATGGTCTTCACCCATGTGTCTGGAGAACTTGCAAAGTAGGTTTGAGCAGTTTTCCTTTCAAACACGTGGTATTTTAGCCAGTATATCTTGCTGCATATTACACTCTGGAGCGCAGAGACCTCTTTCCCCGTTCTCCCGATGACAGGTTCCTGGTCGTTGACTGAATCGTGTTGTGTGCCTTCACACCCGTTTCCTTCTCCAAAAAAAGGTTTGTTTTGTTTTTTGTTTTATTTTTAACTTTTTGTTTAACTTACTTTCTGAGAGTCCTGAACTAAGGCGCTGAGGGGCAGAGCATCACTGCTAACAAAGAGAAGGCTGTAAAGATGGTTGTGGCTAACATAAGTGAAAAGAATTATGAACTTATTTAAGCTTAGTGAACTCTAAGTAATGATTTAACCTTTGCCTGGCTGGTGGTAGGGTGGTGGAACTCTTGGGGATTTCATGGTGCGATTCTTACGTCTTCAGGAAAAGTAAAGAAACCTGCAAATTCACTTTTCTTTTATACCCTCTGGTTTCTTTTCCCCTTGTAGAGTTGGGGTAAGGTGGGTGCTCAGGGGTGCATGCACTTGTAACGCGCTGATCTGGTCTTTCATCCTGGGGATTTGGTTGCATGGGATGCAGTGTGGGGGGGTTTCTTTACTGATCCTGCAGAGAGATTTCTGCTCTGTAACAGAGAGGGAACCTAATGAGGGAGGGGATCTTGGACTACAGTAATTGGGCAGAACGGCAATATAATGTCATCGCTTTTATTTAAATGGGGAAAAAGGCCCCAAACAATCAGCATTACAAAATCAGAAACCCTTGGGGTTCAAATGGTTTCTTGAATTGGTTTTTAATAACTCGATAGCCAACTAGTTGTGAAAAGCAGGGTCAGGAGACAGCTCCCTTCTCTTTTACTTCCTCTGATGGGATGCAATCCCTGTACCACAGCGGGTGTCTTTGGGGTTGTTTAATCCTGTCGGATTTTTTTTCTTTTAACTCAAATAGATAAATTTCAACTGGGAGGTAAAGACAGGGCCACAGCAACTGAGAATATGAGAGTCAAATCTACATACCTTGTCTCCAGGCAATAGGCACGAGGACGGGACGCAGAGCGACTCTGAAGACCCTGTGGCACCCAAGGCAGAGAAGGAGACGGCGACGACGGCGGCAGGCAGCGAACGGGCGACGGAGCAAACCAGGCTGCAGCGCCAGATGAGGCGTGATCCCCACGAGATGCTGCACAACAAGCAGGCCTTCGTCATCGAGTTCTTCGAGGACACGCCGCGGAAGAAGAGGTCGCAGTCCTTCACTCACAGCGCTCACTCCTCTCAGAGTGACACCGATCCCGGGCTGAAGACCAAGGTCGAGAAGCGCAAGAACACGTTGCCGGCAGAGAAGCTGGGGAACGCGGTGCCACCGTCCCACCTTGGGGCACAGGCAGGCAAGCCCAACAGTAACTCCTCTGGGACCCAAAGAGCTAGCTCCTTCAAGAGGGAGAAGACGGAGGATAGGATCAGCTCTTCATCCTCTTCTGCTTCCAGAGCGTCAGCCAAAACTTATGGGAGTGTTGGGAGGAAGTCTAAAATGGCTCAGGATTTTATGGCTGAGTACTTGCGGGAGACTGCTCAGTCTGGGAAGCCAAATGCTGAGAAACCGGCACCTCTGCCTGTCCCGGTAGCTCCACGCGTGGTTATATCATCAGAACCAGAGCCTGTCTCTGCTCCACCTCCAGAGGTAAAATCTGCCCAGGGCAGGAGGAACGATGAGGAAGACAGTGTGAGCGAGACGGGCACGTACACCATCGAGACAGAGTCGCAGGATAAAGAGGTGGAGGAAGCGCGAAAAATGATAGATCAGGTAAATGCTGCATTTCTGTGCTTGGTCAGTGAGCTGGGGGCTGAAGGCTTGGGCACGTTACGGTGGAGGGCCTAATTTCATTAGGTGTTGCCATGAAGGACTGCTCACTTTTGAATTGGATGCAGCAGGATTTATGGTTGGGGGAGGGGAAATCATCCTGGGTGACCTGTGTTAAGGACAGGCCTCAAAAACACAATGAGGATGGTCTTTGGAAAACCCTAACTAAACAACAAACAAACAAACCCCATGGACTGCAAGAAGGCAAAGTAAGCCCATAGCAAAGAGCTGCCTTGCTTCCAAAATAAGATTTGGATGTCAAAGTGCAAGAGTGGGTTTGCCACCTCTTTAGAGGAAAGGCAAGAGCAGAATAAAGATGGGGTTGATGCTGCTGAGATTGTGGCTGGGAGCATCTCTGCTCTCTGGGACCGTTCCCAAGCCTCTGCCTTGGCATTGCATCGCCTCCTGCCTGCTGTGATGAGGTTGAGAGCTGCTGCCCATCACTGAGGCATCATCCCGTGGTAGGCCCAAAGGAAATGCAGGCCAAGGGCTGGTGCTCTTTGATCCTTCACTAGCCACAGTAGTAGGTGGATCTGTATTTGGCTGTGCTGGGCTAGAGAGGGAGTGCTTGCTGCCAGGGCAAGCGGCAGCTCGTTGACATAGCGAAGGGTGGGGTCGAGGGCAGAGGCGATCCCAGATGAATCTATACTTGTTTGGATTTTGCAAAGTGAATGAGAGCGTAAAAACAAAAGCCCAGAGATGAGGGAGAGGCTTAAAAAAAGAACCAAAACCCCAAACCCACCCAACTAAGCAACCGCAGGGCAACCCAAAGTTTGGCTGATTTTCAGGTTTAACTTTTCATCTGTGGTCTATTGTGAAAACAAAACTGGCAAGTTGCTATGAAGATTTAGTGAAGTGTAGGCAGGAGGATGGTGAGGTTTAAAGGAAGCCTTAATTGAACCTGGCTTTAGAGCTTTGTGTACAGTGTTCTGTGAGCCTGGATCCAGCTTCCCTCATTTGTTTGTTTATTATGTTTGTTCCTTGAGTTTTATTTGAAATGTGATCGGAAGCTTTCAGGGCAGGGTTTAAGGCATGGCAAGGCCCTAGTCCTGATATTAGATGGTGAGGAAATATGAGGAAAAATGCCACAAAACTGCAATTATTCCTGGCCAGTACTCTTGGCAGCCTCAGGCTCAGGCAGACGTGCTGGCTAAGTTCTGCTCCTGACTCTGCTATAGACTTGGTGCAGTGCAGACCTGCCGCTTAGGAAGTGGCACTGGACCTCAGTGTTTCTGTCCAGGAAAAAAAAAGATGGTATGGATTCTGGACTTGCTGAGGTTTTGAGGTGACTCTGCTTTTCATTCCCCCTGCCATTGTGCACAGAAGTGTGTGTGGAGAACTTGATGGCTGTCTCTGCCCAGCCTACGTACCCTCCACAGTGACAGCTTAGGGCCACGAAAATGATCAGGGGGTTGGAGCACCTTTGCTGTGAGGACAGGCTGAGGGAGCTGGGGTTGTTCGGCCTGGAGAAGAGGAGGCTCCAGGGAGACCTAATAGCAGCCTTCCAGTACCTGAAGGGGGCTACAGGAAGGCTGGGGAGGGACTGTTTATAAAGGCCTGCAGTGACAGGACGAGGGGCAATGGCTTCAAGCTGGAGAAGAGCAGACTTAGACTGGATATTAGGAATAAGTTCTTTATTACAAGGGTGGTAGAACACTGGGAAAGGTTGCCCAGGGAGGTGGTTGAGGCCCCTTCCCTGGAGATATTCAAGGGGAGGCTTGACGAGGCCCTGGGCAACCTGGTCTAGTTGGGGGTGTCCCTGCTGACTGTGGGGAGGTCAGACTAGATGACCTTTGGAGGTCCCTTCTGGCCTGAACCATTCTATGATTATATGATCTTCCTCTGAGTTTGTAGTCAGGAAACAGAAGCAAGTCCTTCTGAGGTGTGGGTCTTGGTCACCACCCCCCACCCCCAGGAAGGCCTGTTTATCTCCAGAGGGAATCTGGTCAACTAGTTCAAACACTCACCCGTCTCAGGTGCATCCTTGCCCAGGTCCTCATGCTGCTTTGCTCAGCCCACTTTCTGCTACTCTATGAAAGACCCTGGAGATGGAGCTTTCCCATTTTTATTTTTTTTTCCCTAGTTCTCCTTGAATAGCTTTCCTGATACTCATCCTGGATTTCTCAGGGCTGAAAAGGCACTCCTTTTCAGTGAAAGTTCCTACTGTTAAAGGCAACTCACTGAAATGATGAGGGTGAGAGAAAAGGTGGGTGTGAGTGGGATTCTGTGAGTAAATGTAGTTAGAGCTGCCACTGTGGAGTAGAGAAGAAGATTATTTACATAGCTTGTATGGAAACTTTAGCAAATGTTTCTGGCCTTTTGGAACCACAGTTTGTGTGTGACTAATATTTTGTGGATTTGGATTTTGGGCTAATGATTTTCCAGTTTCTTTTTTTTTTTTTTTTTAACCTTTCACATGCAAACACCTTTTCAGGTTTTTGGTGTTCTTGAGTCGCCTGAATTTTCCAGAATCTCTTCAGTCTTTAGACCAATAATTAAAGGTGAAAAAGACGACTCCGGTTCTCATCAGCACCTAATCAGTGAAAATGGCACTAGTCAGAAGTCACCCTTGCTCCAGGCATTTGCCTCGAAACCTGTGAGTGGGTCTCAGGCTGACGGGCAGGTACGGGCAGTCCAGATGGATTTGCTGGGATGGTGGAGGTGTAGATGGGTTTTCTGTCTGGATGGAAATGCGATACGTGGATTGATTTCTGTTTGGAGGAGACTGAGCGGTGTGTGTGTGCGAGGCTGGGATTTGGTTTACAAACCCTCTTTCTGACGCTGCCTTCCTCACCTTGTTGTAGATGTCTGCAGCATCTCAGGGGAGTCAGAAGTGGGTGTCCAGGTGGGCGAGCCTTGCGGACAGTTATTCTGACTCTGGATCTATCTCTGGTCAGGGTGATGGAGGTGCAGGTAAGTCTCACCCTGACATTACTGTTTGAAAGTGGATGAATCTAAGCCAGGGTGATATGAAAAGCAGGAATTAAGAGCTGCTGTGCATCTGGCAGTGGCTTATTTTCTGTTTTAGATAACGTATATGGGGTGGGAAGGACAGAGTGAATTGTTCCCAGTGGAGTACTGTGTCCAGTTTTGGGGTCTCCAGTTCAAGAAGAACAGGGAGCTACTGGAGAGGGTACAGTGAAGGGCTACAAAGATGATGAGCATCTCTCTGAGGAAAGGCTGAGGGACTTGGGTCTTTTTAGTGTGGAGAAGACTGAGGTGGGGATCTGATCAAGGCTTATAAATACTTAAAGGGTGGGTGTTGAGAGGATGGGTCCAGTCTTTTTTCACTGGTGCCCAGTGACAGGTCAAGAGGTAACAGGCACAAACTTGTACATAGGAAGTTCTGTCTAAACATGAGGAGGAACTTCTTTCCTTTGAGGGTGGCAGAGCCCTGGTAGAGGTTGCCCAGAGAGGTGATGGGGTCTCTATCTCTGGAGATATTCAAAACCTTCCTGGACACTGTTGTTCTTGTACAGCCTGCTCTAGCTGACCCTGCTCTGGGCAGGGGGTTTGGACTCTGTGATCTCCAGAGGTCCCTTTCAACCCCATAGCATTCTGTGATTCTGCGAGTAAAGATTGAGAGCTCCTCGGGTTTGCATTTCAGCGTGATCCAAGAAGTTCTTAAATGTTATGTTTGGCATGACTAAAGGGCACCTGGGAAGGAGGAAGATCACAAGGGCCTTGGGTGTTATCTTGCCCTGAGTAGCGATTATTTAGACTGCCTTATGATGCCAGATGAAAGCCCTTTGCAAGTTGTCTTGGACTTGCACTTTTTTGGTGTGCTTCTCCTGTGCCTGGCTGTGCTGAGTATTTTAAGCTGTTCTGGGGTTTGCTGTTGGGTGGCAGGTTTGAAGTGTGGAGATTAATGCAGAAAACTAGATGTGGAGGGGAGAAGGGGAGCAGGAGGAGATGATGCTCCCATTGTAGCTGGTAAAACAGCTTACAGACCCCCAGTCCTGTTGGTATGTGAGAAAGGGAGAACAGTGCTTTGTAGGCTTTTGTAAACATTTTTGCTCTTTTTTTGCTTGGAAGTCTTTGCCATTACCTTCACGCCATCAGCAGTGACAGACTCAGTAAAGATTAGAAGAAACCTTTGTTTTGGAGGTCACTGTCACTGTTTTCACACTGTGTGAGAACCTGATTCCTGGAGCATTGGAATTATTGCCATAGTCAAATAATCAATTATCCTGGTATTTCGAGGCGATATCAGATATGAAGCCCTGACCAGCAGCATGGGAGAAGTGGGAGCACTTTCTGTGAAGTACATCCATACCGATAATCCCACCCATGCTGGGATGGTGAGCTCTAATTCACAGCCTCTTCATTGTTGCAGGGTCTTTCTCCCAAGCCTTTCCTGTGGGATATGATCACATCACAGAACTTGTACTGTGAAAAATGCCATCTATTTAGACAAAAGGGCTGTGTTGTGTAGAATGGTACTTTAAACACTGCATCACTGCAGTGGTTTGTCTTTAGGCTTTTCATCTCTGTCCCATGGCCTGATTTATGGTAGATTGATGACAGCAACGCCTTTAGCCTCTAAATGTATGTGCTTGTACTGAGAGGTAGATTATGGGAGAATGAATCTGAAATCCTACCTTGACAGAGGAAACGTGTTGAGCACTCTGATCCAGCAAAGGAATTAAGTATGATTTTACCTTAAGTGTCTATATTGATAAACCCAAGGGACTGAGCAGGAGCCAGGCCTTATTGGTGTTCATATTACCTAAAAGCTGAGTTCTGAGCATGTATCTGAGCCTGAGTGCTCTTGTGGATTTGCACTTTGTAGGATCAAGCTCTTAATAAATTAAACAACAACAACAACAACAACAACAAAGTGGTGTAGTTGTACAACAGTTGATTCTTGTCCCCTTTTTTTCAGAAAGCAGTGTAGCCCCACAACCTGGGGAACCAGAGAACACCGTGCCCTTGAGAACAAGGCGCCTTCTTCCCCAGCTCCCACCCAGTGATAAATCAGACAGTCCCACACCCCCGGTACTGGTCTGCCAGGAGTCCTTCTCCGAGGCTACCAAGAGAACCGTTGTGAAGGACCACTGCGTGGAAGCCTATGGCGATTCCAGCAGCCGCCTCTTCATTCAAGAAGACTTGGATCCAGATAGCCTCAGTGATGCCAGCAGGTCTGATGATGGCTTCAGCACAGAAAAAGGCAAGAAATATAAAGAGAACAATAAAATGCTAGAGCAGATGGGGGAAGACGCAAAATCAGAGAGTCGGCAGCCAGGAGCTTCCCGGGTCTCAAACGTGAGAGTTGTAAGTGAGCCAGTTTCTGCTTCATTCTACATTGGTGATGACAGCAATGACGTGGGGATTCCCTCCAAGCTCTCCCTGAGCGTGTCCCATACTCGAGCGGGCAAAGACAGCAAGGATCAGGAATTTACCTTTAAGTCTGCTGGCATGCCCGTTCCTGGAAAGCCACCAGTCAAAGACGTTAGTGCTTACCTTAATGCAGCAGGGAAAGTGGTTATTTCCCTTCATCAGAGTCTTCCTCAAGACCAGGAAAGCATGGCAGGAAAGGAAACATCGTCGTTTGTCAGACAGGAAAGTTTTACCAAAGATAAATCAAGCAGTGGTGTTCCTCAAAATAAACTCCCACATATTTCAAGTCACCCTCTGCTTAAAGATTTAGAGGCTGTTCGGTCAACCCGTATGGACTTTGGTCAGGAGACTCATCTTCTCCTTAAGGACACTGAAACAGCCTTGGCAGCACTGGAAGCCAAATTACTTGGTCAAAGCCAACAGCTGGAGCCCTCGGAAACTGCTGGTCAGCTGGAGGACTCCTTGTCAGGGGACTCGGATGTGGACACTGCCAGCACGGTCAGCCTGGTGAGCGGCAAAAACCTCCCGACCAGCGCCCCAAAGCGCAAAGTGATTGCAGGTTTGCAGAAGGAGAAATCCTCCTCCACACCGTCCATCCAGGAGCAGTGCGGGCAGCCGAGCGCTCGGGACAGGCTGACGGAGAAGCGGAAAACGCAAGCACCGGAGGCGTCGAACCGCGCCGAGGCCGCCAAACGCTTCCAGATGAAGCGGAGCTCTGGGGCTCGAGGGTCACTCGACTTCACAGACGACGAGAGAAGCTCAAGCCTGCCCTACCTGCCGGTCCCCGACGCGGTTGTATCTGACCACGAGCACCCGGTAACCCGGCCGGTTCCCAGAAGGAAACCTTTTACTCAGGCCGCCAAGGAGGACCCCAGCAAGACGACTTCGAACGTGCAGAAGATCCAGCAAGTTCTCACCCGCTCCAACAGTTTATCCACCCCACGGCCTACCAGGGCCTCAAAGCTACGTCGTGCCCGGCTGGGAGATGCTTCAGACAACGAGTGCATCGATACTGAGAAAACATCCTCCAACCCTGAAGCTGCCCCTCAGGCCTCCAAGCAATCCACGGAGACAAAGAAGCTGTCCCGGCTGGACATCCTCGCCATGCCGAGGAAACGGGCAGGTTCGTTTACGGTGCCCAGTGACTCCGAAACGGCTCAGTCGAGGTCGGGGTTTTCGGGTCGGAGCGTGGAATCCTATCGGAAGACGGGTATTTCGGAGGTTAGAAACGCAGCCAGGAAAACGGCGGCTGCTGCCGCCTCTGCGAAGCAGCCTTTCAGCAGGACCCGTTCAAGCAGTGTCAAGTACTCCTCCTCCTCATCCAGTAAGTGCTCGTGCTTTATGTTTCTCCCCTGTTTTCCTCCTTTGTGATTTACAGGCTGCACAAGGCTGCCAAGGATTGGTACCTCAGTAATAACAGCCCTACACCGGTGAGTACAAAAGTCTGCGTTAACGAGCGTTAACGGTGGTTGAAATTTCCTGTGGGTTTGGAGCAGAGCATCTCTCAGAGCCGGTGAGGTGTTACCGTGGTGTTGCTACTGCAAACACCTACTTTTCTTCTTCTTTCCTCACCCCTCAGTGAATTTGCTTTTTAAGGAATTGGTTGCCATTTGATGGGAGCACGTTTGCCGTTAAAAAAGTGGAATTTAATGCCTTTGCAGCACTACAAAGAATTCTGTTCTGCTTTTCTTTGACTTCTAAGAGACAGTTTGCTCCGTTAGGCTGTTGACGACAGCTGATGTCAAAGGTAGAAGTTTCAAAGGCATCTGAAACAGGAAAACAAGAAATAAATGCCTCTGTGTTTTGAAGGCTGTTTCGTTGTTCTACCTGTAAATGCAAATAAATATGGGGCTGGACACTACGTGGGGATTGCCCCAAGAGAGTCCCTCTACTCTGTTTCGGTGGTTTTGGGGGCTGTCTTGGCCCCCCAGCTCTGCACTCAACAGACCCTTGCAATATCAACATGGGCCATATTGAAATCAGCCTTTAATTAAATAGGGTGGACAATGCAGATAGCCATTCTAAGGTGGTAATTGGTAATTAGAGATTGTCCCCAACACCTTGGGTTTAAGTCCTGGGCTGTGCCCGTACTTTGACCGACCAAGGATGTGGCAAAGCAGATGCTTTCTTCAGTTTATAGGAATGATGGGAGGGGCATGGAATGGGAAGAACCCCTTTGGCTGAGTTTCTCAGGCCTGTTGAGAGGGATGCTATTTTCACCAGATCTGAGTTTTTTTGTAAGGAATCTTCCAAGTTCTGGGTGTATCCTTTTTGTACACTTTCATACCGTTCAAATAATTATCATTCTTGTGCTGTTCATGTTTATTGCATGCTAAAAATTGTCATTTGCTGCTTGTTTTGATTTGGGTTGTTCAGGTGCATCCAGCTTCCCTTTTATTTCACTGATTTATTTTTTTTTTTGCCTTGCACATTTGTATATGCATGTAAATCAGAATGGGAATAGGCTGAAAGATTATGTCCAGTCTCTTCTCTTGCCTTTTTTTGAGATGCTGTTATCATTGACTTCTTGTTAAACGGTAACAAAATGAAAGGAAAATAACGTGGTCAGAGTTTTCCAAACAGGAGGCGCTCTTTGCGCTCCCTCTGCCTTTTGGAACACCAAGGTCGAACCATTTGGAGAACAATGCGAAGTGGTGGCCAGTTCTTGGTTTAAATGAATTGGTTTTTGATTTCCAGAGCTTTGTAGCAGCGTGCTAACACCTCCCCTCCTGCACAGTTGCAGCAAATTACGCTAATCCTTTCTTTGAATTAGTTGCTCTTAAAATACTAACCTCCTAATTCCTTGATAGGATTGTGGACCTTGCACAAGCTCTAGCTGTTCTTGTGCACTTCGTGCTTCGTTGTGTGTGATGCATGTTCCTTTACTAATGCTATTACAGTGGATCAACGCCGAGCACCCCGTTCCTGGAACAAAAGGGGAAACGTTGTTTAAACTGAGCTATTGCACTGTTGCCCTCAAGACATTTTTGAGCATGAGGCATTCAAACCCTTGACTGTCAAACCTTGGGAATAAGGAGGCAGATGTGGCTGATGTAGTCAAGGATTTCTTAAAGCACTTAACTAACCTCAAGAGTTTCCAACTCTCCTAGTTGGGAGAAAGTGAAGCTCAGGAACAGAGGAACAGAATGAATTATCTGGCCATGAGATGGAAAATGCCAGTGGCTTGTCCAGGCCTCCTGAAGTAACTTTATGTGAACAATCCATGTTCCCAGTTCTGAAAGCTACAGGCCTGTCTCCCCCACTCCTCCATTTACACGATTTGTTTACTCAGTATAACTTGAGTGGTACGGGGGGAGCTGGTGCTGATTTCCCGTGGCGTAGAGGGATGGAAAATCAGGCTTTTAATTTTAAAATTGCTGTTCAGTGACAGGGTGACCTCTTGATTTTAAACCCGTGTTTAAAAAAAAAAAAAAANCTTTTAATCCCAAGACAAGATTTTTATCTAGCTATAGAAATAGCAATGTCTAGGATTTTTTTTTTTTCACTGTGCAGTAACTATCTATAGTTTTTACCTGCATTTTATATGCCAAAATTTGTTGGTTTTCTTTTTATCATCTATGATGCTGGCTTTAATTCGCTTGCAGTGGTTCGGTGTTACGGTAATCTTGGTAACACAGTGAAGCTTTTTAGCTGTTGTAACTTTTAAATAAGGTGGCTGGTTCTGTGTTTGGTGGGTCTTTGTTCTCCAGGGAAGGTCGGAGGGGAACGAAGTGGTGCAGTAGAGAGTGTAGAGTGGAGGAGAACTGCTGGGAGCCCAGTTTTCAAATCGGGACATCGGGGTGCTTCCCATGCAAGGAGGACCTGGGTGTCTGCAGAACCGGTTGGGATAAGTGGGCATCTTCCACTTGGCCCCGGGGGTTGGAGCCAGCCCTGACTGTGTCATTAATGGTGAATCCTGAGGCAGGAGGTGAACGTGGGAGTGTGGACTCTTGCAAAAAAAATACCCATCACTATAGTCTGTTCTTCACTCAAAAAAAAACCCCAAACCCAACCCTCTTTCTGCTTGTACTCACAGCTAATTGGAAAGGTGTCTGCAGGCTTGAAAACTGGGCTCTTTTCTAAAAAAAGAAGACGTCTGTGGGACTATGAGGAGTCTGAAACGTGTGCTACTTACACGCAGAGCTTCTGTGCATGGAAAGGCCAGTCTGTGGTAATAATTTACTACATTGGAGTTGGTAACAAGTCATTTTGCTTTTCCATTGGAATTTCCCACTGCAAAATTTGCACAGTGGGAGCCGTAGAAGTGCTCAACTTTTGAAATAAGCTCTGAGAATGTGCCGTTTAACTTAAAATCTGCACAGAAACTCTCCTTTCCTTGTGTTCTCGGGCTAGTTGTGTGTTACCCTTTTGCCCTTTTGTAGTTACTCTTTGCTACTTTCCTTGGTCTGAAACCAATTCATTTTTTATAAGCCTCAAGGCGGAGACCACAGGGTTCAGATTACACTTCTACTTCGGAGGAGGAATATGGCTCAAATCACAGCTCCCCTAAACACAAACGCTCCCATACTTCAACAGCCACACAAACACCGAGGATACGTGGCTCTGGGCTGGGCAAGCAGAAGCACAACGGCAGAGAAACGGATGACGATGAAGATTTTGATGACCACCCTGACCCCTACAACTTCATGGCGCAGACAGCAGAGATAGCAGAAATAGCCAGGTGAGGTAGAGTTTATGGATTCGTGTATTCAACCCATATATTGAAAACAGGTTGATTTTTTTTAATTGTTTTTTTTCCTTGGTGTTCAAATCAAACCCAGTTGTGGAGGTGGAAGGAGAGACGTCTCTCTCCTGTTCTTTGTGTGTCCCCCGCCCCCATCTTCATATCTGAACATCAACTTGTTCAGGCTTGGAAGGTTTTCACGAAGCTTTACAGGCTGTGCTAGTGTGTGCTGGTTGTCCTTTCTCCCTAGAAAATATCAAAGTGCAAGGCATTGTATCTCAGTTTGTTTCTTGTTCAAGCTGAGGATGGGTCTCTTCCTGTAGCTCCAAGTCTGTCAGAAGATGGAACTGTCTGTAACTTGCTTGTCTCTGCTTTCTGCTGGGATTCACTGTGTGCCTGTGGACCAGTTGGTGTGAATTGTCCTGATTCTCTGCAGAGGAAGTCACACGGATTAGGGAAGACTGAATATGTAAACTGTTGAAGCTGCTTTGCCTGAAGGTGGTGAGGGAGCAGCAAGCAGTTGCTGCAGGGAAAAAAACCTCTCTTCCTGGCACAACCGAATCCAAATCTGCCTCCAGATCTGCCGAGGCCCAGTGTATAAACGAGGTGTTGCTCTGCTTGATGTCCCTGGATATGGGACCTATTGTGTACTGGTGGTCTGATGGTTGCCTGGAGCACCTCGGCAGTAAAGCAAATAGATTCTTTTTTTAAACAGTGCCATTTGAGGTTTGACATCTCTAATATGCAACTGTGTTATGCCAACTTTCCAGAAATACTGGTCTTCCATTGTACTGGCCATACTTGAAATACTTTTCACTGAGGAAGCCGTCTGCTGGCCGCTTCTGGTCGGCGTTTCCACCCCACCGTCCACCCGTGTTGCTTGCCACGCTGACCTCAAAAGGGCTTTTCTTGCCCCAATATTGCTGTCAGCTTTCAAACAGGGGGTGGGGGGCTGCTTACCTGTGTTACCTGTGCCACACGGAGCCCGTGTGCGGGAGATGCCGCCTTCCCTCCCGGCAGCGTTCCCCGGGGCGGGAGAGCGCATCGGGGATGCGGTGGCTATAAATAAGGGGTTGCGTCAGGCTTGTCTGGCGCTGCTCGATGCAGGGCTTGGGCACAGAGTCTGCTCTGTAATTGCAGTCCTGATTTCCGTTGCTGCTCCCAAATTAACTGGGAGGGGTTTAGAGGAGTCGGAGAGAGTTAAAAGGGAAAATGCCACTTGTTTACAGGAAGTGAATCATGTAATGGATGTGTTCGCTGACAGCTCTATCCAAATCGGCAGGGATAGGGGGCACCTGAGGCATGCAGATCAAACTGCTTTTTATTAACTCAATTAGGCATTTTCTTTCCAAGGAAATGTTTTGATGAACTGACAGTTTTATTACATTGCTTGGTTTTTTTTTTTCAAATTGAAGAAGGAAGTGTCTTTCAGATGAAGGCAGCGAGCTGGGAATCAATTTTTTATTTATTTTTTTCTCTAGAATTTTTTTTCTTAGAATTTCTCCAATAGCTACTTTTGGGCTGAAGGGCTTCTTTTTTTTAAGCCCTGCTAGCAGCAATCCAGACACTTAGAAACTCTTTTTGAGATCTAGAGCAAGTAGAGCAGAGTGCTGTGATTGCTGAGTGTTAACTGGGCACCTGTCAAGGGGCTTAAAGACCTGAAAACCAGATCCCTTTAAGGTATGCTCTGCTTATCCTGGTAGTCCCTCAGCCCTGCCGGAGCACTTGGAGGCATGCTTTGATTTGCAGTCTGTAAACCACACAGGGGAAGGAAAGTGAGTTTGAAATTTTACTTAAATAATACAGAATAAAGCTTTTCCTTGCGTAGGCTTTTAAAGGGAAAAAAGTCTCAAGAAGAAAAAGTGGCTATTTTCTATGAAAGGACAAAGAAAAAAAGGAGGAAGTAGAGTGCATGGGTGGAGGAACAATAACATAACACTTCTTTATGGATTGTCTCTCATACTTTCTGGTAGTGTGTAGTCACTAGAATTTGCTTGTTATCAAACTTCTACTTTGAAGCTGGGTTGAGGAGGGAAATGAATCTATTTTGTTCCCTTTATAGACAGCCAGAGTATTCCTAGGCACCCCTCCAAAAACCCCTTGCTTTTCCTTGTCTCTGCAGAGGTAATCTTTCGTACAAACTTATGTTTTGTGACAATGAGGGCTGTTGTGTCGTGTGTCCTAACGGCTCTGCTGCCTGCCCTGTGTTTCAGACTCAGCCAGACCTTGGTGAAGGATGTGGCCATCCTTGCCCGAGAGATTCACGATGTTGCTGGAGATGGGGACTCGCAGAGTTCATCGGGGACAGGACTGAGCACCTCCCTCAGCTCTGTGCCCAACACTCCTGCTTCTACCATATCGGCAAGAGAAGAGGTAAGATCCTCAAGGACAGAAATCTCTGTCTCTCAGTGCGAGCGAGTCTGCAGGGTATGGTTGTGGTGGAAGACAAGGGCAGCGTCCCCAGTGGCTGCACCATAAAAAAAAAAACCCTCACCCCTTGGCCCCCTCCTCCCCTCCCAAAAAAACCCACCAAACCCACCAGCAGAAAGACTGGCCGGTGCTCTTTATTTTGCCCTCTCTTGTGCCACAGCCACAGCCAGCCTTGCAAGAGGTGGGAGCGGGCTGCATGGGTCAAGAGCTGTATTGGATCTGGGCAGGTTTGGCTTTTGTTGAGGGCTTCTTACTGTGTCTCCAGGAAGCAGGAGGGACCCTAGTGTCAAAATGCTAGATACCTTACGTTACTTCCTAAGGATTTCATGGCCTGTAGTCAGACTTTGGTCCCTGAAGTTAGCATCTGAGGAACAGGATGGGGTGGGTGTGCTGTGCTGCTGTACCAGGGAGTCAGAGCCTCCCTCCTTGTTTCACACAAGGCCCTGATGAGATGCCCTGGCTGCACACTCTCTGTCAGCTGCGTGTTTTGTACCTCTGCTGTGTCCTTTCTGCCAGGGCTGTTAAAACATTGTGTAGATGTTACTTGAATCCCTTCCCTCCATTTGTGTATCGATGGGCAAGGGCCGGGACTCTGTTTTCCAGCCAACAAGGAGGGAGGTAGGTAGGTAGGTTGGGAAGTGCTGTCCTTCAGCTCTTTGGTGAGACTGTGGCTTCCTCCAGGACTGTGTAACACAGCTTGTTGGCAACGGAATGGGGAGGAGAGAGGTGATTTCTTCATTTGTCTCACCAGAGCCACAGCGCAGGGACTCAGCTCAGCTCAAACTTGGCAGCAAGGTCACCAGGAGGCTCCAGCTGCTAAAACAAAATTGCTTTTGGTGCTGTTTTATGTCCAAATTCCCTCCTGTCCATGACCAGCTGTGGGCTTAAAAAAACAGAGCGCTCTCTGTCTGCTGTCCAGATGGGCCTCTTTGCCCTCTGTTGTTTTTGACTGGTGTAAGAGTTACAGACCCATCCTAAGCAGGGTTCGAAGCTGAGGACCAAACCTGTTCCCCTGCCAAGAGTGTAGCTGGAGGCCCTGTGACCCTGCCGTGTTCATCACTGAAGGTGCAAAGCAGAAGTTTAGGGAGATAACCCAGAAGATCAAGCGAGTGTGGCTGTGCTTGTGTTAACCCAAGGTTAAGTGCAGCCTGCTCCGGGGAGGCATTTCTTTTTTTTCCTGGAGGCCATTAGGAGCCACAGGTGCACAAATGTGTGATAACTCCAGGCTCTGAGATAAAGTGTTTTAGTGCTTTGTTTCCATGCAAATGCCACACCTGCAAAACTGCCTTTTGTATTACTCTTTTTGAGCAGTTAAGGTGACAAATCTACCTTACTTGTGACTTGCAAAGGCAATGTTTGCTGTGGGTTGGCGCTGACCAGTACTCGGTGCTAAGACCTTCCAGGAAAAATCAGCCTACCTACTTCTTTTGTTGAGTGCCACTGAAGGGTATGGCCATAAGAAACCTCACACAGAGGGTTGTGCTCTGCTGCTAGAGGAAGGATGCTGCAAAACACAGTGTTTGTGCAAAAGGAAGGCCTCCAAAGGGCATGGTTGTGACACTGATTGCAAAGCCAGGTTTGTCCGGACCAAGGCGAATCGAGGGTTTCTCTGCCACATGTCTTTGTGCTCCTGCTATGTGCTGTGAGGGACGTGTCACCCAGCTCCCTCACAGTGGTTTTTCTTTGAGATCTTGGAGTAGTGTGAAGGAAGAAGCACTGGCAGGAGCCTGTGAAGACAGATCAGAAGCCATAACCTTTGGTGTGCTCAGCCAGTGTTGGATGAAACCACTGTAAAGGCTTTTAATTAGACTTCTCCAGACAGGGTTGGACAGCACTGTGATTCCAGCAGGGCCAGTGGCTGGGAGGCCTCTGAGTTACACCCAAACCACCGCTGTGCGTCAGTGGGGCTGCTGTACGTGACCAATAGCCAGGAACAGGTTAAATCAGCTGGACTTTCTGCTGGAGATGCTGAGGTGTAAGAGCTGAGCGGTGGGATCCTGAACTGTGCATCTCGGGGTGGGGTGGGGGGTCATGTTGTGAGTGGGAGCAATAAAAAGTGATGTAGGTTTGATAAATCCCATCTGTGGAACTAGAGTAGAACCAGCGGAGCCGCTTCCCTCTGTCTGGGCGCTGCTGAATCTACGCTAAAATATTTATTTTGGCTTAATGCAGGGTTGTTGGTAGGAAATACCTGAAGATCAGTGCGTGTGACTGTGAATTTTGTGGGTGTTTATTGAACAACTTTACGTTAAATGTTCTAGGAAGGGGCACAGTGATGAGAAATAGCTACTGTTGTTTCAATAGTAATGCATTGAAACAGCTCATAGAAGGAAATATGTAAATAAGAAGTGTTTGCTGTGTGTGACTGTCACACAACGCTGCAAGAGCCAGAGGAGTGTGCCATTCTGCTAGCTCCTGGTTTTTTACTACTAAACATTTATATCTATCCTCATAGAGTGAGGGGAAATGCAGGAAAAATAAGTGCTGATGCTGGCATCGGTTTTGAGGGTTTAATGCCACACTAGAAGTGTCACTTCAGACCAGTGTGTGGCACAGCATGTCTCAGCATCAAATGAATTGCTTTTTAAGTTACTTTTATGGCGAAGCTTGGTTAAAGATTAAAATCCTGAGTGTTCTCTTTAAAGCGACGATGTCACCTTAGATTTAAACCTTATCCTTCGCGTTTTGTCCTTTGGAGGTCCAGTGTTGGCTTGGGTGTTTGCCAGGGAGGTTTTTAGTTTCCCCAGCGTGTGTTTGGGATGTTTTTGTTTGTTTTCATAGCCTCAGCTGTATAGTTTATAAGAGCCTAGATTCTTGGCATACTGAGCTAAGAACTGCTACAGAAAAACCCCAGCCAACCCCAAATCAAACAGAAAAGGGGTCCAGCAAGGGTGAAACCGCTGTGATTGGTTTCTTTGGGATATTCTGAGGTTGTGGGTTTGTACCTCTTCGAGGAGCTGGCTTTCTGCAGAGCCGAGCAGTCAAACTGAAGGTGCAGGGGAACCTGCCAGAGGAACCAGCTGGGTCATCCCAAATCACTGGCCACTTCTGCAAATTTTAACCCAGCAGAAAGTCCTCTTGGCTGTCGATAATGATACAGCAAAAACTTAAGAGCCCAATCATGTTCATTAAGTTGTTGTCTAACGTACTGGGTATGAGTGTTGGTAGGGTGAGAGGAAATGCTTAGGGGTGTGAGAGAACAGAAAGCATGAGAACAGACCAGCTCACGTTGAAAATCTCCTTGTGATGGGGGAGCAGGTGCTGCCCTCGGGTTGTTTCCAACTGCTTGTGCTGGGAACTGCTGGACTGTAGGAATATCTCATTTCCCTTCTGACGCTGTTTCACCGCTGCAAGCAGCTTAACTTACTGTTTCTGCGCTTCTTAAAAGGATGCTTTAAACAAAGAAAAGAAAAAAGAGAAGCTTATGAGCTAAACATTTTGGCTGTTGTGCCCCTGCACCATAATATCTCGTACCTTCTGCTTGTGTATAACCCAAGTGCTATTGCGTAGGGTGTGGGGAGCCTGGACCTTGGGTGGCACATGGCTTCCTCGCAAGGGCCCTGTGCTTTGCCAACCAAAGAGCTTTCTGGGCTGTACGTTCAGCTTATTCACCGTGCTCGGAGGATTTTGGGATTTCTGCTGGAAATCTGTGGGATTTCACTCAGCCCAGGCTGGTTTGAAGTAACTGGGGAGCTGCCCGAGACCACCTCTGCAGAACCGGTTGGCGACCAGGACCTCCACGGGCTTCAGTGCATGCGGGGGGTGGGGGGTGGGCACCAAGTGCTGGTCCTCAGGAATGCGCTTTTGGGAATGTCAGCCTAAAATAACCCCAAACCACATGTTCTCTTTGATACTTGCTGTCACAGTCACTCACTGGCATTGATCTCTTTGTTTCTGTTTTAACACAGATTGCTCGTAGATCTTTTCGGCTGGCATATCCATCTCAGGTGCACTTTCCATCCCATTATTTTTGTATCTCTGTCTTGTCACTGTTGTTTTCCTTCCCTTCTTTTAGAGCTTTTGTCAGTTAGTCAACCAAACACGAGTAGATGTCTTGCCTTTTCTGTTCTTCCTGTTTTAATTATTCGCAGTATCAGTGGTTTTGTATTGCTTTTTCACCTCTTCCATGTGTTACTAAATGGTTACCGATTAATTTTACTGTGGCTTTAATGTTGCATTGATGTATTAAAACATAAGATATGGGAAAATGGGGCCTTTTTGAGTCGTAGCCTCAAAAAGCCTAAAAAAAAAAACCAAAAACAAAGTGGCAAAAACATGCTTTTTAACTATGCACTGTAGTCTCAAAGTTATAAAGTGGAATAGCCCCACTGAGTTTTGTAGGATGACTCCAGTGGGTAGATGCTCTCAGGATTGGGGTCTGGTAGTTTGCCCAGGAACCCATGCCTGTCTGAACAAGTCTTCAATGAATCAATGTTCCTCTGGGACTTGCCTGAAAATCTGCAATACCTGCAGTGAGTGCCTCTGTGCCTCCTTCCCTACTAATTTTTTAATGACTCATTACTCGTTGTTTCCAAGTTGGTGCAGCACATTCCAGAAGCAAGTCTGAACTACCAGAAAGTGCCTCCGGGATCAGTGGAACTGAAGGATTTTGACCAAAATATGAATGACAATAGAGAAGAGGATCCCTCAAGAAAAACAAGGACAAGAAACCGTGAGGAGGCAGGCCATCTTTTTTCTTTTACTTCATATGTGACATTGCTTTAAGCTGCAGTATGTATACCTGCTCTTGCTAAGCTGCCAAAGGAGGCTTCTGGGAAAAAAAAAAAAAAACCAAAAAAGGGACTTCTCAGGAGCCCTGGCTTGCAGGTATAGAACTGTGTTTAAAAAAGCAAAAACCAAAAACCCAAGAGGAACAGAATCGTTCTTCTTGCCAATGCTGACTGGACATTTCCCCTCTTGTGTATAACTCCACTAAAACCTGAGGCTTGCTCACTTGTTTGGGAGGAGGCATTTGGCGTCAGAGCCCATTTAGGCTATTTCAGTCCTCTTTTAAAGAAAAAGGCAAAAATCTCAACTTTGAAAACTGCAGCACCCATAGTTTAATGGCAAGAAATCATGGCACGGAAAGAGTTGTTTCTAACCAATTAAGGCACCTTATTTTTCTGCCATGGGTGCACTGGTCAGAGCTGCCCGTAGAGCAGTGGTGGCAGGATCCTAGAATTATAGGATGGTTTGGGTTGGAAGGAATCTTAAAGCCCATCTCGTTCCAACCCCCCTGCCTAGTGGGACACCTCCCACCAGACCAGGTTGCTCAAGGTCCTGTCCAGCCTGGCCTTGAACACCTCCAGGGATGGGACAGCCACAGCTTCCCTGGGCAACCTGTTCCAGTGTCTCACCACCCTCACAGGAAAGAATTCCTTTCAAATATCTAATCTAAATCTCCCCTCTTCCAGTTTAAAACCGTTACCCCTCGTGCTATTGCTCCGCTCCCTGATTGAGAGTCCCTCCCCATCTCTCCTGTAGCCCCCGTTAGGGTCTGGAAGTCTGTTACAAGGTCTCTCTGGAGCCTTTTCTTCTTCAGGCTGAATAACCCCAACTCTCTCAGCCTGTCCTCCCAAGAGAGGTGCTCCATCCCTCTGATCGTATTCGTGACCCTCCTCTGGAGCCATGTCTGCACCATACGAGCAGTTTCTGCAGCTGGGCTCAAGTGCTGTGGCACAGCTGTCTACACAGCAAGCTGCTTGTCCTGCATTGTTCCCTCCAACATGTGTGATTTGATGCAATTCTTCGGGAGCTTATAGAGAAGGTTAACCCAGAAATCACTGGGATGATGCTCTAAAGGAAGCCTGTCCCGAAACTTGAGGCTGGGGATGGTGTTGGAGTGAGGGCTACAACGGGGTGACGGTGACGGGGAGCGGAAGAGCAGGCTGCTGATGCAACGTTCTGCTGTTGTTTCTGCTGGCTCTGGTTGAGAAGGCAAAGCTGAGGCAGAGGCTCTGGGGATGTGGGAGGGGAGAGCCAGGCTCCAGGATGGTCACTGCTGCTCTGGAGGGGGACTGTGACTCAAAATGGAGGTGAACTTGGGCTGAGCCACCGCTGTCCCCATCCTGTCCTGTGACCGGCCTGAAGAAATCCCTCACTCCCTTGTAGAGATGTGCCAAGGCTGAACAAAAGATGCGGGTCCAGTGAGCCTCCAGCTGATCTGGGCTTTCCTGGCAGCAGCCTGGTGGCCCATTTGAACCAGAGGACTTGACTATTTGGGGTTTGGTGGGGTTTTTTTCGTGTTGTTCTTAACAGGTTCCTCAGTAAAACGTGATGGGATGTTACATGACTGTCAAGGTGACTTGGACTTGTATAAATCACACATGGTTTCATTGAGGCTGCTTGTGGGACTTTTGTGATTTGGCATTTGGGGTTTTTGTGGGGAGGGAAGATGCCTGTGAGGCTTGGAAAGTCTTAAGCTTTTTCTTTCAGAAACATTTAAATAGTTACCTTACTGCAAATAACTCTCCCCCTTTGTAAAAATAATTCAGACAAGTTAATATTAGTCTTTTTGCCCAAGTGCTGCAGCAAAGCTCCATCTCATCTTAATCTTCCTTGAACTGCAAATGTCATCCCCAAAGATAAAGGTGTTTCAGTGGAGATGGTTTACTGTGAAAATTTCCAGTTTTGTAATATGCTGCTTCTGCTAAAAGTTCTCTGATCTGCCCTTGTATTTTAGGTAATCTTTGACAATCTGATGTTGAACCCGGTATCCCAGTTATCACATACAATCCGTGAAAATACAGAAAACCTAGCTGAAAAAATGAAGTAAGTAAGTTTTTAGCCCTGGCCTGGAATGTTGACTTGCTGCTGAGTTTGTTGGCTTGTGGAAGATAATGCCTCGTTGTCTTGGAAAGTTTGTTTTGTTTGGCCCTTGGAATTTTACTGCTGGATTTTATAATGCCTGTTAATGCCTTAACTTTGAAATGTTGCCTGTGCAAAGAGTTAGCAGAAAATGTATTCCTGTGGGGGGAACGTGTCCTCTTTCCTCCCCTCTCTCGGGGCTCTCGGAAAGCTTGCAGGTCACCAAGGCTTGTGAAAGCTTTTCAAAGTATGCTGTTGCTTGAGGAGACATTGGTTAGGGAAGGACTTTG
Source organism: Nycticryphes semicollaris (assembly GCA_013400055.1). Classification (NCBI taxonomy): domain Eukaryota; kingdom Metazoa; phylum Chordata; class Aves; order Charadriiformes; family Rostratulidae; genus Nycticryphes; species Nycticryphes semicollaris. Next base: position 142,616 of record VXBJ01000980.1, read on the forward strand.
GATTGTTCCTGTATCAGCTGAAAGGCATTTTGTCTGACCCCTAAATCCACTAATCTCTTTTGTTGCCACATCTTGTGATAATTAAATCTTTTAAACAAGCAGCTTTTGGATGGCAGTTTTAAGACTGGCTCAACTCTTTGTGCTGCAGGATTCTGTTCCAGAACTCAGAAAGGACCTGGGAGGAGATGGAGGCCAAAATTAATTCAGAAAACGAAGTGCCAATTCTGAAGACATCAAACAAGGTAAGACCATGTGAACAAGTGAAACATTGAAGGCTTGTGTCCATGAAAACTTTGTAAGAAACTGACCTAACAAGCTTTGGCCCTTCTCTAATCCATTTCTGAAACTTCTACTCCCTTTATGTGTGTTGAAGTGCTGGGTTTTGCTGCTGTTTAAAGTGTGACAAAGTGAGTTCCACCAGGTGTTGCGTTTCACCAAACTCTTCCCCACCTGATTCATCTTCAAAGACCCAGTCCTGTAGCAGATGTTCAAGTTCAGGGTCATTACACCTCTTTTAAACATCTACCAAAGCATCACCTACGGTGTGATTCCCACAGTGTCAGTTGGAGACAGGTGTTTCTTGTCCATGTTTGTTTTCTTCACCTGTAACAGTTCAATAACAGGGCAATAAAAAAGCTTCTGCTCTAGAGTGACATTCGTGCTCTCATGACATTTGTATTGTTATTTATGGAGATCTTCAGTAGGGACTGAAGTACAGTAATGGATCCTGCAGTATATATGTGGCCAATTGCTCAACTCCTAGACCAGACAAAGCTTGCAAATGTGCATTTGGTGTCGAGGAGGATGTGGAGGAGTTTTTGAGCAGTTAATCTGGCTAGTGTTTCAAATCTAAAGTCCACTGTGGCTATGAACTGGGTTGTGCAGTAGCACTTGGTGAAATGATGCAGAGCAGAGGTCCCTGTGCACTGAGCAGATGCATCTAGATACAGATCATAGAATCATAGAACATTTTAGGTGGGAAAGGACCTTTAGAGGTCTTCTAGTCCAACCCCCCTGCGAAGAGCAGCAACATCTTCAACTAGATCAGGTTCCTCAGAGCCTTGTGCAACCTGACCTTGAATGTTTCCAGGGATGGGACACCTATCACCTCTGTGGAGAACCTGGGCCAGTGTTTCACCACCCTCAGTGTAAAAAAATTTCTTCTTTCTATCTAGTCTAAATCTTCCCTCTTTCAGTTTAAAGATATTACCCCTTGTCCTATCGCAACAGGACCTGCTACCAAAAAAGTTTGTCCCCATCTTTCCTGTAGCCCCCCTTTAAGTACTGAAAGGCCACAATAAAGTCTCCCCGGAGCCTTCTCTTCTCCAGGCTGAACAGCCCCAGCTCTCTTGGCCTGTCCTTACAGGAGAGGTGCTCCAGCCCTTTGAGCATCCTGGTGGATGCTACCTTTGTCTTTTCTTTTAAATATGCAATGTTGGAACTGACTTTGAATCTTCTTGGTCAGGTAAGTCAGAAGGAGCAAGACTAGATTCCTGTGTCAGTTGAGTACTTTGTTGCTTAATTTTCCATTCTGATGCTTCTGTTTCTAGGAAATCAGTTCTATCCTGAAGGAGCTCAGGAGAGTTCAGAAACAGCTTGAAGGTTGGTCACATAAAATGTTCTTTTTGTCTCTCAAATGCCAATAAGTTGCATAAAATAGAATAACGTGGCTTGATTTCCAGTGAAAGCTGGGAGAGGATGTGTTAGTTGAGTCTGTTAGCACAGTGCTCTCTGACCAGGACATATGGATTAAACAGTAGATTTATCTTGTGCTACCAATTTTTGAGAAAAATTGTTGACTTTTGCAATGTGGAAGCTGTTGCTGTGGAAATGCTTGGTATGTGGTAATTAGCACATTCCCATAAGATGAACTGGTAAACAGGTCTGTTCTGCTGGAATAGTATTTAGCAGCTGTTTCAGCCAATAAACTGTGCTGCGCTTTGGGGCTTGAATTTTGCACGTAGAGCTCTGTGCAGTAGAAGAGGCAAGACGAGCTCTTGTGTCACCTGGAGGCTCAATAAAGACATGTGAAACCACACAGGTGTCACTTTGGACTCCTGCTCAAAGCTTGCTATTTGGCTGCTGTGGTTTCTTTCCCAATTCAATCAGAAAGTAGTTGAGTATCATCGAATCGTAGAATTGCCCAGGCTGGAAGGGACCTTGAAGAGCATCTTGTCCAACCATCAGCCTAACTCTGATAAAACCCCTCAGTGAACCATGTCACCGAGCACTATGTCAACCCGGCTTTGAATTCCCTTCAGGGATGGTGCCTCAAGCACTTCCCTGGGCAGCCCATTCCAAGGCTTAAGAACCTCATAGCTTCAGTTTGGGGGAGGATGTGCTTATTAAAGCTGTTTAGCTTTAATGGAGAAAACACTGTGACTAAAATGCCTGAAGTTTTACCGAGTTCAAAATGAAAGCAGCAACCTTCTGTTTAGAAACTCTGCTGAGGGCTGCTGATGTGTCTGGGTACGTCTCATTTCTTTCCTCTTTATTTTCTTTTCTTTTATTCTTTTTTCTTTCTTCTCCCCTCCCAGTCATAAACGCTATTGTTGACCCTACTGGAAACTTGGATGTAGTTGCCAGTAACAAAGCATCTTCCGCTGCTAAACAATCCACAGCCAACAAAGTCAGGACTGCTAACGCTTCTGGGGCCACTCTGGAGACTTTGTCCCCAACACAGACGAGGGGCTACACGCAGAAATCGAACTGTGGGTCTTCTACCTTACAAGAGTCGAATTTCATTCCAGACGGGGAGAAATACGTGATCTGATGGAGTGTTTTGTATCGCTGTCCTCTCGTAACCTCCTGTCGCATTAGTGTTGTGTGTGAGTGGTTTGTGGGCAGTTTGTGTGGAGCAGTTGTTTAGATTGCTAACACGTTGCACAAAGGAAATAATAATAATAATAANGTGCTGCCGCAGCGAAGCTGTTCTTGCCTTGGCCTGTTCCTAACTACTCAGTTGCAACGAGGCACAATTTAAACACACTTCTTTTGCTACTGTATTTGTTCTGCTTTTATTTGGTTGATTTATTTTTTTTTTTTATTTTACATTTTTGGAACAAATGTTTCTGGTGTTTATATTTGTTGGAGACCGATGTGTGTTTGTTTGTTTGAAGTGTACAAG
>VXBJ01000980.1:146267-174439 GCA_013400055.1 Nycticryphes semicollaris
ACTTGATTCTTCCAACGTGCCATAAAACGGGCTTTGCATCCGCTCCGTTCAGTGCTGCCGCAGCGAAGCTGTTCTTGCCTTGGCCTGTTCCTAACTACTCAGTTGCAACGAGGCACAATTTAAACACACTTCTTTTGCTACTGTATTTGTTCTGCTTTTATTTGGTTGATTTATTTTTTTTTTTTATTTTACATTTTTGGAACAAATGTTTCTGGTGTTTATATTTGTTGGAGACCGATGTGTGTTTGTTTGTTTGAAGTGTACAAGTGAAGCATTACAGCTCTGTTGGAACCCACACGCACATCCAACAGGACGATCGTGCAATATCAGGGGTTTCTGGCAGAAACTCTTTGTGCAGTTGTGTAAGAAATCCTTTCCAGCCGGCGTAAAAAGGCAACCACGCTTTCCCAGTCCAAAAACCCAAACCAAGGCAGAATAAACCCTTTGCTTTTCCTCTCGGGAAAGCGCAAAAGTTAATACTGGTGTGAATGTAAAGACAACTAAAGCAGTTGCTGGTTTTGATGCTGGTCCAGGCCTAAAGCTGGGGTAGGTACAAAAAGAGACAGATTTTACAGTTAAGCTTGCCAAATTTTCATGATTTTGGTACAAATGCTGTCTTTAAGCTGCTTTTTTTTTAATTTTTTTTTAATTATTAAATATACAATCTTTTTACAATGAGCTACAAATGCTCTTGGCTGTTTTGCTGTCTTAAGGTGTTTGCGATTAGCTAATTGCTAAGAAAAAACATCTGTCCCAGTGGCTCATGAGCTGAACTTAATTGCACAGTTGCTGTGAACTGGTGTTCACTTGGCAGCACTGAGGAAATAACGGCTTCAACGCGGCTCCACCTCTACGGCTTAGTTCTGTTTAACCAATCTTTCTTCTTTTTCAGTGCAAAAATGCTTGAAGACCACCTTTCCGTGGTATCCTTCCGAAACTGTCCAACAGTATCAGGTTCATACACCGCTTGGTACGTTTGGGATATTTTTTTTGGACTGTTATAATCCGAGAAACACTTCAGGATTATTTGCAGTTGCACTGAGCAATTTCTTCCTTACGTCGGGTTTTGTCTTCTGTCTTTCAGTTAAAACCGCAAAACACTAAGCAATTCCTGTTGCTTTCAGAGCAAAAGTTGGGGTTTTGAGGGCACCTCTGCCAGGTGTGTTTGCTCCCAGCTCTTTTTTTCTGTCTTGTATCGCTTCCTTTTTCATTCTTCCTGGTCAATAAGCAGGAATCGGGTAGAGAAATTCTTTTGGAGCCGTGGAGGAGGTGTTTGCTGGGAAAGGTGAGCAGATGAGTTCCACTTGGCCCTCATGCCGCGTGTCGTTTAACCGGTGGAAATCCCTTTCCCAAGCTTGACTGCTTCTTGTTACCTCCTGTTTTGGGGTGGGTGGCGGATTCCTTAGTTTTAGCTTCAGTAGTTCCCTGAGCTTTTCTGCTAGAATGTTGTAACAGTGGGAACCTGTTAAAATAGTGTAAATAAGTAGGGGGATGCTCACAAAGTGTTTAATCTCACTGGCAAAGCCCGTGATTGCTTTCCTGGTGAAGCCAGTGGGCGCTTTCTAGCAATTCCAGCAGAAAAAGGATGGGTCCTGAAATCGGGAGTTTGCCACCAGGCCTTTAGTTTCTATTAAGCGTGCGAGATGCCGGCTGGTGAACAGTAGGTACAAATACCCTTCCGACATTTCCAGTAGGTTATAACACTCGTCTGCTTGTGTGGAGATGCTCTTCTGTGAAGAAATCTGCTGGATTTCACATAGGTGAATGCAGAATAAAGAATTTGCCCTCGATGTTCTTCTGCCTGTAATATATGCACTATCTGAATGTGTTCATTCAGTCCTTGATGCTGATCTGTCTTCTCTTGAAATACCTGCCTGTGTCCTTGATGAGTATCATTAAGTGGGTGGTATCACTCCTGACACACAAGACACAATCTTTCAAGCCCTTCTTGGTTAGGGCTTGAACCCACCAGGTGCTACCCCAACTCACCAGGAGTTGAAGGACCTTTCACAGATAAGGTGGTGACAGTTTTGCTGTAGAGACGTGTGAATGGTTCAGACATCTGACTTTTATGATTACTTGTTACCCACATTTCCACATCTCTCATGGCTACGCTCTAGTGGGTTTGGTTTTTTTACAGTGTGTCCTTGGCGGGGACTTCTGTTGACTTTCACTCGAAAAATTGCTTGTTTCTTCTTTCATTCGTGGACACGTCAGGAATGGATTTTCTTCCTTGGTTGGTCTGTTCTGAGCTTGAGAGGGCACCCACAGACACCGCACGTCAATTAAATCAACCTGCTCAAGGTGGTACCTCTCCATGCGGCTCGTAAGGATGCAACGACCGGTGTCTGTGTGTAATTTGGGAACGTGTGTGTGAAGGGGGAGAGGAGGAGGAGGAGGAGGAGGAGGCGGCACAGCTTGATTTGTTTTATCTGTGACTCAGCCAATGTAACGGAAAATGCTTCTGTGTCCTGACACAATGCTCAGCCTTTGCATTTAAAACAGTTTTGCTCCTCAGTGGGGAAATGTGACGTTACTGGTTTGTTGGTTTGGTTTTGGGTTTTTTTTTCTTTTTTTTTTTGTTGTATCCACTGTTTCTGAAGCGCACCCCCCGCGTGCTGGCCTGCTCCAGAGAAGCCAAAGAGCAAGCCACCGGGCTGTTACTCCTTCGCTGGTTGTTCATTCTTAGCAGTACTGTACGCACCCGCAACACCACACCTCCGCCTGACTCCGGTGTGACCGTAACGGGCACGTGGTGTGGTGTAACTGGGTGACCCAGGGCCAGCACAGAAGGTATGGGTGGGTCTGGCGCTGAGCATGGAAGGGGTGACGCCGGCCTGTGGGTGGCCATATTGCTGCCACGCGTTTTGTACCTGACTAAAGAAATGTAACCAAGGGTGGGATTTTCAGAGTCTCGGGGAAGGAAGCTCTCGGGCCCCCTTTGGGTTTTCCCTGTGCTTTTGGTTGCCTAGATGCCGCGAGCACCTTCCAAAATCCCAGCCCTCGGCTCTTCCGCTCTTACTTGAAAAACCGTGTTCTCAGTTTGACGCTTTCAAATGTCAAAAGCCCTTGCTGTGTCCTGATGGTGTGAATGTAAATTCCTGCGAGAAGGCGTAGGAGCTTTGTGAGCCAGGACCTAGATGTATCTTCTCGTGTCACGCTCATGCTCCAGGAGGAAAGAACATTTGCATCACCTTTTGAGTAATTTTAGCGAAGGTACAACTAGTGGAATGTTTACATACAGCCTACTGAGGGAAAGGAAACAAAAAAGAGGAGACAAAAAGAAGATTTAAAAGTGTAAAGTATTTAAGTGCGAGATTCGCCTAGTTTTTTTTCTTAGTTTGCAGATCGCTAGCTATTTTCTTTTGAAGTTCAGTAAAGTTGTATATCTTTTGCAAAGACCAGACAGAACTACCTGTTCACTTGTGACCTGCCCCCGTTCCTGTGCTGAATGGTGCCTGTTTCACTCTCTGCTGTCGTTAATGCTGCTGGTTCTGCTCTTCTGAACTCTTCACCGGATCATTCCATGTGCATGCAACACACATGCAAGCTGCGCTGTCTGAGAGTAAAGCTGAAACACGTTTGTATAAACTTGAATCGATTCATGACTTTCTCTTTTCCACACCCTCTTGAAATGCTGTGTATAATTCCGATTTGTTTCTCCTGCCCTGACTTTCCCCTCCCCCCCCGCTTTTGTTTTTTTTTGTTTGGTTGGTTTTTTCTTCTTTTTTTTTTTTTTCCAATGGTAATTTATTTTTGTTTGGATTATAGGCAGTATCTGTACATTTTGTTTCAAGGTGATATTGTGGATGTCTTTAAAAAAACCAAATTGTTATTTTATATAATTTTATCATAAAGTTGCTCTAATAAATCATTCTTTTATCATGTGACAATAATCCTGGACTTCTGTCTGTTAATTTGGGGGCCAGCATGTGTTTGGTGGACTCAGATTTTTCAACTGCCTGTTTCCATTGATGTTAAGTACAGTGCGACCAAAGAATTGTCAGCAACTGGCTCCGTCCTGGTGGCACCTGTGGCTGGAGATCCCTCTCCAATGGTACAGGAGTCCCTTTTCCTCTGTGACCGTAGTTACAGGATTGAAGTCCCCGGGTCCCCGTTACCTGAGGAGGGTCTTACTTCTGAGTGTGCTATGAGGATGCTTGATTTAATTTTTTGTATTAATTATTTCACTGTTTTATTTAATCAACGTGATTAACAATAGTGGTGAAATCCAGCCTGGATATAGAATGATAGAATGGTTTGGGTTGGAAGGGACCTTAAAGATCACCCAGTTCCAACCCCCCTGCCCTGGGCAGGGACACCTCCCACCAGACCAGGTTGCTCAAAGCCCCATCCAGCCTGGCCTTGAACACTTCCAGGGATGGGGCAGCCACAGCTTCTCTGAGCAACCTGTTCCAGTGTCTCATCACCCTCACAGGAAAGAATTTCTTTCTGGTATTTAATCCAAATCTCCCCTCTTTCAGTTTGAAACCATTACCCCTCGACCTATAGCTCCTCTTCCTGATAGACAGTCCCTCCCCATCTCTCCTGTAGCCCTGTTCAGGGACTGGAAGGAGCTCTGACGTTCAGCCTGGAGAAGAGAAGGCTCCAGGGAGACAACCCCAACTCTCTCAGCCTGTTCCCACAACAGAGGGGCTCCAGCCCTCGCAGCATTTTCTTGGCCTCCACTGTACCCCTTCTAACAATATAACCATTCCCCAGCAGGGATGTGATTACAGGAAAACATTAGACTCACTGTTTTGCTCTCACTTCGTATGTACTTTTTTTTATATATGTATATACTGGAGTTTGTGTGTCTGTGAAATTCTTTCGACTTTTCCCATCATTCCATCACTGTCCCCCTCCCCTCCCGCAGTTCTGGGCTGACCTTTTTATCCTTCCAGGTGCTTCTGAACCACCACCAATTCCTCCTTCCCCTCTGCACAACCCTCAGGTGCCTGCAGCCTCCCCGACCCTGCTCGGTGCTGTGTGGGACCAGCTCCACATTAACTCTGCATCAGCACAGCTTCTACAGGAAGCAGAATGTGTGTAGCTGATAAAAAAAAAACATTGCATTGTTTGCCAGCAGTAGCAAAAATGGGGGAAAAAGAGAAAAAAAAAATCATAAGCATCTAACCAGAGTTGATGGGAGACTTCCCATCCCCAGGTGACCTGTATGTTTGATGCTCAAACATGAGACCTATTAAGCTTAAAGATATAGGGAGGGATTTTGGGTTTTTTTATCCAAAACCCAATAAATAAATCTGCTTCTCTTAAAGTGCTTTCTTAATCTTAGTTTGTGTATGCGGTGTCCCCGGAGGCGGCTTTTTGTCTTCTCTAAAATGCACACTAACTGTATTGCCTCTCCACAGGCCTCCCCAGCGCTACAGGGTGGCGTTGAGTTGGGATGCTCTGCAAAGTGCACTTTAGGAATCAACCGTGCATCCCCTTCATTAGTTTTTAACAGTCTGACTGAATGAAAGGGAAGAGGTGGGGGAGCTGTGGCCCAAACTACTTGCAGCATCGTGAAAGCTGCTGCCTGGCAGAAATTTAACAACAGGCAGCCAAAGTACTGGTCTCCTCTCTGCATCTTCCTGCTGAGGGCTCAGCTTGCAGTCCTTTGCAGTCCTGCCTGGCCCCTTCAACATCTTCATCGGCTTTGGGAAGCAGAGCCTGGTTTTCCCACCTAGAAGGGAACACCAGAAAGCGTTTGCAGGATCCTTCCTTAGAGCAAATCGTCAAGTCATGGCAGAGAGGGATTCTCATTTATTTTCTTGATGTCATGTGCAAAGCTCTACCAACAGCTCCTCATCTCGTGGGTCCTGCCCACGCAACGTTGTGGGAGGACGATGCCTTTTCCAACAAGGGCAGTTGTGGGCTATTCAGGAGCAAAGCCCTGCTGGTCTCAGCTTTTTCTGGTGGGATGGGGTTGGCAGAGGGTGGTTTGGCTGCAGGGTGCGTTCCTGTCTTTGGTTTGGCTGCAGCTTTGCAGGCACCTGGAGCACCTGCTGGGGAAAGTGTTTAATGAATTGGCTTCTTAGGTCTCTGAATGAGATGGGCTGAGGAAGGGTAGCCAAGAAAAATGAACGTAAGAAAGTAGTACTTGCGAGGACTCTAACCTCCTTAAGCGTTTTTTTTTTCCCCTTCATCTGAGCAGAAATTACTGAAAGTTCTGTGCTTGCCAAAAAAACTGGTGCCAGAAAAGCGCTTGTTCAACAGTAAAGCTTCTGCCTCCATCAACATCCAGCTCACAGGAACTGTGGGAAGAAAAAAACACCCCAAAATGCAACATCTGCCTGGCACTGGGGGACACTTTGTAGACCAGGAACGCCCCGGAGGCACGGGTGAAGTTCAGACTGAGCAAGAGGACCCGTAGCTCTAGCACAGCAGGAGCCAGAGACAGCAGGTCACGCTTTTGGGTGGTGGTTTACTCCCAGGAAATGGGTCTTTCTCCAGGGCAGGCTCGAAGAGGATGGTTTATAACACAGCCTGTAACAGCTTTATCACAGGCCAAGCCAGAAAGACGTTCTTTATCTCCAGCAGGACACGAGGACAGCGATTGCATTGGGCCAGCAGTTTCCTGGGTCACCAGGTACTTTGCAAATCCAAGAGGAAGAGTGGAGTTTGTTTGGATGTGGTTGCCATGGTACCTTGGAGGTGCCCCGGTGAGGCCCCATCTGGAGTCCTGTGTCCAGTTCTGGGCTCCCCAGTTCAGGAAGGACAGGGATCTGCTGGAGAGGGGACAGCAAAGGGATACAAAGATGATGAGGTGCCTTTCCTATGAGGAAAGGCTGAGGGACTTGGGTCTTTTTATTCTGGAGAAGAGAAGGCTGAGGAGTGATCTGATCAACACCTATAAATACTTAAAAGGTGGGTGTCAAGAGGAAAGGGCCAATATTTTTTCAGTGGTGCCCAGTGAGAGGACAAGAGGTAACAGGCACAAACTTGAACATAGGAAGTTCCACCTAAACATGAGGAGAAACTTCTTCCCTTTGAGGGTGGCAGAGCCTTGGAACAGGCTGCCCAGAGAGGTGGTGGAGTCTTTGTCTCTAGAGACATTCCAAATCCAATTGATCAAGTTCCTGTGCAATGTGATCTGGGGGGACCTGCTTTGGCAGTGTGTTGGACTAGATGATCTCCAGAGGTCCCTTCCAACCCCAGAGCATTCTGTGATTCTGTTAACACGAAGCCAGGTGTGTTCAAGGAAGATAGAACATCAGGCAGCTTTTCCTAGTTCTTGTGGGTCATCTTTCCGAGGAGCGACTGGAGGGTGAGTGCCACACAAGGAGTGGCAAGAGTGAGGCAGTGAAGGACTCTCTGCAATCACCTGAGCTACGCAAATCCCACATTTTATTGGGTTTTTTTCTTAATTGAAATATTTTTCCAAACAAAGCACTTAATTTTAAGGTTGAACAAAATTATTCCAAAGAAGTGTTAAATATTCCAAGTTGTGTATTTCAAGTCCGTGGTTAGGTATTTTAGAATTTTTTTTTTTAAAGTAGAAATTAAATCTTAAAAATATTTCCAAACAAATGAATCACAATTTTATTTAGACTTTGATATTTTCTCTAGCTTGAATGGCTTCCCAATTCTTGACCTGAAATGACTTCCTTCCCCACCCCAGCTCATTTGAGCATACAATCTTTTGGCAATGAAGTATAAATAGAGCAGTTTTCGAGTGTAAGGACCCTGGCTGTTCCTGCCTCCCATCCTTCTGTCGACTGTTGGTGGTTGGAGCCCAGCCACCCAGTCCTCCTGAAACAGAAAGTGTAGCTTTGTAGTAATCTCTGCAGCAGTAGCAACGTTTTGGTCTATTATTAGCTCTCAGAGATGAGAATGTGTTAAACTGGAGGTTTCTTCTTAGCGAACCTCCCACGTAGGCATGAAAAGATCTTTCACTGTGTCTCTTAAGGCACCCTTCTAACAAGCTGGAGTCCAAGGATGGTTTTTAGAGGGAGTATGTTAAGGGGCGGAGCGGCACCCAGCTGCACAGTGAGAGATGCATTTACTCGGTGTGTGGGATGGTGGGAGTTCAACTGGAGCAACTGGTAGAGGCAGCCTTGTCTGAGGGATGGGAAAGTGGAGGAATAAAAAAAGATCACTTGTTTGACCTGAAACTTGCCAGGCTTTTTTTTTGTTTTCTTTTTTTTTTTTCCTTCTGTCCTCCAGTTGCATGAGTTGGTCAAATACATCCCGTTCTCCCCACAAACCCACCTCCATCCTTAAACCCTCAAAGCTACAACACTGCCAGTAAGATGAGAAAAGCATACTGGATGTTGGGCTGGTATGTGAGATGAGATCACAGAACCATGGAATGGTTAAGAGTTGGAAGGGACCTTAAAGATGATCCAGTTCCAACCCCCCCTGCCCTGGGCAGGGACACCTCCCACCAGACCAGGTTGCTCAAACCCCCATCCAGCCTGGCCTTGAACACCTCCAGGGATGGGGCATCCACAGCTTCTCTGGGCAACCTGTTCCAGTGCCTCACTACCCTCACAGCAAAGAATTTCTTTCTGGGATTTAATCTAAATCTCCCCTCTCCCAATTTAAAGCCGTTACCCCTCATCCTGTCACTGCACTTCCTGACAAAGAGTCCCTCTCCAGCTCCCTTGTAGTTTCCCTTCAGATATTGGAAGGCTGCTCTAAGGTCTCCCTGAAGCCTTCTCTTCAGGCTTGCCCTCTGGCTTCTCTGAGCTTTTCCATCTTCAGCAGCTTAATACAAAGGTATGATAAAATCTCACGTTTTAGATTGTTTGCTGAAAAGGCTCGTCCTTGCGTTTGAAATCCAAAATCTGAAACATTTTCATGCTGATGGAGAGAAGAATTATCAAAAGTTATTTCGGGGGGGCAGGGAGAAAGCAGCCTTAATGATATAAACAACACTCTGCAGCATGTGCTCAGCAGATCCTGGTATTAGCTTGTGTTTTTGTCTGTGAAGCAACGCTGAACAGCGCTTCTGTTTATTGCTCTTGGATGGACTTCAGTGTTGTTGAAATTGGCAGCTAGTAAAGCCCTGAAAGCTTAGAGTGAGCCATAGTTAATTACTGACCAGCTACAATATTATTCTTAAGAATTTCAGTTGAGCCTGTGATGTTTTCTTTCTTGAAAACTGAACTGCCCGTTTTAGTCCAGTTCTCGTGAGTTCTGTATCGCAGCTGGGGATCTAACCCATCACTGGTCAAAGACACCAAGAAGGACTTTGAACCAAATGGTCAGTGACTCTATTATGGCACGGATGAGATCTGTTCACTCTCGTATTTTCAGAGAAATTATGCTTTTTGAAGCCATTTTGTAACTGTTGCTGAGAAAGAGAACTGAAACATGTTGTTTATTACAAGCTCCCTCCTTCTAAAACCATCACGCGGCTCTAAGTGGACCTACAGCTGCAGTTCCTTACCAAGACCCTGCTTGGGTCACTGAACATATGGTGGAGAGTACTTTAGCTCTGAGGGCCAGAGGGACGACAGTTGAACTCGATCATCTGAAAGGTCTTCTCCACCCTAGACAACTGATTCTGTAATAACTCTCCTGCTCTGGTTCTGTGACAGGAACCACCCATGGCAACTGGGGGGCTGTTTGTTACTGGACAGCCCAGCTGATGCCAAAGCAGCGAGATGTGGAGTGTGACCTGCAACCTCCCTGGGCTCTCCTGACCCAGGCCAAGGGCTGCTGCTGCTGTTTTTCAATTGCCTTTCTCCTCCTCCTTTGTCTCGTTTCCCTACCCAATCCCTTAGCCTCTTCTCTCTTGCTCTCTCTCCCTTTTCCTCCCGCTAACTTTTCTGGGTTGACATTTGACTGCTTTCTCTCCAGGTGGTGGAACGATGTGTGTTGCTGTCACACAGCTTTTCCTGTGTGGTGTGATACATCTCCCCTCCCTCCCCACTCTGATCAGGCTGTAAGCTCTCTGGGGTAAAACACTGCGTCTTTGTACCGTACTTAAAATGTGAACTGGGATTTCAGGGGCATGAGGACCTGACATACAGCAGGCAGTGGCCAACTGTCTTTCACTGCTGGCAGCACCTCGGTTTCTCCAAGGCTGGGAGAATGGGTGTTTGCCTGTCATCATTTATAACTATTTCTAGTGTAAAAGCTTGCACCTGGATGTGGGGGCAGCAAAAGTGCCAGTGAAAACTGGAAGTAAATCTGCCTTGGAAGGCAGGCACTGCTGTAGTGATCACAGCTGGTAGTAACAACAAGGACACCCTGAAATGGCAACTGAGCTTTCATCTCTGCAGCTTGAGCACGGCTTTAACCATGACTGTTCTTACCTTTTTTTCCCTCTTTGCCTGTCTCCTTCTCCCTCGTCTGCTCTTTTACCTTGGGTCCTCTCTTTTCACATCCCTCTCCGCGTTCCCCATCACCGTTTCAGACCCACCTCCCTTGTTTCCCAAGACATCCCTCACGTCTTAGGTCCAGCCCCACCAGTTCTTGTGAGCTGGGTCCCACAGGAAGTCTTTGGTGTTATGTCTGTGCTGTGTCCAACTCCTGCCTGCTCTGTGTGGAAAGGTGGAGTGAGCAGTAATCGGATGCAGCGTGGACACATGTGGCCACCTTGCCTTACTGGTGTGGGAGGGTGGACACCATGAGCCCATCCAGTTCCAGTGACAATAGCTGTGAACTTATAGCAAGATGGATGGGACAAGCCTGGCAGGGTATTTCCTACCTAAAACTTGTCCAAGTGTGGTCACCCCCAAAGCAACCGTGTATTTGATACCATCACAGCATGTTCATCCTCACGGCTACCGATGTCCCGTGGCTCAGGGGTAGGAAACAGTAGCTTGGGGATCAGACAGGCGGTGATATCTGGTAGCACTTTTTGAAGTCTACTAGCCCCCAGGATGTGCTTCTTCCTTCTGATCATGAAAAATGACAGCTGACTCCTGTGGCGTAAATCCACCTCTGCCAGTGCAGAGATGATTCATTGACCATGTGTGAAGGTTTTGGCTTGATGTTTTGAGAAGGCAAAATAAACAAGTGGCCAACTACTCCTTCCGTACCATCTGCTTTGAGTTTGGGCATGATTTGGTATTTGCCCTTGCGGTTGCCCCTGCTGGTGGTAACAAAAGTCTTGGAGGGAGACTGTGTGAGGAGAAAAATAAATTCACTTATTTCCCAGGCTCATGGTTGCAACAGGGGAGAAAGGGAGTTTAGGTTCCAGCCTGGTCCATGTTCCCTCATCAGAGTCCCTTCTGGAAGAGACACCTCTTGAAGACAACTCATATGCACAGGAACAGAGTCACACGCAGGGTGATGCTGATGCCGTACCCTATCACTCATGGCTTGTGCTCTTAAATATTAGCTTGTTGGCAAACATCTTAGTTTGCAACAGGACAAAAGAAGGATAAGTTGACGAGGCAGGGATGCAGTTGTTGACACGTTCGTTACCACAGTGATTTTTGTGTGTAGATAGCACCAGGGGAAAAAAAAAAACCAAACAAGGCAGGGACTGTCTCCCTCAATTTGGAGTCTCTTAATGTCCCTCAAGACAGTACAGTGATGATGTTGCACAGGCCTGTGCTTAAGTCTCAGAGCATTATATAAAGCCATAGCAGTGACCTGCACTTTTAGTCTGCAACTGGCTTTACACAAATGTTGCCATAAAGCTTTGTTTTTCCTCTTGCATGCATTTCTGCTTTTCAGATTGTGAAATAACAGCATTAAAAACCATCCCTGATGTTTAATGAGTCCTCCAACGTCAAATTAAGCGTGAACAATCAAAAAGATATCAAAACGGTAGTTATTGGGATACACTACATTTGCTTACAAGAGCTGAGCTTACACTGACATTTCTGAAAAGGAGTCACAGATTAAGAGGAATGATTTTATTGCCTGTTTCAGAAATCCATGTAGGTTTCAATCCCATTTGTAAACAAGTGGGTGACAAAACCCTCATTGATTTGTCCAGAAGGCTGATCAAACCTTGCCGAGAGGGAGGACTGTGGAACCCAATCCCATACAAATACCTTAATTTCCGCCATTAGCACAGCATTTATTTATTTTATTCAGCATGCCTAGAGCACCTGGACATCACAGTGTACAGCACAGTGACAGCCAGGATGTGACTTAATAAAAATAGACCTCTTACCTTAGAAATGTCTTATAAAACCAGTGAGATGTTTAAGTCCTGCCAACACGTTCAGAGTTTAGAGTCTGATTCTGAACTGTCCTTGACGACCTCAGCAGGAGCAGCTGAAGCAGTCTCTAAAAGAGACTTCTTGGGTTTTATTTTCCTTTTTTTTTCTTTTTTTTAATAATTCCATCTAAGGACATCCGAGTTCCTGAAGCGTGTTGGGTGCGTGCAGCAGCAGCTCTGAAAGAGAAGGTGGTAGTGGTGAACTGGAGGGATAAATTTCACAGACTTTGCACATCAACTCAAATCTGAGTAACGCAGAAAGTTACTCAGTCACGGGGCAACAGCCAAGACTCCAAATCCTCTTAGATATGCTTGAATCGGGATGTTTATGCTCAACCAGGTGCTCTGAGTATTATCTGCTTATAACATTTCTGAGTTTTCCAGTCATCTAGATAATCCGACTGAGGAAGAATTTCAAGCAAAATAATTAAGAAAGGGGTAAAGAATAGGGTGAGCTCTAGACTGCCATTTAGCCACAATTAAACCAAGCGTCATGTCCCTCTGTCCTGACTCTTTAAATCCCCAGTTCTTCAGCTGGGCATGTGTGTGTTAACAGGAAGGGCGTAGGGTAATAGATAGACACAGACAATTCCACTGGCCTTGAAACAGAATCTCAAAGACTAGCTTCCACTTGGAGGGTATTTTTTTTTATATATCAAACAGCTTAGAGGGGTTTTTGATTTCTGCGTTGTTCAGTTGAATCTCTGGATTTCTCATCTCCTGCTTTTAGCTAAGCATAGGTTCACAGAAAGTCTCTTTTTCCCCTTAGGAATGAGGGTGTTAATATTCCTCATTTTTCATCTGAAACCTTAATCCACCGTTTGTGACATCTAGGGCCTGATCCGATGCACAGAAGAGTTTGAAAGGCCTGGGGAAAGTGGTGCAGAGCCTGGGGCCATCTCCACAGCAACCAGCTGTAGCATAATGAATTGAGGCTGATTAGTTCAGGTTAGGTTCCTCCAGCAGCTGAGGCAGAGGGAACAAAGCTGCTGTCCTAATGCTCGAGTGTTAATCAACTAGAAACCAATATATTTTAAAAATGGAAACTGTTCGAAAATAGCACTACTAAAATAGCATGTTTTTCCAAGTTTTTCAAGACCTACGAGTCAGCCTGAGCCTGCAAGCACATGGTCAGTCTGTTGATAGGATGGTGTGCGAGGGAGGGTTTGAGAATTCAGGCCTTTGAACCTAAGACCACAAGGAATAAGTTAGGCAAATTAATTCATCATTGCTGACTGGCTGCCAGACCTCTCTCCCTATCAGCCCCCCAGTGCTTGTCTTCCTCTGTGCAGCACTGGTTAGGATCTCCAGAAGGAAAATGCTACCTGGGTGTTTGCAGTTATTAGTTCTGGGATGTACATTGTCCAGCTCTTAGTGTTGTGTAGTTGGGTGAAGGATTAGGGAAAATTTTTTCCCTTAAGCTACTGTCCACACTAATTTCAGGAAAACAGATTGCTCACGAGAGCATGGCTGTGATTTTACCTTGAGGGCACACAGCATACTAAAGAAGACAAGAAAGGACAGGGAGGGATAGAGCCTGTCCACGCCGGCTGATGATACAGGACCGCTGTGAACACCAGAAACAGTCTCCAGGATATTGAAATGACCATAGTCTGAAAAATTGCTCTTTGGTTTCCCTCTGGGCTCTGCAATGACCTGTTTCCTTCATGCTGTACGGTCTGGCTCTGTATTGGAGTTGCTGTCGTTATTATCAGTTCCCTGAAGGAATGAGCATGGTGACACCACGCTGTGTGTGTATCTGTGTACGTGCACTATACTCAGTTTTAAACTTTTTGATGAATTGCAACCACATTTGGCAAAGATTGGGGCTCTCAGAACATATTGGGAAAAGAACTGGCTGGGTAGAAGGCAGAAATCTGAGTAGCACCTCTAGTGAAGACACAAGCTCTCCTCTCACTAGACACCAGAGATCCCATCTATGCACAAGGCCACTTGTATTCTCAGTTTGTTGTTGCAGCTCTCTACTGAATTGTTTCAAAAATGCTCCTTTTTCCATCCACTTACTTTTCTCTGAGAAAATGTTGCAGCTTTTGACTACAGAGTACAAATCCGGCTTCTGGTCTGCTGCTGGATCCAGTCTGGCCCAGTCATGCTTTACTGTCTGAGGTCCCTGCGTGCTCTCAACAACCCCCATGCCCACATCAGCGTCGACGTGGTATGGTAAGAAATCTGATTTTTGGAAAGACAGCTTGAGAATATGCCTTCCCCCCTCCCTCCCTGTCCCCCTTCATTTTTGAGTCTAAGTTGCCAGTTGAATGTGCAAACCTCAGGTTTTAGAGAAGCAGATTGTCCACTGTTGCAGTGACTGTTTCATGTCTTTGTGAAAATAAAGCCCAAGAGAGAATCGTTGAGGAAGGAGCTATTGTGAGCTACTAGTGACACCAAGGGATGTGCCAAGCTGCAGCACTTGTGACATGGTCCAGGCAGTCACTTTTGCTGAGCGCTGTGCCCCTAACAGTTTATATGGCAGCTTACTGCTCTTCCCACAGACCTTCTCCTGTATCCTGTATGAAGTATCTTAAATGGGTCTAATTACTATCATATTTTTACAACTGAGAGCTCTGCCAACTGCCTCTACAAATGGACCCATTTTTGAACACTAAATACTGCACTAGTCTGTAACTCATCAAGCGTGATGGGGATGGTGTGGAAGCCCCCAACATAATGCAGTTACTTCGACAGAGAGCAGTCACAGCAGTAAGGAGGAATGGGTTTTACAAAAAAAAACCCGCAACCAACAAACACTAAAGACTAAAATGTCGATTTTTAGTAAGAGTTAACACAAAAAGTTAGGCATTATTGTATTGCAGTACCCCTCGTGCCTGTGATCAGCCTATTCTAGCACAAAATAAGAGCAGTAATCAGTGGTAAATGCAGACCTATTAAACAGCTGCCTAAAACTGCATTTAATTGTCTGCCCTATAATGATAATAGCTGTGCCACTAATGGAACATTGTGAAGCAAACATTATCCTTATCTGATCTCGATTGCTTATCCAGTTTTATGTATACTGGAAGTACTATTTGTTGGTTTTCTTGGATAAGAGTAAAAATCTCTTTTATGGTACACTTAATAACAGTGTGGGGAGTGCTTTCTTCTTTCTGTACTCTTCTGTTCTTTGAACTATTCTATGTAGTAAATCTGCATTGTCCAATTACTCAGTCTGTTCCTCACTCTGGTAATTCTATTTATGTTTTTAATTCCTCTCCCTCCAGAAAGTCTTCATTGTTCCAGTTCTGAATCACACAAATATTCTTCATGGGAGAATGAATCACAACAAATACTGATGAAGTAGCCTATGTTGGTATGTATTCCGTTATTCCAAACACTGACAGTATCTTCAGATCTATAGGACTGGGACTGAGATAGGATGGGCTGCAATATCAAAAAAAGACCTCATTTTCCCATGTAAAGCAGATAAACGTATCAAGGGATATGGCTTTATCAGAATGTCTGCCCTGGGTAAAGAAGTAGAGATGTGAAGGGGAGAAAATAATGTAGGTCAAGTCCAGTAAGAGATTATTTCATGTGATTGTGAACCATAAAGAATGGAACGTGACAAGTCTGAGAGCGCAGCCTGCGACAAGCACAGTAGGGATTTCACAGACTGCGCTCAGAACGATGCAGTGGAAGCTGATGCTCCAGGATGTAACGCTATCGTGCTTTAATAAAAAGAAATTGCTGGGAGGAATTAATTCCACGCACTGTTTGTTGAACAGAACTCGAGGAAAGGAAATGAGAGAACAGTAACGTCAATTGCAGCTCAATTCCTGGAAGTCAGGATGGCGTTTGCTTTTTTCACTCTTTTTATGAGGTTCCCTCCAAAAAGGGAATGTGAAAAGGCTCTGTCATTTCTGTCAGCTCATCCTCCAAGCAGCGCAAACCAGCAAATAGCCCGAGCTTCCAACAGGCTGAGAATTTGCAGCTCCACTTGCCTTTACCAGAACTTGTTTCTTGCTGAGTTGTCTTTTGAAGACAGACGTGCAGGTAATTTGTTTTCATGCCTAAGTGCCTTCTGGAATTGACAACTAGATTTTTCTGGCTAAGACGAGCACCAGGAGAAGTGCTAAGCACTAAAACGTGTATTTTTTTTTCACAGTGTTTGATTTTCTGAATTGTGGTAGGTTTGGAGAAAAGCCCGAGACAACGTCTATGGCTGGATTCCCATCTTTGCCTGGTTTAAAAGTGGGCATTGCATGTTGAGCTCAGAACAGCCTCTGAGGATTTATTGGTCAAGGGTCCAGTTCCTCTTTTTGTTTTTCTTTAATGAGTAAAGATAATTAAGTCCATTAAGGATTTTTTTTTTCTTTAAACACAAAACCCCATATCAAACACTGGCTTTTATCCCTCTTAATACCCAAATGACGCGCTCTATTCCCGTATTTATAATGAGTAGATTCGTGCAGCTCCTTACAGCACAGGCTGGGAGGTATCAGACTGTTATGAAGCTTCAGGGTTGCAGTTAATACTGACTTTCTGAAAGCTGAGGCCTGGAATGAAAAGGAGGTGACCTGATTTTTGCTGCTCCATTGGTGTTAATGAGATTTGCAGCAGTATGGCAAACCAGCAATGCCGGGCGGTGTGGACTTAACAAGAATGGAGATCAAATAGAACACTGGGAAATGAATGTTTTCTGATTAGCCACTTTCCCATCTCATAGGGGCTTCCAACTGGTCAGAAGATTACTTCATTAATACAGCTGGCATGGGACTAATTATCAAACAGAATCTGACCAACCTGGAAAGAAGGCAACTGCCTATCCAGGAACAACTGAAAAAACCCCTTTTGAGTGAGAGTGGAATTCCAAATATGTGGTGAATCTGGAAGATATTGCAGGGACAGAAAGACTGCAACTGGAGAGGCAGACTCTGAAGTGAATTGAAATACACATTTTTAAACAGAAACAAAAATGTATTTGAACCTTGTTCCCTGTGCAGAACAAGGAGTTTTCTTCTTTATGTCTTTGTCAGAGAAATTGCTTCCTCGTGGTGTCCACACTGTTTGGTGACATGAGAACCTCCTATAGTTGAGTCTACCTGGGAAACCATTAGTCAGTGTGTGACATTTCCTTTTGTGTCTAATTACCTCATCCCAGAGTTAATGAAATGCATACAGTGTTACAAGGCAAGCTGTCTGATGTTAAAACAAACGCAGAAAATACAACCAGGTCTTAATACATTAGAGATGCAGATTGCTGTTGCTGTGCTGTTTTATCTCAGGAACCTATACGTTTCATCCTCGGTATTCCATTAACAGTGCTTGTTTACATGTGTTTAAGCATTTTTTAATCAACTCCAAGCCAGTCTAAGATTTGAGCCGTGTAAGTAATCACCTACAGCAGCGAGGGCAGATTTTAAAAATCATTTAGGAATTAGAGGTGCCGAGAGAATACCTGTGTGTTTAAGCGTTGAGTCTAGTTGCCAGGGTTAAAACGCCTGGGATTTTAGTCTTGGGGCCAGCTTCCACCTCAGCTGCCCCTGTGTGTCCAGGAGTGTTTGGATGTCTCTGTGTTGGCCTCATGGAGCAAACAGCATGGGGGGGGAGCAGGGGCGAAGCCGCTGCACCAGTGCTGGTGTGGCAGAGGCATCCCACCTGTGCTGCAGGCAGCCCCCAGGGCCCCCCTCTTTGCTCCTTCAGGGCTGTCCCAGTTGGCCCTGACCAACATTGTGTCTCTGGGCTGCCTTTTCTTCTGCAATCACATAGGGACCGTGAACCTGAGCCATCCAGTTCTTCATGTCCATACCTGCCACTGCACAGGGGCTCTGCCCTGGCTGGCTCTTGGAAAGAACTGGAAAGGAAAGCAGGACATGTGCTCCGGCCGTGGAGGGGTGCAAGTGACACTGGGCTGGGGCTCTGTGACCCTTGCCGGTGCCAAACACCTTTGCCTGACATCGGAAACAGAGTCACAAAGTGAACTTTTTGCTTTGGGACCAATGCACAGCAGAGACGAGAGAGCCCCAGGTGAAAGCCCAGAGTACGGCTCCATGGAAGGGTTGGGCAAACCCCCCTGCCCAGTCCTGGCCCTCTGTTTCTGAGCTGTGAAAGGGCAATGAATCCCTCCAGCTCCGAAAGGCTTGTGGCAGCTCCTGGCTTCACTCCTGCCCTGGCAGGAGTGCATTTTGACAGTTGCATTTTGGCTCTGAGGCCATCTTGTCATAGACACAGCCCTGGGCAGCGGGAGTACAGGCTCCTCCATCATGGTGCAACCTCCCCATCCTCCAGAGGAAGTGTTTTGGTGCTTTTGAATCCCTGTCCTTGTGCTGCGAAGAACAAAGGGGCCTGATGCAGTTGGCCCCCTGAGGTCTTTTGGAGATGATCCCAACCGATTTTCCAGTTTTTGGTTTAACCAGGATGCTCCTTAGCTGTCTCTTCCAGACACTTCCAAGGTTCCTTGGATTGTTTTATCCCTCATTACAAATCAATTCTTTGTTATTAAGGCAGATTTTTAAGACATGTAGTTATATTTATAGAATCCTAGAACAGTTTGGGTCTGAAGGGAACTTTAAAGGTCATCTAGTTCAACCCCCCTGCAATGAGCAGGAACATCTTCAACTAGATCAGGTTGCTCAGAGCCCCGTCCTACCTGACCTTGAATGTTTCCAGGGATGGGGCAGGTAAGAGTGAAGATTTGTCAGTACTTACATATGTGCCCACATATTGAGGAAGAAGCGGTTAATTTTAGAGCTTTCCTCCTCTATTTCTTTTCCAGAGGCTGCTTAATATTTTGAGATTTCCATTCACTAATTAAAATTTCTGGCAAAGTAGAACCTTCCAACTGCTTTTCACTAGCTCCATTTCAGGATTTTACTGTCCTGTACCAACAAACCCACCTGGTCATGCACTGTATTAATCTTTGCATGCAAGAACGACATCGGGCAGATTTTCCCCAGTGAAATGAGCGCATGTGAAGGGTGGATCAGTTTGAAAATCTTTTTGAGAAGTTACACCTTTAGCCAACAAAGCTATTTTCCATAGAGGAGGACGCTCCTCTAGATGGCACTCGAAGCTACGTTTTCATGGGGTTCGGAGGGATAGATATTGCAGGAATAAGGAGAAAACTTATTTCTCTACTTGTGAGCTCAAATCTGACAGTGCTGCATAAGTTGTTGAGTGGGACAGAGTTTCCAGGCAAGCTGGGGGACTTGTCTCCTGGTGATCTAAGGCTGGTGTGGGGTAAGGTTCAGCTTCTAAAGGAAAAATTGATGCTTATGAGAGTGCTCTTTTATTTCCTTTACTGGCATCATGTGTGCTGTTTCTTCTTCGCATATGAAGGAGGGGTTTATCATTAAGACAATGAATTGCATCTAAGTTGATAAACTTGAATTTATTTCCCTGATGTCTTGTGAGACTTCTTAGGCCCCATTATAGCTTGATTGAAATACTTGTTCTCTGTTACGAAGTTAGAATGTGCTATAAATTGCAACCAGACTTTGAATATCTTAATACTTTTTTGTTTATGAAAAAGGGCTTACAATAACCTTATCCACCCACCCATTGCTTATCTTTTTCATTTAGATTGTGATTTCTTCAAGTTGAGTACTGTACCAAATGTAAGCTGAGGCCTCAACAGCATTCATGTGCATTTATTTATCATTCATAAAATCATAGAATCATTCAGGTTGGAAAAGGCCAACCATCATCCCCACTCTACAAAGTTCTCCCCTGCACTCTATCCCCCAACACCACATCTAAACAACTCCTAAACACATTCAGGGATGGGGACTCAAGCACCTCCCTGAGCAAAATCCATCCTTGGATTTTCTAATTTGCTTGCAGGCAGTTCAGATTTTTCTCAGCATCAGTTTATTCATGCTGAGAAAAAGATGCTGGTTGGGATCTTGAACATCAATACTCTCCTCTGATCAGGTAGGCTCATTTACCTGTGTTAGATGGAGTACAAATTAAGAAAATTATTCTTGCTTTATGTTTTCTTCAGTGGGTTACATGCAGAGCTGCTGCACGGCTCTCTCAGCAGTCTCATTTCTGAGAGTGCTTGGTTGGTGCAGTGCCTGGCAGCTACAGCGCTGCTGAGAGCAATGCAGATGCAGATGACAGCAAGACACAACCTAGCCACCTTCATAGGTTTCTGAGCTCTGACAGGACTACAAAGTCACCTGGCTTCACATATTAGACCCCAGCTTGCTCCTAAAGCTTTAGTATTATGTTTTCAGGTTTTTTTCCCCCATTACGCAGGATTTTCCTTTCCCAGTTGTTTCTTGTTGTACCTATGGAAACTTCAGGGAAATGCTGTACGATCCAAATGAATGATACGTGCCTAACACTTATGTGAACAGACTCTTCAGAGGTCATTGGAGTTCTCTTTAGAATAACAACCAGAAGTTCTCTTTAGAACATGGAGAGCTGCCTGGTAGAAAAGGACCTGGGGGTGCTGGTTGACTGTGGGCTGAATAAGAGCCAGCAGTGTGCCCAGGTGGCCAAGAAGGCCAACAGCATCCTGGCCTGGATCAGGAGTAGCGTGGTGAGTAGGACTCAAGAGGTGATCATCATCCCCTGTACTGGGCAATCGTGAGGCCCCACCTCAAGTGCTGTGTCCAGTTTTGGGCCCCTCACCACAAAAATGACATTGAGCAGCTGGAGCAGGTCCAGAGAAGGGCAACGAAGCTGGTGACAGGTCTGGAGAGTAAGCCTTGTGAGGAGAGGCTGAGGGAGCTGGGGGTGGTCAGCCTGGAGAAAAGGAGGCTGAGGGGAGACCTCCCTCTCTACAACTACCTGAAAGGAGGGTGTAGAGGGGCAAGAGTTGGTCTCTTCTCCCAAGTCACAGGATAAGAGGGAATGGCCTCAAGTTGTGCCAGGGGAGGTTTGGATGGGAGATGAGGAACAATTTTTACCCTGAAAGGGTTATTAAGCGTTGGAACGGGCCACCCAGGGAAGTGCTTGAGGCACAATCCCTGGAGGTGTTTAAAAGAGGGATTGAGATAGCACTCAGGGACATGGTTTAGTGATGGGTCTTTATCAGAGTTAGGTTGATGGTTGGACTAGATGATCTGAAAGGTCCCTTCCAACCCAGACAGTTTTAGGATTCTATGATTCTATGAATATTTAAGCCTACTGCAAAGATACAGAAATTAAGAACATCCCAAACTACAGCTGGTTAGACAACCAAGTACACTTCCTTTACAACTCAATTTTTAAATGTTTTGCTGTCTGCTTCCCCTGTACTAAGTAGAATGTGGAGAAAGAAAACACAGGATGATAAAACTACCATAACGAAGCACATCTGCGCGTGCAATTCTGTAAAACTCAGGACTAAAATGCATGAAATATCTCAGATTAATTGGTAACTGTTACCATCATATTTGGAAACTGTGCTGTCATTAAGCAGACACTGAGCAGATAGCAGGGTATACTCTCAAAGATTTCACAAACTTAATCTGGGATTTTCAGAATCAAAAAATACTAAGAACGCTCTCAGTAACTCATGCCACTCGAGTTGTTATTCATACGGTGAGTTTATTGTGAATTAAGAATACAGACAATGTTTTAATGGTATATGTGAAGGCTGTCACATATGGTTTCCACTGTGCACTTGAGAGAAGCTTTAATATAAACAAAGAAGTTAATAATTATGTACATCTCATTTCCCAGAAAATCTCTGAAGCATTTCCACTGGTGTGACTGATCATTCTGTGCATTTAACAATTCAGTAAATATATACATTAAAATTTATTTATCCACATTTTAATAATTGTTCTTTGTCAGCATGATTTATTTTGGTATCTTGAAAATGTGAATTAGTGATGGCAGTTTTGGTCTTGAATTTATTCTGTTGGGTTTTTTTTTAAATTCTCTTAAGGCTAAATATGACCCACCAGAATAATCAAAAAATGAGAAGAGAGGAAGGGGTAAAGCATTAGTCTCCCTACACTAGTATTTTGGTTTTGTTTTGCATTGGAAAATGTTTGTGGAATATACATATTACCTTAGCTGAAATAGAGAAAAATATTTTAATAAGAAAGCAAAAGTAGGTCAAAAGGTCCAGAATCTAAACAGGTAAGCATAGTTCTCACTTACTAGTTTATCCTCCATTCTGGAAATAATCTATAATCTAAACATAATTGGTATAGTTCTGAGAAGTGTATTTAACAAGTCTTTTTTTGCTTTCATCAAGCCTTTCAATAATTTACTTTTGTGGTTCAGGTATCAGACTTTGCTAAAACTATGGATTCCTCTGTGCCTGTAGAAATTGTTGCCTTTGGGGAAGATTTCAAGAAGTCAGTATTTTTATGAGTGCCCACTATGGTGCATCCACATACTTGAAAATTTAAATGTGATAAATTCTGTTCAACTGTTCTCATAAATTTCAGTTTTGGGTTTTGTTTAATTTTCAGTGACTAGAAAATTATGAAAATATTTTTTTCTGCACGTGTCGATTATTTTCACTGAAAGTTGAGAAAAGACAATCTTCACTTGGTTGTATTTGCAGGAATATTAGATTGACTATCTTTTTCTTCCTCCAACAAGATTAGTTCGGTTCTTGCTGAAGATGTCACAATAGTTCGAGAAACTGGAACATCAGATGAGGCCTCATCAATATCAACTTTTTCATCCCCTGCTATTTCTTTGGGTGATAAGCTTTCTTGTGCATCAAAAAATACGTCAGGTTTATCTGATGGACTATCTTCATCTGAGATTCTTCCCTCTTTATGACCCACCTCTTCTTTGTCAACAGTTTTAGCCTTTTTGGAAGGAGATGTGAAGCCGAGCTTGGGAAATCTAAACCATCCAGTTTTTTCGGTTTGCTTAGAAGAATCATTATCTGATGTGTCAGCAGGTTTCATGTCTTCTGGAACTGATTGTTTTACTTCTGTTTTTGGATCTGTGCTTGTTTCATCACCAGAAGATGAAAAGCCGATAGTTGGAAGCCAAAATTTGAATCTTCCTGGAGATCTTTTACTATCAGTCTTTTCCTTTTCAACGGTTATATTTTTTTCTTCATCTTCTAGTGTTTCAGCTACATCTTCATCTTTAGGGAGAGGACCTGCAGTTATTTCTTCTGGTGACTTATCAGGATGACTCTCTTCAGGTTTACTGGAAGGCTTTACTTCAACAGCAAATGTTTTTAACTTTGGCAAACTTACTTCTCCACAAGATTCTTCAGTCTCACTGTGTGGTTTGTCAGATAGTTTAAGCTCAGCACTCCCACTCCTTTGTGCTGCTGCTCCAAAGCTTTCATCAGCATATTTTGGTTTGCTCACTGATGCATCTTCTGTTGGAGATGGCTGCTGGACCAGCACTTCTAAGTTGCTGTGTGATTCAGGCAACTTCACCTTGAGCAGTGAGAATCCCAAACTAGCAGTTTTGACTTCTGATGAGAGAACTTCTGACTCTTTCAGTATTTCAGTAGTATAAATCGCACACCTTTCAATAGCAACATGTTCAGGTTCTACTTTCTCACTCATTTCTTGGCCCTCTACATATGACCAATGAAAATCTTGCCCTGCATTTGAAAGGGAGGACTCTATGGCAGTAGTGGTAGTAGTCATCTGTGCTGTTTTAATGTCAGGTTCAGTCACTGTTAGAATTTTGCTTTTTGCTTTTTGAATAGCACCCTCTAGATCCTCTGGTGTTACTTCAGGGATAGCAGAACTTGTTTGCAGTTGCCCTACTTCAATGTCAGTACTAGATCCCTTTGGATCTGTTGGCACTTTTGACACTGAAACATCAGCTTCAGCTGGGAGAGCTTTGAAAGTGAATATTGGTATTTTTAATTTGGGAATTTTTACATTTACTTCTGGGCCATCTTGTGATTTGTCCACTGTTTCCACTGTTATTCTCTTAGACACTTCCATATGATCTAGAGCTGAACTTTCCAGGCCAATGGATGTTTTGGATGTTTGAAAATGCATTTCTACTGCGCCTAATTCAGTTTTAGATACTGAACAAGCTTCTGACTTGGACAAATTGATATTATCTTCGTAACCCTTCACTTCTGAATGCAGCACTCCAAACTTCGGAATCTTAAACTTGTATGTTTTAATTTTACTTGTTTCTGCTCTGTCTTCTACTTGCACTTCCACCTCTGCAGACTTGTCCTTTTCAATACTTTTCACTTGACATTTCATTTCAGGATCTACTCTAGCAATTTTAACATTCGTTTTCACTCCTGGAACTTCTACCTTTACATCTTCCAGCTTAGCTGTAACATAAACACCATCTTCTGACGTTGTAGACCGTTCAAACTTAGACCTCTTTAATTGGCTTCCTTCGCTGTCTTTTCCTATCATTATCATCTCACCCTTTATCTTTCCTTTTTTAATTACTGCCTCTTGATTTTGAATATCTAGCTCTTCCTTGGGAAGACTAACGTCTGTTTTCTCCTGTGTTGCATCCAGAGTAATCTCAGCTGATAATGGTTTGCATCCTAATTCTGAGGTCTCTAACTTAGTGGAACTTTCTCCCTTTGGGACTGCTATATCCTGTGATTTGACTTTAGGCTCTTGAACAGCCAGAACACCTGTAGGAAACGTATTTGTTAAACTGTTGTCTTTGTCAGTTTCTGAAGCACTTAGGTATGATTTAGACAATTCTGCTGAACACGCTGTGAATTTGGAAGTATGCATTTTTTGTCCTTCAGCACCACGCTTAACTACATCTGCATAAGTTTCAGGTTTTGGAATATTTGCTCTACTATCTGTTCTTTCTGTAGATAATGTAATATCTCCTTCCATCTTTGGCAAGCTAACATCAGAACTCTTCACAGAATCTCCTAATTTTAGAATCCCTTCTTTTCCAACAGTAACTTCAGCAACTGCATGTGGCAATGAGAAGGTATTTTCGGGAATGCTGGTTTCAGTTTGTTCTTTGGCAGAGGGAATGCCTGCCTGAGTTTTTTCCATACTTCTTTCAGTACCAGCATCACCTTTTTTTTCCTTTAAGGATGTCCGGGCAAATGCAGGTATTCTGAATTTTGGCATTTTAAACCATCCCTGATGTTCTTCAGTCTGAACTTCTTCAGGTTTTATTCCATGCTCTTCTTTTAATTTGATTTCTTTCTCTTCAAGGCTCTCAATAGCTCCCTCTGTCATTGGTTTAGACACTGACTGGGGACTTATGTCTACTGTTGGAGCTTCAGTGCCAGCTGTCAGAACTTGGGGTGTTTCCACCCTAGAAGCGTAAACAGCTGCTCCAGGATCTGACATACTAGATGTGAGTTCTGATGCTGAAACTCCCATAGCAATGTCAGCAACTTCGTTTGCCATTTTTGGTTGGGGTAGCTCAGCTTCTATTTTTGGAGAGCTGACCTCTGTCTCTGGGCCTTTCCCTTTTGTGAAGGAGATTCCAAACTTTGGCTTTTGGAATTTGGGCATTTTAATCTTTCCTTCAGGTCCTTCCAACTTCATCTTTCTTTCATCCTCAGCTGATGATCTATCTGTTACTATTTCAGGGCTCCTCAGTTCAGTTGAAGTTTCTCCTTTGAACTTAATATCTGTTTTTTGAATGGTATTCTCTTCAGTTGAACTTGATTTTAGGACAACCTGTTGGGCACTCTCCTCTAAGGAAGGCAGAGCAGCATCAATCTTTGCTGAGCTGACTCCCATGTCAGTTTGGGAGGCTCCAGTTTCTGTTTTGGAAAACTCCACTGTAGAGATCTTAACAGCAGCCAGTTTTACACTTATTTGTGCCCCTTCTTCTGCCCTTTCAGAATGACTTCTTTCTATATCAGGTATCTGTATTAAATCAGCATCTTGTTTTTCTTTTTTAGGAATAGTAGCATCAACTTCAGCTTTTGGTGAATGTGTCTGAGCTTTGGGAACCTTGATCTTGGAGAGAGAAATTTTAGGCATGACAAATTGAGGCTTTTTAGTTTGACTTTTTTGTTCACCTTTCCCTGCAGATATTTCCAGATCAAGGGCTGGCCCAGTACTTTGGTCATCAGTTGCAGTTCCTCTCACTTCTGTATCTATTCTGCCAGATGTTACAGCAAGTTTATGATCTTCCAAGTTTGCTCCAGAATCTGGTTTAGCACTTGCTTCCTTCTTTGGGGACCAACTGAAGGATGGCAGTTTGAATTTTGGCATTTTGAAATGTCCTTCTTTCTCTTCTCCATCTCCATCTTGTTTTATTTCCCCTTTGATTTTTAGTGTTCCATCTGAATCATGAATATCACTGTCTGGTTTTGGAATAGAAACGTCAGCTGATGGAAGGTAGGCATCAGCCTCTGATACCTTATGATCAGCTTTGGTCATTTTGACTTTAGAGCTGTAAGCTTCTGTTCCTGTACCACATTCCACCTCAAACTTTGGTGCTTCAACAGCAATGTCAGCTATTTCTACTGTTGCTTTTAATTGGGGAACGTTGACTTCTGATTTGGATTGGCTGACCTCCTTTTCTGACCCTTTCCCTTTAGAATGTGTAATTCCAAACTTTGGCATTTGGAATTTAGACATCTTTGTTTTCCCTTCAGGACCTTCAATTTTTATTTCTACATCACCCATAGCAATTTCACTTGATGTTCTTTCAACACTGGTGTCAGGGCTCTTCATCTCAATGGAGTCTTCAGTTACCATCTTGATATCTGAGACTGAGAGGCTGGCATTAGCAGTGGCTGATTTGATTGTCAGGTCATCTTCACATGTAGAAAGTATGACCTCACTTGTAGGCACGCTAGAATCCATCTCTATTTTGTGAGCTTTTACTTCTGGTTTGTAAAATTCCAAAGTTGGGACTGTAACTTTTGGCACTTCTATGCTCATTCCTGCCCCTTCACTACTCTCTTTCTCAGGTTTCTGTACTGAAAGACCTTCTTTTTCTTGTTTGGGACCACAAATATCAGTTTCCGGTATGGGATGAGACACCTGGACTTTTTGACCCTTCATTTTAGGGAATGAAATCTTTGGCATAATAAATTGGGACTTCTTGTTTCTGCTCTTTTCACCATCTTTTTCTGCTGATGTATCAAATTCAACATGAAGGTATTCATTCTCAGAGGTAGGCAATGTTAAATCAGATTCTGTGTCTCCAGATAAAGTAGAAAAAGTGGGTTCTTCTAAATGTTTCCCAGCTTCAGAAGAAGCAATAACTTCTTTCTTTGGTGACCAACTAAATGAAGGCAGTTTAAATTTTGACGTCTTAAATTTGTTTTCTTTTTCTTCAGTGTCCTTCTCTTCTGGAGCTGCTTCGTGTTCTGACTTGAACTCTGAATCTGGGCCATGGATTTCTGCTTCTAATTTTGGCATAGTAACTTCCGTTGATGGGAGACTGATGTCCAACTTTGCTGCATCGAGAAATACCTCAGATGAAGGCTTGTGCATCTTTACATGTAATTCAGAATCAGTGATATGAGCGGGTTTTTCAATACCAGCATCAGCCTCATCAGATGTTATCCCCTCCTTGGAAATTTCAGATTCCACTTTTGGAACAGTGTAACTTTCTGATGGTTTTCCCTTAGACCAAGAAATTCCAAATTTCGGTTTTCGGAATTTAGGAATTTTAACTGTAAACTCTCTGTCAACAACAGATACTTCAGAAGCTGATGTTTTCCCTCCTGGCTTCAGACTTTCTTGCTCCAAAATATCATCTTCATTTATAAATTCGAAATCTGTTACTGAAATATTTTCATCAGGAAGAGTTATTTTTGATTCAGATTCTGCGAGATTTAGTTGATATTTAGTAAGAGTAATATCCCCTTTTTGTAACGGGGAATCCCGTTCAATTTTAGAAGAAGCAATATCGACTTTAGAGAAACCCAAGCTAGGAATTCTGAATTTTGTGCTTTTAGAGCCACCATCTCCCTTAGCATGAGGATGCTCCTTAGATCTGACACTGTCTGAAGGAACAGAAGGAGTATCTTCACATACAGAATAAGGGAGAGTTTCTGAAAGAGAAACGTCAACTCCAGATTTACTCTGTGCTTCAGGCTTTGAACTTCTAGATAGAGAAACCTTAGGCATTCTAAAGAAAGAACTTTTAGCTTTACCCATCTCATCCCCTTTCCCAGAGAAAGAATCTGCGATGACTTCTAAATCAGACACTTCGATTTTGGCCGTGGGCAGGGTGA
>VXBJ01000981.1:0-120323 GCA_013400055.1 Nycticryphes semicollaris
CTGTAGAAATCTTCAATTGACCTGAGATTGACGACTCGTTGTAAAGACATCACCAGCCGCGGGTTTGGTTTCTGGTAACTCCTACAAGAGGGTTCGAGTCTTGGCGAGTTTTATCCTTCATTGGTGGGACCGTGGTCAGGAGCTGGAGCTGTGGGGCTTTTTGGGAGGGGGGGGTCTGGCTGCTCCTCAATGATGCTGAACTCGTCCAGAGGGAGTGTGGAAATCTGGGTGTCGTTGTGGGCCGTTGGTGGGCTGTGAGCCACCTGGAGAGAGAGAAGGGGACAATGCAATGATGGTGGCAGGTCACCGATGCTCTTAAGACATGCAGCCAACTGTGTCTGTATTTCCCAGACGTGTGCCCATCCCAATGGACTTACTGTTCTTCCCTTATCCTGGTGCTCCTGGGATGGGGATGCTGGGAATAACCTCTCCAGCTCGTTCATATCCAGCTGCTTTCCATTCAGGTCCCGGTCATCCCTGTCCCTGCGAGCAGCCCCGTTCAGGACAAGGCCCGTGGCATTGCGCTGATTCCTGGGGATCTGTGGGGTTGACAGCTGTTCCTGCACATTTTTGCACATCAGCAGCCTGAAAAATAGAGACAGAGCCTGAGCATGAGCAAAGCCAGAGCTTCTCCCCTCTTCCTTCCCTCATGCCTGAGTTGGCCTTATCCCTCTGCTACTTTCCTTCACTCCTTAAATCCCTCCTAAAAAGTCATGTCTCTTCCCCTCGCCGTGAAAGGGCTTTTGGTTGACAGGGAGGATCAGAGCTTGCCAGAGCAGAAATAGCAACGCTCCCAGGGACTACCAGGTCCCTCAATGGGGAGCAGAGCTGATGGGGAGTATTTGGAGAAGCCTGCTGGGTATGGGCTCCTGGGATGCAGGAGCCATGCTGCAAACAGCACCCAGTGCTCACAGGAGCTCCATCATCACACTGGGCGTGCGAGACCCCTGCAGGAGCACCCACATGACATTAGGGGACCATCCCCCCACGAGCAACCCCTACCTTCCTCTGTACCCAAACATGAGGAAGAGGACACAGAAGATGATGCAAGTGACACCAATGTGGATGCCAATGATGATCCCAGTCGTGGAGGTTTTATTGTTCTGCTCATCCTTCATGCAGTCACAAGGGGGATTCAGCACTGTGGGAAGAAAAGGGCAGAGGGGGAGTCAGCGGTGCTGTTTGCCTGTTGCTTCTCCAGCTTTTGGGGAGCCCAGAGCAAAAGCTGGAACCTGGGCAGCACTGAGAGCTGTCTATGGGGAAGAAGAGGGTCCGGAGAGGGAGTGTCACTGCCTGCCAAAGCAGCTCCCATGCTCCTGGTACCATAGGAAGGCAGTCACAGCAAGCACAGGACTGCTGCTAGGTCCATAGAGACCCAGCCCCATTACCCAGGCTGCTGTTATTAGACATCATTAATGAACAGAAACGACTCTGATGTCAATTTTTGCAAAACCCTGTGTCTGAGGTGGGAGGTGAGAGGCGGCCACCAAGCCAGAGCACGCTGATACCTGATGAAAAGCACCAAGCAGCCAACGAGATTAGTATTTACTCCAACACAGACAGAGGAGTAATAACTGTCTCTTGAAGATATTCCCACTGGAAGGCTTAAAAGGCTTCCAAGAGCAGCAGGATGTTTTTTACACATAGATGAATACGGAAGGTGTGATCAGTTAGAGATTCCCTCTAGAGATTTCCCCTTTTCTGCCACATAATGCAATGCTCATGCTCTGCAGCCCCGCTTTTCCAAAGCCATGTGTCCTCCCTTCCCGGCACCGGTGAAGGTTAAAATATCCAAGAGATTTCCTGAAGAGTTCTCGGAGAGCTCCAGAGATGCTCCGTGTACCACATCGCACTCAAGGATGGCAGCTCTTAGCTTATGCACAGAGGTTTTGGTCATGTTCATGGCCTCCCCCCTGGCTGGAGCTTAGGGAACAAAACTGGCCATTACAGGAACAGTTGGTTTGTGTTTTCGCCCCTGGTGAAAAAGTCACCAGGTTGATTGGGTCTGCAAGGAGGTGTGGGCTCATTAGTGCTAGTGAGGGCCAATGGGGATCAGGGAAGCCACCCCTACCAGCATCAAAAGGTCCCAGCCCTGCAGAGCTTTGCTTCATCGTTATTTGTGATGCTGAAAGTAAATGAGTGGCTGAAAGCAGGATGGGGGAGTAGAGCCCGGGGTGTCTGAGGGGATGTGTCTGGGTGAGGCCTCACCACCTGCCTGCAAAAGCGGTTTTCACAAACCAGCACTGAGACCGATGTCCCGTCTCACCCTCACCTGTCCTCTCCACGGTCTCCCTCAAGGACACGAAGCGGACAGTTGAATTTCCATCCCCGTGCTGGTTGTAGGCCAGGAGCTTGACTTCATACACCACCGACGCATCTGTTTTGAGGGAGACACAAGAAGAACGCTTCAGGTTTAATCATTAACGTTACCTCCCCGAGCGACGCTTCTTTAGGAAACGCACATCTTCCCAAACACACACAAGATGCTGCAAACAAGTACCTGCTACTGGGAGAGCGCCCCCAACAACCTGGGGGAGAGCTGCAGTGTCTCCCCTTTAGTGGCAGTGCAGCACAGCTGAGCTCTCCCGTCACCACAGGCTCTCTCCCAGGGTCAGGAGGGGACATGGACCAAGCTGTCCCCGTACTCACCCAGGTGGGTAATGTTGTACGCTGTTACGTTGCTGGGCAGTAGCACCGGACCCGTGTACTGGGAGAGGTGGACCTTGCGGTAATAGAGCTTGAAGCCTTCGTGCTGGCCCAGTTTGATGGAGGGCTCCCACGTAGCCTGGACAGCGGTGCTGTTAATGACTTTAATAAAGAGGGATGGCATGGCTGGGACTGAAACAGAGAGAGAAAGACAGTGGGTTGCACGTGCTTTTTTGTTTTCATCTGCATGATGAGAAAAATCCCCAGCAGCTTTTCCCTGTGGTCACTGCACCAAAGAGCGTGCTAGATGAGACTGAGAAAACAAAAAACATCAGATCACACCAGATCCTGGTTTAAGAGCTTTGAACTTCTTCAGGGAGTTGTAGGGGTTTCCAAGGGTTTCCTCTGCTCGGTTCAGCAAGCAAAGAGGCTACTTTTACACGCCGGTTGCAATCTGATGCTCAGCCTCCCTCGGGTCAGGGCAGGAATGCAGCGACTTTGGCAGTGCATTCCCAAATTCCACTTTTCTGCCCTCGCCCTGAGGATAGTGAGGACCTTTCAGAGTGATTAATCCCCCAGGGAAGAAGGAACCAGAAGGGATGGAGTTGGAGACATGTCTTAAAAGCGTGCTAGGTACCTGCACTGGCTTGCAGGGGGTGCAGGACCTTGCTCTCCCCGTCAGCTTTAAGGAGGTTTGTGATTTTGTGCTGGGGACTGAGGAGAGAACTGGGGCATCTTCGTTAACAGCCCTAAATACCTGCACAGCCTGAGATCCCAAAAAGCTACCAAAGGCTGGCTCCTTTTTGGTAGGCAGGAACTTACCTGGCCTTAGGGGCACACACACAGAGGTTTAGCTGGGAAGATGTCCCTGCTGCTGCCCGGTGTCACCCAGCCTGATTCAAAATCCGCCAGTCAATGCCCCCAAACCCTCATTCTTAGGGTGTGCTGCAGCGGGGAGGCATGGCCATTTCATCCCCAAGTCCCCAAAAAAGCTGCCTGGCCTCATCCTGCCCTGGGCTGAGAGGCAAAGGTTTGCAAACCAAAGCCAATTCTTTTACGATGTAAATATCTGGGTTTTCCAAAGCTGGTTCTGCACAGACCCTGCCCCGGAGCCCTGTGCAGCGCTGGGGCACACAAGGCCACATTCCCATTCCCCCAGTCCCTCCCCATCCCCAGCCTCTTCCTTCCCCTCTCCCTCCCTTTCTCACATGCTGATCACACCAACGCAAAGATGTGTCTCAGCAGGACGTTTCACTTATGATTTCTTTTTTTTCACCTCATTTCCGCAAAACACCCCCTGGACCAAATGCTCCCATCAGTTCCCCAGCTCTTGGTTCCCCTCTTCCGTTGCAAAGCACCGGGTGCTGGAGGTGCCCAGGGCTCTGCTCCAGCACTGGGAGAAGGAAGAAGAAGGGTTTTCAGGCACTGCTGTACTGGGCAGCGAGCTCGGCTACACCCTACGGCAAAATTATCCAGCAGAACAACAGCCCTGCTCCTCCAGCAGCCTCCAGGCTTTGAGGTAGAGCTATTTCTCCAATTCCACACGATTACAAGCTCAGAAGTTCCCAAATATAAGGACTTCTGGGTTTGTATTGGGTTTTTTTTGTCTTTTTTTTTTTCCCCTCGAAGGGTCTCTAAAGGATGAGCTGTGCAAACCCGGCCTTTGGCAGAGTTCAGCGCAGCCATTTAGTGAGCGGTGGTGAACAGCGGATGAAATGTGGCTGTGTCAATCTAAGACTGATGAGAGCTAAAAAAGGGCATTTCCTCCATTGAATAGTAAAGGCAAAAACCGCACAGCACAACGGTTTGCCTTTTCCCAGGCACCAAGAGCTCAAGCTTTCCCACGAGGAGATTCAGGGGAAGAAAAAGCATCTCTCCTGGTGAGCAGGAGGGTCTGGGCAACCCTGTCTCTTCCCAAAGTGATGCTCTCCCCAGGTTGCAGGGGCTTTGCCTGACGCCCTCCGATTAAGCATGGGGAGAAGAACAAGTCCCTGCTGACTGATGAGCATCTCCGTGCGGATTCAGGAGGAAAGACTCAGAGATCAGCTGTCCTGGGTCGGGTTAACGAGATCCCATCCTGCCTGAATGCTGCCAATGGGAAAAAAATGGGTTGAAGTACCTCTTCTTGCTAGGATTTATTCTGATTTCATTGATGGGAAGGCTGTGCTTAGCAATTTCTGGGTGCAAAGCACAGAGTAAATTCTATTATTCTATTTATACCAGAACATACCATTCTTCCCAAGGCTGCATATTTTTTGCAATCCCATTAAACAGTCTTTTTTTTTTTCCCTAAATCTCCCAATTCCCTTGAGGGCAAAATTAGGAATTATTTGAATCCCCCACTCTGAGAAGCTGGACTCTTGCTTAAAGCATCATTTTCCAACTGATGGGTAAAAATGCCACAGAAAGGGAAATCGCATTATCCCATGGACAAAGAAACACTGATGTGGGCCATCCTGATTTGCGAAGAGTTGGCTTTATTTTTATGGTTGCAGAGCCTTACATTTAATAAAAACCACAAGAATATCTCTCCTTCAAAAGTATGGAATATATAGTATTTATTCAAACTTTGATTATATATATATATGTATAATACTGGTTATATGTATGCACTCGCAGAATGCATGTGCTGTTTATAAGGTTATTACACAAATAAGTGTATACAGATGGAGTATATCTGCGTGTGTGTATAAATATATGTACACACACCAGTGTATATGTGCTTCACAGAAGTATATATAAGACATTATATGGATCTACTATAAGTGAGGCATCTCCCTCATGCTAAGGGCTGGGACACTTGTTTTCCTCTTCCGTGCTGTTTGGAATTTTCCCCAGGTCATTTCAACTTTCTTCTTGAAGGCGTCTTTAGCCGAAGGTGACTAAAGGAACAGTCTTCATCCTAGAGAAATGTCAAAAAGTCCTGGAGAAAACCCTAAAAAGCATTAAAAGACAAGAACAAGGAGCGTGTGCTGCTTAATGAAGCGGAGAGAGTTTTGAGATTTAAAATACCACGGCATTTGTGAAACGGCTTAAAGGAGAACGGCAGGGAGGAGACAGGAAGACCTTTCTAGCAAGACAGGTTTATGGAGGACAAGGTTCACTTGGGCCGTTTCTCTACGGCTTCTTCCCTCCTGCTTTTTACACGAAATTATCAGTGGCACCAAGGAAGGAGCACCAAGTGTTGGAGGCTTTCTAGAAAGAACTTGGAGGCCAAGCGTCTTCTTGGCATATTCCTAGCCCTGAGAAGCTGACCTGCCCGAGCCAAAAGCAGCCCTGCTCCTCAATAACTTCACCATATTCCTTCTCCAGACAAAACCAGTATAACTCAGAGCAGCCTCCAGCATCTTGGCTGGCTGCTCTGACAAGCACTGCCCAGGGGCAGGACATTGCAGCGTGACGTGGAGGGGGGTGTGTGTGTCCTGCCACCACGGGGCTTCGCACCCATCTCTGCACCCATCTCACACGTGTCGTGCTGAGCCAGGGGAAATCCCATCCCTTTCTGAGGCCGTTAGCACAGATCCAGGGGCTCTCTGAGCCTGGGGGAGGCCCAGCTCTCCGGTGTACCTCAGGAAGGCACAGGGTGAAATGGTTTGGCTGTCAGAAGAGGCAAATCTGCAGCAAAACCTTAACCCTGTGACAAAAAAAGTGCCCAAGTGAAGCAAAGCAAACAAATCAAGCCAGAACTGAGGCTTTTAAATCTCTACCTTCCTACTAGGCAAACACGAGCCGGGGTTGAGGGATCTTAACCAGGCCAGCTTGTCCATCCTGAACATGGAGCTAATTGCTGAAGCTTCGTTACACCAGACAAGCCTTTTTTAAAGGGCAACAGAGCAGGAAAGTGATGCTTGAAACTTCAGAGCGCCAGGAAATTTATGATCCCATTACCAGATACCTAACTATTCCTGTCGTAATTGAAGGTAATAATGACAAAAAGTCCCCTCTAGCTTGACCCAGACTTCTGCAGAAACACCAAGCTCCATGAAGCACGGCTGGCTTTTAGCTCCAGTAGCTGAACTCACAGCAGTGGGTCAAGGAGTTTCCAGTTTTGCCTTAGTCCATCCTTCTGTCTCTAAATTGGAAGGAAAAACAAAATCTAAGGGTGACCGATTCCCTGCCGCGTACCAAGGAAAATAAACTTGCAGGGTAATGACCCAGCAGAGCGAGGATTTATTGGTGCTGTTGCTTCAACACTGTAGTAAACATCTGCAGGGGCTGACGATGGAATGAGAACTGGATCCCCCACCTAGAAGTCAAGGCACTCTTTTGTTTGATCCTAAATAACATCCTCACACCCAAGGCCCTCTCTGCTGCAAATCCATAATTACCGAGTGGTCATGAGGACGATACAATGCTCCTAGGACATTAGTCTCAGTATGTGAGATGGGCCAGGATTTAGAGGTGTTGGAGAGATACACAAGTCTCTATCAATAGCAGAGGAGTCTCTCCTATATTTAGGAAAATGTTCTTAAAATGCCAGCTGACAGATCACACTGGAGCTGTGGTTTTGGTCTGCTGTCTGTGTGCAATGGTCCTGCATTAGAGCACCCACTTTCTTACTGGGGAAGCTAACTGGTGGCCACTTCTGGGAGGCTGAGCCGGGGGGAAAGCCTTGGGGATCGCCCTAGCTTCCCACTGAAAGGGAAAGCTGCTCTGAGGCAGGGACTTGTAGGTCAGGACAGCTCAAATCTAGTGTGATTTCTCCAGGGCAGAGCAGGAAAAATTCAAAATCAGAAAAAAGTGGTACCTGTCAAGTAAGAACTGTCAGTACCAGAGCTGCTGGAGGAGGCCAAGAGGCTGCTTGAACAGGAAATCTGCATTTAGCGAGCAGTTTAGGAAAAGCCCAGAGGGGGCTGTGATGCAGGAGACCAGCCAGACTTGTGCTCAGCCCCTGCTACGGCATCAGCTGCACGAGGCAATGCCCGCGTTTAAGGCAATCAGACAACCCCTGCGGAACAACACTAGTGAATTGTATACAATATCCCGGAGTACGAGGAGGAGGAGGAGGAGGAGCAGGAAGGAGGAGCATCAACACCGCAGGCCATGTGCCAAAGCGCTCCAGAGTAGGTATCGGGGGTGACGGGCGCTGCTGCTACGCACAGCGGGTTTCA
This sequence comes from Nycticryphes semicollaris, assembly GCA_013400055.1. Lineage (NCBI taxonomy): Eukaryota > Metazoa > Chordata > Aves > Charadriiformes > Rostratulidae > Nycticryphes > Nycticryphes semicollaris. Next base: position 7,758 of record VXBJ01000981.1, read on the forward strand.
GCATCTGATGGTCCAAGCGCGAAGCGTTCCTTACCTTCTCCCAGCGTGCTCACCACTGTGACTTCAGAGGCTTTGCTGGCACCCCGGGAGGTGTAAGCCTTTATATAAAAGCTGTAGCTGGTCGAGGGCTCTAAATCAGTCACTAGCTGCTGGAAAGTGCTCTTGCTAACAGCCTCCTGATACTCCATCTCCACAGGATCTGAAGCGCAAAGAAAGAGAGAACAGAGCAGCGTTAGGCTTTGCAAGAGGTAGAGAGACTTAGCAGATGTTGCAAGTGGTAATTCTGGTCCCTGAGGTGGATATGTATCTGCCCACATCATTTTCTGCTGACATTTCTGTGCGCTTTGCCAGAGACCTAAGTTGGCAGCAAGATCTGACCACACAGCTTCACCCTCCCCACCCTTTTGGTATTTACATCAGTGTTACTGCCTCATCTCTGTCTTTCAGAAGATGATGGAGAACATGGTTGGCAGCTCTGTCTACTGCAGTGGGTGGATCTACTACCAGACTTGGTGGTGGGCCACGTTACTAAATTATGGGAAGGCTGGGGAGGCCCTGGGCAGTGGGTAAAGCACCGTACCTGCAGCTTTCCGAATGTGCAGCACGTAGCCGATGATTTCCTTGGTGTTCTGCAGAGGCTCTTTCCAAGACACCTGGATGGTGGTTGCAGAGACAGTCTCGGCCTTCACGCTCTGGGGGGGACCGGGCAATCCATCTGCCCACAGGACTGTCAGGCGAGCGCTGGCTTGCGTGGAGCCAGCGCTGTTCTCAGCGATGCACTGGTAGATGGCTTCATCCGCCTGGTTGATCCCATAGATGGAGAGGGTGCTGTGTGGGGACACGAGAGGGACAAGCATCTCACTGGATGCTCTGCAGTGGACAGCCTTCCCCCCCCAACCATGCCATGACTCTGATGGCAGGGCTTCCCACATGACTCTGTTTCCACAGAAAGCTCCCGGGAAGCTGTGGGCTGGTGCTTTTGGGGAAGAAAAAGCCCAGGAGGTGGGTGCATCATTCCCCAGATCCCTCTGACTGGGCAGATGGTCTTGACTTACAGAGGCTGTGGTTCAAGTACAGCCAGATGGGGACACAGGGTGGGATGGGGAATGGCAGGATGTGAAGCCCTGAATTCAGGAAGATCCCAGCCACGCTGTGCAGGTAACTCTGTGGCAAGTGCATCCGTACACCCAAACCAGCTTGAACTGTCTTGGCTCCAGTACACACCAGTGAGACCCATCCAGGCACCGCACACAGTTGCTAAGCCAAGTCTAATCAAGCGCAGCCAGGAAGCCCTCTGGTGATGCTCTAATTGCATTATAGCACATTAGAGCAGTCTTAGAGTAACACTGGGATTAGCTGAGTTATCCAGCAGGGTTACAGCCACAGTTCCTGCTTCTGCGTTTTCAGGAACATGATCACCATGAGCCAAAAGCCAAAGCTTATCAAAGCTTATGAGCAAGTCAAGGGGTTTGTATCAAAGCCTGCTCTCCCAGGGCAGCAACCAGAACAGTTCTTACAGCCTGCTCTCGGCAGCCTCCACAACAGGTTTAGGTGCTGTTTTCAGCCTCCAAGATAAAGACAGGCACTGGCTACCCTGGTGGAAAACATCCCCAAAGGAGAGGGGAAAGCCAGCCATGAGCCAACTTCCCAAATGAGCACGTTCCTGAGGATGGTGCCTACCTCCAAACCACTTCCAGGAAGGGTGTTTAGTGGCTTGATAGGCACAGGGACAAAGTCCTTGTACAGGTGGCCACATGAACTGAAGGCCCTTTCTGCACTGCGTGACCCTCCAGCGATGGTTGTGTGCAACCACAGCAAGTTCAGAACCAGCCCAGTTCTGCCCAGTATCTTTAGAACTGCACCAGCAAATACTGTCTCAGAAACAATTGTGCAACACCCAGCGTGCAAAACAGCTTTTCTTAATAACATTTGTTCACAAACAGGGACCCATCAATGAAAGCCCTGCTTTCTCCAGGGCTCGAGCCCTTCCTCAGAAACCAAGCCGGGACCAACTCGATTCAATTTGTGAGTATCCAGCAGACACCAGGCCACATAAATAAATACCTGGTGTGTCACCCTTCCAAGACATGGGGTGGGGAATCTCACCACACTGTGTCCAGCCCCAAGCTGGAAATGGAAAGGCAGCCTTTGATGTTAGAGATGGTTTTTTTAGCATCCCTGAGGCAGCAGCTCAGGTTATGATAAAAAGTGCTTACAGTGCCCTTAGTCCTGGTAGGATGTTCTCACAAACAAGGCATCTTGGGGGAAATTTCAGAAATAACAGTCCAAAAGGGGCACAGACTGGACCACCTAAACCTGGTGAGTGTTTTTACACCACTGCAAGTTGTATTGCCTTGACAATCCCCACTGCAAATTATGCTATCGATAGGCTACATGACATACCCCCTGCCCAGCATGGAATAAAACAGCACTCACCACTGCCTCCTCCCAGCTTCCACTTAAGAGCATCCCTCAAACATGCACCACCCTGGATTAATCCCTATTTGTGCAGTTCTGTTTCCAGCCCTGTCCAGTTCATTTCACCTGTGGTTTGCTTCTGCCTTGGCATGAACCTTTGGGAGACCTCAATGCCTCCAAGCTTCAGCATCATCTCATTGGCTTACACCGAAGCTCGTAGGAGCTTTTTCATTGCTATTTTTCTGTAAGAAATTACCCAAACCTAACCAAATCTACACCCACTGCTTGCTTCTAGGGAGAAATAAATTATTGTCTTCTCCTGTGCTGAATTCCAGGTGGACTTGGGACTTGACTGCATGTGAGTAAAACCCAAATATCCCCACTGATGTGAGGGGCACTTGATGGCTTTTTGGGAGTCATAATCAAAGCTGCCTTTTATGTAAATGAAAAATTGTACACTGAAAGTGAAAATTATATACAACCTGCCACTGCCTGCCTGTATGTCAGAACGAACCCTTCTTCTAATTGCAGCAAAATATTGGTCTTCCTATATTAAAATTTATTATCGCTGTTGATTTAACGTTCATAGTTCTGCCTTGCAAATTATTGGGGCCATGGTGAGTGAGCAAATGTTTAACAGTCATCTATTTATGTCCTGTGCCTTTGTTTCCTTGGAAACATTGTAAATGGAATATCAAATGTGATGGTTTCAGCTGATATGGTGATTTTAGAGAATCAACCCTAAGCTCCCCTCATAGCCACGGGCTCAGCGTATCTGATTAAATGGAAGGAGAAAGGCAGAGCTGGAAGGGAGGAGGAAGGGGCGCAGGGAGGAAGGATCCCAATGTGTGGCTCAACTGTGTCAACAAGGGCTGATGGCAGCGAGGACAGATGGCAGAAGGCAGGATTACCCTGGCTGAAAGCTGTACTTGCAGCTCCACACAAAGCAGATGTGTGGAAGGAGCAGGAGCAGCCGTGCTTCCTTCTACCCCATCAATGCAGGGATTATTTCCAAGCGGCCGCTGTGCATCTGGACACCTGGGAGAAGCCCAGCCAGGCTGGCACACAAGTCCAAAGCATCATTCAGCTTCCCAAACACAGAGCAGCCCACGAACAACGAGGAGTTTATAGGTTCCACTGCCTCCAAGGGTATTTATTCGCTTTACACTTGTGCAGAGGAGGGAAGAGGGGAGCCCGAATGGAAAGCAGTGAAAGGAACCCACTGGCAACAACGTGATGCTGGTGTCAAAGACATCCCTCTCCCAGGAGGATTAGGGGCTGAGCAAAGCTTGTCTTGTGCAACACAGGTGATATGTTGGACATCAGTGGTCCTGGAGCAGGACAGCACTTGGGACCCAGAGCTGGGCAGAGCCTTGAACACCCCAGCTGCCTCCCTGCAGATGTCCCAGGGTAGCCAGTTGCACTCTTACACACAGTCAAGTCAGAAGAACTAAGTACAATACATTTCTGCACAGCAGAGATGGCAGGTAGCTGGAAACTTGCTTCTTTGAACTTTGGAAAGTTCATTTTCATTGAGATTTACAAGGCTGTGGTTGGACGAATGTGCAGTAAGAGCCTCAGCGATCAATTACCCAGGGCCCACGTTCCCCAGAACGATGTGCTGGCCTGTCACTGGGAACCACTGAAAAGAGTCCAACTCCATCCTCTTTCAGTCCACCCTTCAGATACTTGTGAATATTAATAAGGTCTCCCCTCAGCCTTCTCTTCTCCAGGCTAAAGAGTCCCAGCTCTCTCAGCCTTTCCTCATCAGGGAGATGCTCCAATCCCTCCATCATCTCTGCTGCCCTACGCTGGACTCTCTACAGTAGTTCCCTGTCTCTCTGGAACTGGGGAGCCCAGAACTGGGTGCAGTATTCCAGTTGTGGCCTTACCAGTGCAGAGTAGAGGGAGAGAATGACCTCCCTCGACCTACTGGCCACCACTCTACCCTACACAGCCCAGGATTCCATTGGCCTCTTGGCCACCAGGGCACATTGCTGGTTCAGGGATAGTTTACTGCCTACCAGGACCCCCAGATCCTTCTCCTCAGAAGTGCTTTCCAGCAGGTCTGTCCCTAACCTACATTGGTGCCCAGAATTCTTCCTCACCAGGTGCAGGACCCTACATTTGCTCTTGTTGAACCTCATTAGGTTCTTCTCTGCCAGCCTGTCCAGCCTGTCCAGGTCACGCTGGATGTCGGAACAGCCCCCTGGAGTGTCGGCCAGTCCTCCCAGTTTGGTATCACCAGTGAACTTGCTGCAAGCCTGCAAGCCTTGGCACGAGCTACACTGGTAGCTGCGGTGAGGAGGGCAGGAGCTGGCAATGACTTTGTGAACCTCAGCATCATCCCAGCTGATGCCTCTGCCGTGCACGTGTTTTCATCTTAACTACTGACACATCCTTCCTGCCTTTGCCCACTGCATCACCCCTGGGTTGTGAAGGATACAGCATGGCAGGGCCAGTGTTCAGTCCAGCAGCAGAACCCACTTTCCAAAGTCTTGCTGCTTTTTTTCTTTTTTGTTTATTTTTTTTTTTTTTTTAAATTTAAGGAAGCTCAAACAAAAGCAAAATATGTAGTTGTGGTGTGAGGAGGTGCAGAGCGTCGTCTCCGCGCATCAACCATCTCAAATATGCAGTGTCCTTTTATTTCTTCCCATCAACAGGGAAAAAAAAAATCAAAATCTGTCACTTTGGGACATCTGCTGTTGGGAAACTTTCCCGCGAGTGCCAGACTGGCAGCGCCGTGAGCACGTCAGACAAGGCGAGATGCCAGAAGGCTTTCTGCTGGTCACCAAAGCCGCTCGGCGAGCCGAGGGCTCCATCACCTCCCCGCACAATGCCCTGACAGGCATTGATGGAAGTGGGGAGAGGAGCTGCTGCAGATTCACACCCGGCTGAGCTGAAACGAGAGGCCTCCGCCGCTCGAAAAGCCACGGTGTTCCCAAGCTGTCTTCCCAGCTCATAAGCAATCAGGATGACTGATCTGGCTAAGGTCAGGGGTCCGGGCCGGTGACCGGAGATCGGCTTTCCAAAGGCTCCTCTGAAAAAGTCTGAGAACTGAAGGAAGCCTCTTCATCGATTTAGCAACACAAAGAAGAAGAGGGGGCCCATCTGGAAGGATATCGGCATGCGCGCGCACACAGGCGCGCAACAAAAGAGGGAGTGTGATGAAATGAATGCAGAGAGCAGGCTGTGGCTGGCAGGGAGAGCTTTTTAAGCGCTGGCAGCTACAGAAAGTCACCAGCCCCACGTTCAGATGTCCCATCTTCATGCCCTGCTCTGCCTCTGTGCCACGTTGTGCTGAACAAACCTCTCCTGGGCTGCCGGCCGGCACCGCGCTGGAAAGGAGCTTTTTTCCCTCCGGTGCTGGTTGTTGGCAGCTTTGCAGAAACGCCCTGTGTTTTGGAGGCTGCCTCATACAGGCTGAGAATAAGGTGCAATGCTTAAAGGGTGATAGTCACCGGCTCAGAGGGACACTGTAGACCATCCCCAGCCCTCCAGAACGTTCCTACATTTCCAGAAACTAAATATCATGCAGTGAGAGGTGAAATTGGTTTGTGTTACGCAGGAGAAGGATCTCTTTCAACACCTGCTTGGAGCAGGGAAAGCGGGATCATGCTGATGCCCCACTGTTCAGTGGGGCTTTGGGCGCTCGTGCAGAGGCTCTCCTTGCAAAGGCCATTTCCACGTGTCTTCCACACAAAGTCAAACTCATAAATCATTCTTAAATCAGGAGCAGCTGGTTCACATCCCAGTCCTCCACATACTTATTTGTCATGCTTTTGGGAACCGAAACATGATTTGCTGTACAGCACCTTCCCACAGTCACCAAAGGTCTTCAAAGTCATCGCATAAATAACCTGCAGGCTTGCCTGTCCTCCCTTAAGGTGTCCAAGCCCCCACAAATTCAAGGGTCAGTTGGATACATGCACCATGAAGGGATGCACAAACCCATCTGCATCTCTCAACACCCAGCTAACACGGGATTTATAGAAAAAAGCCACCTTGTGTATGACAGGTCGTAGTTTCCCTCACTTTGGTACCAACTGGGTTGTCCTGTCCCAAGTGCTTGTTCTAGGATTAAGTAACACGACAAGTGCAAGAAAAGCAAAGTTTGTTCAGGGAGGAATATTTTCTCTGATGAACATTGAGCATTTGCGACCCTTGAAGTGAGCCATTCCCAAAGCACTAAAACAAGTGCAAACCAGTGAGGAAGAATTTAAAAAGAGGACAGTTCACAAGCAAAGGTCACTGATGAGAGCAAATGCCACCTGAGCCCAGGTTCTAACGAAGCCTTTTTCCGGTGGAACAAATGAAGTCCCTTAATTACCATTTTGTAAATAAAATCTTCTTGGAAAATCAATATTTAGAGCCTGCCTTCTCTGAAGATGTTGGCCTTTGTTCCTTGCTATTACAGCAATATAAACCCCACGGTGTGATATACTTCTAGGCTGAAAATTACGCCCCTGAACCTGATTGGGTCAAAGGAAGAAAAGCAATAGACCTTTCAGAGCTGTAATTTGGGTCCTATTTCAAGCTTCCTTGTAAATTTTGAAGTAATAACCAAGAAAGCATGATTTTACACAAGCCCACAATTAACTCAGCCATTAACTGCTCCTTCCTCCTGCAGCCTGCTTTTGGGATGGGCTGGTGATGCCCATTACACCTCTCACACATTTGGGTAGTGATTAATCTGAATCTCCCCAGAACAGGATGGTCAAAACAGGATCTCTGATCAACACAGAGGGACAGACAGATCCTGTGGCTGCTGGACACAGGGACAGCTCCACCAAAGTCAAAAAGGCTCCATCAGCTTCTCCATCTGAGGGCATGGTCCAGTGCAGCATCACCCCGACAGCTCTTGGCTCTAGTCCCAGCCCATGGTCTGCATGGAACGACAGCCACATCGTCAGCTCCTTCAGTGATTTTTATTCACAGCTTTTAATGGAGAAGCCCACAATTCCCTACGCCTGAGCCTTCATGCATTTTTCATTAACAATTATCTGCTATCCCAGAACTGCTTTTGATTTTTGCTAATCATCGATTGGCTATTTTGTTCCCACACAGCTGGCATTTTCAAAACACAACAACCACCTCTGGAGAGGGCACAGCAGAAGGCTGATCTTTAATGCTAATGTGCCCAGAAACCGTCAACACATCAGGTGATGAGAATTCACATCTGAGGGACCACGAGGGAAGAGGTATTTATCGGACGCAGCCTGTGAGGCTTATTTTACCACGCTGAAAGCCTGGAAGTTGCTTAGCAAGAGACCATCTGATGTCAATCACATCCAATCCGCAGTCAATCCGGTCCCAAAGCAGCTGTCCCATCCCAACGACGATAGGCTCCTGAAGCCCCCTGACCCTGAGGGTTTGCTCTCCTTGGGTTTGCAGTTGCTGCATACGAGAGACAGCGTGGGGTGATGCAGATGCCAAAGGGCCCATCAAATCTTTGTGAAGCAACAGTTTGATGGATGGATCTTCCCATCCCGCAGGATGCGATGCCTCAAGCTTGCAGGAGCAGAGCGGCACCTCTGCAGGTCTGGACCTCACTTCTGGCTGTGTTTGTTTACACAAAGGAAGCTGCTCATAACAATACGTTTTGTAATCAATTAGCACATGATATGATTTGGGATGATTTACTCTTTTTTTTTTTTAAAAAAATCCCTTTGGGGGCACTCAGACCTTTATTGCCATATTAAGCAGAGCTTTAATCCAAATGAATTTTCTAGGAAACCATGTAATCTAATTAAAAAGCTCATAGTGCAGTTTAGTGGCTTCATTACTAGTAGATTCGAGATCCATCTTTACACGGACAAATATTTTCCAGGAGCAATAGGCTGATAAATCCAAGGCATAATCACAAACTGATTCTGCCTGGAACTAAGTGGGTTAGTCATGCCCATGAGAATGAAACAAAGGACAACTTGAAAAAGCTCAGAAGAAAACCCAGTTTCCTCCAATTCCTGGAGCACCCAACCCTGCTGTACCAGTGAGGGCATTTTTCAGACTGACAGCTTTGGAAACCACCAGGCATGGCCACTTGCCTGAAGATGGGGGGGTCAGAGTAGAGCAAGACTAGTGCGAAAGAAGCCAAAAGTTCAACATCGTCGAGCGTGATGGCCTTAGGGCTCAGCTTTACAATCGTGTTACTATAGCTTGAGAAGATGCCACGTGTCAGCTGAGCCCCAGTCACTGGCTGAGCTCCCTCAGCCTGTGCCAGATGCAACGTAATCTGATCATTTAGAGCTCACAGTGGAGAAGACCGACCCTAAATTGCATTAAATGACTGCCATAAGAAAACTATTACAGCGATGCTCACCAAGCCGCAGTTCACGTGCATGTGTAGCACAGCTCCAGGCACAGGGACCTGGCCAGGAGAAAGGACCATGACCAAAGACCTCACTTTTACTCTCCTCAAACAGTGAAGGGGAATGACTTCACTGCAAGACATCTGGGCAAGACACAGAACTGGATTCAGTGTGAGTTTTGTCATGGATTTCATGACCACTTGGAAAGTCTTTGGTCACTTCTGAGTCCGCTTCCTGGTCAATAAAAGGTGATGGACTAATTTCCCTTCTCCCATTTCTGCTCTGTTCATATGGCAAGGGCAGACATACCTCAGAAATTCATCCCATGAACTAGAAAATCACAGTCCTAGACTGAGTGGCATCTGTCTGTGCACACACAAAAGTTCCCCGAAGCACTAAAAAATTTCAGCTCAGGGAAAACCTCTAATGACTGAGAAGGCGTTATTACAACTCACACCTTATCCTTCTTGCAACTCACATCCTTCCCCCTCTCATACAACAGAGCTTTTAAAAAAGCCTCAAACCTCAAAACAAAAAGTCGTATTACAGAGAAGCTTAGAAAAATAAAACTGCTGTTCTCTGCTGAGGAACAAGCCATGGTGTCTGCACAGCACTTCCCAACAACCTAAACTGAAGGTCTGGACCCTCCAAGCGAGGTTGGGTTGTTGCATTCATGAGAGGCACTTGTTTAATACGGATAGCAGCTATATGACACCACAGAGTACAAATCTCTACCAATAATTTAGGTTTACAACACAGGTACTGTTATTTTTCAGTATTACCATTCCGTGCTATCTCCATAGAAACCATGCTGTCAACTTGTAATTTTCGCACTAAGTGCATCCCACCACACCATTTCCTCAGTGCAAACATCCCCATCCCCTCACACGACAATGCAGCTATTTAGTACTCAGAGAAAACTCTCTTCCCTAGTGAGATTAAAAGGCTGAAGTTCAGTTTAAGTCATCTTACATGCAAATATTGTTTCAAATATCTTCAGGGAAAAGTGTATTTGCATTTGCACACCCAGGCAGGTCAATGTGCAGGGGTTAAAGTGTGGTTCCGCCACTGTGAGTGTGGTCCCTGCCAATTCCAGGGACAACATTTGGTCCTTCCAGAAACACCCAGACGATGATCAGGACTAAAAACAACCTTTTGCTGGGTGCCTGCATCATCAGTCAAAGTCTAACGCTGATGTCCTGCTACAATAAAGCACAGAATGCTGAAATGTAAGCCTGCAAAGGACAGCTAGCAGGACTAGAGCAGAGGTTTAACGTATCAAAGCCCAAGTTAAATCCACAGACCTGCTTCTGAACATTGCCACCTTCACATCAGCTTTTTGTTGCTGCAGAAAGCAAGCCAACATCTCTCCCCCTTCCCTTTCCACTGGAGTCCAGACAGTTCAAAAGAGTATCTTTTAATTCAGGGCCCCTCAAGAGCAGGGTCAAGGAGCTTTGTGTGAGGGAAACCCACCTCACCTGTTGAAGCTGACCTGGCTCTAAGGCACTCCCTTTCCAAGGTGCTCAAGCAGGAGGGCTGCATCTGCATCACTCATGCCCATCTCAGCCTCGAGCACGTCAACCACTGCCCAGCACAACAGGGTTGGAGCGAAAGCAGGGCTTGCACAGCTCATTAGGACGTGCTGCAGACCCCACTACTCTCTGCCAGCCTTCACCCATCTGTCCAAACTGAACCACCACATACACCTGCCTCAAATCCACTGCCTGCACAAAAGCTGAAGCCTGTGTGAACCAGCTTGCTCTTTGCCCAAGAGTGACACCTTCGGGGGCAGACAATCCTGGATCATCATCAGGCAGGTGATAGAGTCACAGAATGATATGGGGTTGGAAGACACCTCTGGAGATCATCTAGTCCAACCCCTTGTCAAAGCAGGTCCACCCAGAGCAGGGTGCACAGGAATATGTCCAGGCAGGGTTTGAATGTCTCCAGAGATGGAGGCTCCACCACCTCTCTGGGCAGGCTGTTTCACTACTCTGCCACCCTCAAACTGAACAAGTTCCTCCTTGTGTTTAGATGGAACTTCTTACCTTCAAGTTCGTGCCCGTTACCTCTTGTCCTTTCACTGGGCACCACTAAAAATGACTGGCCCCATCCTCCTGACACCCACTCTTTAAGTATTTATAGGCATTGCCCTGTCCTTCTTGAACTGGGGAGCCCAGAACTGGACAGTCAGTCCTCCCTGGGTGCAGATGGACACTGGAGAAGGACACAACCCAGCCGTGTGCCTCACACCGCCCTCCCACCCTGCAGTGCCAGTGGCCAAAGCACGAGGACTTACCTGTTGTTATTCTTCAGCTTAATGTGGTCGCTGGTCTCCAGAATCTGCCCGTTCCTCAGCCAAGTGATCTGTGGGGGTGGTTCCCCTTGGGCCACGCATGTGAAGATGGCAGTAGTCCCAACAGGCCTGGAAATGGACTGGGGATGCTGCACGAACTCTGCAGGAGCTGCAACAAGGAAGGAGAAGGAGAAAAGTCACAATGATCTCACTTTGTCCTGATACAAAGAGCAACCTCATAGTTTGGGCTTCAATAAGCCTCATCTGCCTGGGAACATGGGATACTTGGCCAAGCCACAGTATAGGCAGCAGAGAACTATGGTTTGGATGGTCTGTCTATCTTGGTTGCCCATCCTGGAAGTCACAGCTTCATAGTAGGCACCTGGAGGTCAGCTCAGTGCTGTAGGGAGACCTGAGGCGAGTCCTGCATCAAGCTCTAACCCCCCTCACCTTTCCCCAGTCTCTCACCAAAAGCAACCCCAATGCTGCAAAATAATCCATATTTAACAGAAGTTATTTAAAAATACATCCTGCCTGTTAGGGGAGCAGGTTGGAAGTTCAGCAGTCTCGGGTCACAGAATCACAGAATGATAGGGGGTTGGAAGGCACCTCTGGAGATCATCTAGTCCAACCTCCTGCCAGAGCAGGGTGCACAGGAATGTGTCCAGGCAGGGTTTGAATGTCTCCAGAGATGGAGTCTCCAGGCAGCCTGTCCCAGTGCTCTGCCAGCTTCAAAGTGAAAAAGCTTCTCCTCATCACAGAATCACAGGGACTGGAAGGGACCTTGAAAGATCATCTAGTCCAATCCCCCTGCCAGAGCAGGAACACGTTTAGATAGAACTTCTTATGTTCAAGTTTGTGCCCATTACCTCTTGTCCTCTCACCAGACTGAAAAAAGGCTGTTCCCATCCTCCTTGACACCCACATTTTAAGTATTTATAGGCATTGGTCAGATCCCCCCTCAGCCTTCTCCAGACAAATAAAGGCCCAAGTCCCTCAGCCTTTACTCATCAGAGAGATGCTCTAGTGCCCTCATCGTCTTTGTAGCCCTTTGTTGAACCCTCTCCAGCAGTTCCCTGCCCTTCTTGAACTGGGGAGCCCAGAACTCAGGCAGAGGGGACAGGGAGGGGGACAGGAGGACAAAAACCTCGCTGTTGTTTGCACACACATGAAATGGAAAGCATGTGTAACCTTTCGTAGTGCATGGCACCACACAGGGCCACAACCCTGGCAACAATCAACCCTCTGCTACGGAAAGGTTCAAAAATCAGCAGATATTGACAGTATGAAGAGCAGTGAAGAAGGAAGGTTGAGGCTACATGCAGTAATTATAGTATTTGCGGTTGGGAAGATGTGTTGTTTCATCGACAGCAGAGCATCGTCTCGTGGCATCACACAAAGGACCCATATGGTATTAGCAAACCCCTCGCAAATGGAAAGGGATGGACGGTTGTGCCTACGGTGACCTGGCAGGTTGTTCTTTCCCCAGTCAGATTTGCTGCTGACTCTCCTGGTAGCAATAGACTGGGGAGGCCTTTTTTACCCCAGATCTATATCCTAGGACCCTTGAGATCCAGCCAGCCGGAGACCCCACTGTGCCTGTAACTGCTGCTCACCTCGTAACCAAATGTTTGCACCTTTAACAGTAACATTTTTAAGCAGAAAGTGATTTTGGGCCTTCCAGCAAACCAAATTAGATTTAAAGTCATTTATCAGAATAAAACGGTGTCCCAGCCCACAGAAAGCAGAGCCTGAAAGACACTGCCAAAGAGGTGAGTTTATTCAAGCAGTTACGCTTCAAAGGGCAAAGTGATAAATATACTCCATGTTGCTGCTGAGACCTAAAATCAGGTGGAACTGGCAGCAGCCACAATGAAGACAAACAGGTGAAAGGCACGGGCCCGTAATGAATTTACTGACCAGTGTCACATAATGGATGGCTACCGCTAAATTCTTCCAAGAAAAGCAAGATTATCCAGGGACACACGCTCAGTGCCACTCGCTGGCATTTTGCAAGCGTGGAGCTGGTGGACTCTGCCACCAGCAGGGATTCAGGGATGGGAGAAGGGAGCAAATTGGTCCAGCAAAATGTGTTATGTGGTGGCCAGGCTGCAAGCAGGAGCAGCTGTGGAAGAGCAGAGCCTTGTGGTTCATGTCCACAAAAATACCCTCAGGGTTTGCTGCAACAGCACGGGGTGAGAAAGTTCTCCCCCAAAGAAGAGCATCGCTACTGCTGCACCAAGGCCAAACCGCAGCCGACGGTGCGATGTGTGTAAGAACGAAGTCACCCAGGTCATGAGTCCTGCGAGCAGAAAAGACACAGAAACTCACTGAAGACCGTGTCTACCTCAAAGGAGCCCCCTCTTTCATTTTTAATAATCAAAGGGAAGCGGAGCATGGCAGGTCTGACTGATGTTAGCAGTAGGGGGTACCCACCGGCAGAGTTTATTGTCAGGCCACTTCTGCCGGTGCTTGGGTCTACTAACGAAGCTGATCTCAGCAACCTAATGGACACATGTTTCCAGAACCTCCCGTTAAACTTCCCCAGGTGCCAATCGATCCTTCTTGTCCTTCTTTTTCCCTCCTACATTCCCTCCCCCACCTTTAGACTTAGAAATTAAATTCAGGATGGGTTCAATAAAAGTTGGAAGCGCGGACAAACAGGGGGAAAAACCCCTCTTCCCTGCAGTGAATGGTCCCTTTGTGGAATACAGTGAGAGCATTAGAGACTTGATTTTCAAGACTTCCTTAACCTCCCGCCCCCTGCTTTGTGCTGGCGCGGTTTTGCAGGAGCAATTATTTTGCAAGTGGCTGTTGCACCTCCCTGCTTTCATCTGGGTTCAAGAGTTGCACCCACAATACTCGCAGGTGCACAACCACGATGCCAAGGAAGGGCACAGCCATCTTTCCAGCTCCTTGCTGAAGCTTCATTAAAGATCCTGCCGCTTGGGCTCTTTGCCTCCGCCTCCTCCGCCCCCAGCCCCGGCTTCCCCAAAATCTCAAACCCGCCGTTTGTTCCAGCAGAAAAACAAAGTTTAACTGTGGTAAGAGGCATCCAGCGTAACCCTTCTGGATTCGCCAGCTCTCCTTATCCTCCCTTATTAGCCCGTGTCAAGAGGGAGTAATTGGAGCGGTGTCGCGTGTGACTCGGGGGTAACGAACGTGCAGCTGCGGCCGCTGGCTGGGCGCCAGCGATGCCATTCAGAACGGCGGCCCCTCGGGTTCCTCAGGTCCCCTCTGCTGTCCCTCCTCTTCGCTGTCTCGCTAAACGCCACCAAGATGAAACCCCCAGCCCCTGTTTAACTTGCTTAAACTCTCCGGGGAGCAGGCAGCCACTCTTTCAAAAGGCTCCCACCCTCACTGTGCCAAGCTGTCCCCGTTCAGTGGCACCCCTCGCTGCAAGACACGGGATGCTCTTCCACTGTTTCTGCCTCTCCTGGCTTTCTCCAGGCATCACTCTGTTCTGCTCAGGTCTCACCCTCCTCCTTTGGGTACAGTGTGAAGCTGTAGCGGCAAAAGGACTCAGGCTGCAGCAGTTAAAATGCTCCTTGTCCCTATCACTGGCTTCCCAACAGCATCAGAGAAAGGACATGGTTCAGGTGCTACCAGGGTCTTAATTTGGGGATGGACATTTACTCCTCTGGTACCCCAGAACAGGGTGCACCCAACCTGGTGTTCATACCAGGCAGGGTGCCTCGAGATGGGTGATCTGGGCAAAATATCTCCTTTCCTAGGTGAATGGTTCCTTTCCTGGACAGAAGAACGTCTGCTCTCCTGCCCATGAGTCCTCTCCATGCCCTTTCAAATGATTTCATCAGTAACTGAGAGTTTGCCACCCCTGGCCCTGGGTTAGCAGGAAAGGAGCAGAAGCAAAGCCCTGCCTTCTGCCAAGCCCTGCCTGCTGCCAGCCCTCCACCTCCCTCGTCATTCATAATTAATAGAGCGTCCTGTTGGCGCTCATCTCCCCCTTCCACCCAACGTGCCAAAAGGCTGTGGCAGGTGGTGAGAGGAAGCGTCTCTCAGCCCTCCATGAAGATCTTAACAAAGATATTAATGAAGATCACCGTTAGGAGAACAGGATTTCAACCTGGCAAGGAGGAGCGGGCAGGATCCAGCCCTGGCTTGTGAAGCATTGATTATTCAGGACTTAATGGGAGGGAGGGGATCATGCAGTTTTAATGAATATTTAAAGGCGTGACATTGGTATCAAAAAGCAATAACACTTAATACCACCCCTAGAATTGTTAACTAAGTGCTTCAATAGCTTTGACTGTGCTCAACAAACTGTGATAGCATGAAGACACACTGTAACGGGTTGCAACGGGAGACCTTGTCAGGCTTCATATATTTAGGGACATCTCATCTCAGCAGTGACCAGCCACCAGCGTGTCCCTCAAGATAACAGCCTGCCCTTGCCGTTAAGTTTGTGGTGTGGTGCCAGTGGCAGCACCCAACAGCTCACTGAGAAGGGCTGTCCTAAGAATTGGGGAGGGCTGAAAGCCAATGAACCGGTGCCAGACGAATCCTTGCCCCTTACACCTCAGTATGAAGCCATCGTTAATTCTCAAGGAGCCAGAGTGGCAGGGTGAGGGAGGGAGGCTGGGGTGAAGAGAAGGAAGAATAACAAGGAAACAACAAAACCTCATAAATTAGCTTACTGGAACCTATAATAATGGTATAAAGGAGAAGACAGGTCAACGGGGAAGTCAGTCAAGCAGAACAGCAAATGACGGGAGATTTAAGCCAGAGAACTGCTGCGCACTTGGCTTCTCTCTATGGACCACAGAGGATGCCCAAATGCTTACGTAGGTAACTTGAACAGTTAAGCTGTAGAACTGGTGGGATTTTTAGGGCCAAAGATGGAACCCGTGACTGTGTCCCTGGGAAAAAGGCACAGATTACTAAAGGAGGCTGTGATGGAGGCTGCCCACCAGCCCTCAGTGGGTATCATGAACTTCTTGTCCTGGCAGGGTCCAGGGATGGAGCTCCTGGGCTCCAACTCCAGCTCCACGGGATGTGTTCCCATATCACCTACCGGCATGCTCCTGGGAGAATGCTCCAGAGGGCTCAGGCACCCCTAACCCACTCCAGCATCCCGATGGATGAGATCCAAGCGCCCATCTGTCCCTGAAGGGCGGCTTTTCTTGAGAAGGAAAACGTAGGCAGGAAGGGGACTGCTCCGTGGGGCACAATGACCCACGCAGCATGTATAGAACCCGGTTTTGCAGCATGAACTTAGGGCTAAACTCGAGGACAAACCAAGTACCACAGAGCTGAGCCTAAAATACAGCAACCACCATACGTCTGCTGATGAATTCAACCCCGCAGCCAAGGCTTGCAATGCCAGTGAGTAAGAACGACGGAAGAAACATCAGGAAACGCAGCGGTGGCTGGATCTGCTGGACCAAGGAGTGTTGCCCGGTTCTGCCAGCAGAAAGCAAGGCGAACAAGGCAGTCATTGTCGGCAGAGCCTTCCAAAACATGTCCTTAAGATGGGCACTCATTTAGGAGATGGGATCTCATTTTTCTGCATAGCTTTCAGGAGGAAATGAAGCGTGGAGTGGAGAACACTGGTGACCATCTGGCCATTCACAGCCCATCAGTTTGTTATGACACCAAACACATAATAAAGCACAAAAGATTGCACAGGAGGTAGAGAGAGAGCGCTTTGAGATACTTTCTTTCTCTTTTTTTTTTTTCCCTTGCCACCGAAGCCTGCTCTTCCCTTGCACCCCACACACGCACACCCTCCGTCTCGGGCGGCGATGATGCATTCGGCCCTTCCACAAACTCCCCCCCCTGAGACTTTCATTCGCAGCCCTTCCACAAAGCAATATTCAAATGGCTGCGCCGGGATCTGAAGAGAAAATGGAAACTTTCTTGTGTGAGAACTTTACAAAAGAGATCAAAGGAGCCTAAATGGCCAGGGGAGGGCAGGGAGGGAGGGAGGGAGCAGGGCGGGGGGATTGACGCCTTCTCCTCTGAAGGGAGGAGGAATTCCCAGGAAGATAATAAGACGGCGTTAGATGATCTGAAGGAGAGCCCACAACGCCAAAGAACATTGCTGATGGAGCAAGAGCAGAGCCCTGCACCAGGACACCTCTGGCCGTGCAGCTGCTGTGATGGGGACCAGGGCCACCGCTGGCAGCAGGAGGGTGGATGTGGTCTCAGTCCCAGTCTCCCGCTAACTCCTTGCCTTACAACAGGAAACAACGCCCCTTCTCCCCCAGTTTCCCACCTATAAAACTGAGCCTCCTTCAAAAGACGAGGGGCAAGTTAATTTGTGCCTCCAGGCACTTCAAGGGCCCCTGCATAAAGGCAGCAAGTACCTGGCCTGGCGTGCTTTGAGGACGCTGTATTGTCCTCGCCCTGTGCTAACTTCCTCTCCAGCCAGGCTTTTGATAGCCTGCTCTTTGCTTTTATTCTCTTTAGGGATGTAATTTGCATCTCTGACATCTTGACAAAGATAAAAACCACAGTCTCCCATGTCAGTCATTATCGGTGTTTTCTTCCCGGACCAACCTGAACAGCAATCATTTGTAGCTCTCAGCTGGAAAATTCAGGCAAAATGAGATTTGGAGGAAGGAAAAGCTGCTTCCAGAGAGAGGGAGGGTGAGAAAAACTGGGATGAGTCCAGCTGCCTGGCCAGAGTATACCACTGGCTTCCCTGGGGAATGACAGTCTCTCAAAAAGCATCATTTTATGGATGAGCAACACAGGTTGGGGTCCTGGACACCACAGCTCATGCCCAAGGGCTACACCAAAGATGCACTGGCAATGCTCCTCCATACCACTGCCAACTTCTCTGCTAATGCTGAACGCAAGCAGCATCCCCTTTCCACAGCGAGACTGGGCTGTGACAGCCCCGTGACTACCATTTTAGGGACAAATTCTCATCGAGGTTCCCGAGGTGAAAATCCAGAGTAAATCAATCCCAGACAAAACTCCAGCACTAGACCAGCTGCTCAGGGGCTGATGTTCAAATCTCCAAAGAGAGTGAAAACTGCCCGTCTGCAGCAATGAGAAGTTGTTCTACCTTTCCCCCTCTCACCCAATTGCGAACAGGAGCAGTCAACAGCATTCAAGAGCTGTATTTTTTACAACTTCATAGATTTCACAAGTCATTTCTTCCGGCTCTGCCTGCCTGCCTCCTGTACATCAGCTTTGTGCGTGGCTTTAGTAGACCTCAGCACTAAAGGACTTTTATCAGTACAGCGAGGTTGTTCTTAATGTCTGGGCTTGTGTTTCTTAATAAGGGGACTTACAGGTGTGTCACAGTGTCAGCTGGCTGACGTTTGATATTTTGTGTGCCAGCTGGGAGGCTCCCCTGTTGCATCGCTTGCCCAGAAACCCAACAGCAAAAGAAATGCCAAGTTTCCACCTCCTGTTGTGTCTGATCAGCACACAGGACTCAGAAGGCACAAGCATCTGTATAAGCATTTCTACGTTGTTCCTTGCTGCTCCCAAGGCAACGGGTAAAAAGGATGGCAGCACCCAGGCACCGTGGCTGCCGAACAAGCGGCGCTGTGCCGGATCACTGCCAGCGACTGCCGGGAGCTGTCAGGTGAGCATCAGGGCTGGAGCAGGGCACTTTCCCCATCACCAGCATGAAAGGTTCAATTAGCTCACTCCGGCAGGAGGTGTATAATTTTAGATTCAGGATATCATCAGTCAATAGTTAATGAGTGAACTGATGAGAGCGCGAGATGCTTTAAGTGGACTAGCTTGAAGAGGAGGTGAGTGCCTGTAATCAGGGGTGGATTACTGCCATTCAGAGCACGCTGCCAGCTGGGTTTGCCTTCTGAAATACTTGCCTGGCTCCCCTCACCATGGAGACTGGTCGCACGGAGCACGAGGAAGGGACTGGTTTGGTTTCTTGAGGGCTGATCTCCACTCTGGGCTGGATCACCCTTTAAAGGTGGCATCTCAGCACAGCTGCTGTGGGGAAGGGGAGCAACCTGCATCTCCCGGGCATCTCCCCCAAAGGGTGCTTTACTCACACCGTGGCAAGGGGCTCAGTGTTGACTGCTAAAGAAAAGAGTCTCACCGAGTTTTTGGAAATGGTTTTAGACTTTCTAGTGCCATTTCAAGCTGGAGAGCAATGCTCTGAGTGATACCCACTCCAGGATATCACTGCAGGAGTGACATCTGTCATGCAGAGGGGTCTAATATGAGAACAGAGCCCCTGCCCCCATATCACTAAGGGCCATGCAGGGGTGAGAAACGAATTTGGCTGATAAATTCAGCCCAGGTTTTCTGCTGAGATGTACTAGTCTGATAACAAGTAACAACTGTGCCTGTTAAGCCACATAAATGCCTGTGAGATGGGGTGGGAAACCATTGCAACCTATGCAACTGAGGCCTCAGTTGCACTGAGCACTCTGCTCTTGTGGCCAAGAAGGCCAATGGAGTCCTGGGGTGTATGAGAAAGGCTGTGGTCAGTAGGTCAAGATAGATTTTCCTCCCCCTCTACTCTGCCCTGGTGAGACCCCACCTGGAATAGTGTGTCCAGTTCTGGGCACCTCAGTTCCAGAAGGACAGGGAACTGCTGGAGAGAGTCCAGGGCAGAGCCACAAAGATGCTGAAGGGAGTGGAGCATCTCCCAGAGGAGGAAAGGCTGAGGGAGCTGGGTCTCTTTAGCTTGGAGGAGACTGAGGGGTGACCTGATGACTGTTTATAAATATGGAAAGGGTGAGTGTCAGGAGGATGGAGACAGGCTCTTCTCAGTGACAGGCAATGATAGGACAAGGGGCAATGGGTGCAAGTTGGAACACAAGAGGTTTCACTTAAATTGGAGAAAAAACTTCTTCCCAGTGAGGGTGACAGAACACTGGAAGGGGCTGCCCAGAGAGGTTGTGGAGTCTCCTTCGTGGTCTCCTTCTCTGGAGACATTCCAAACCCGTCTGGACACGTTCCTGTGTGACCTGCTCTGGGTGTTCCTGCTCTGGCAGGGGGATTGGACTAGATGATCTTTCAAGGCCCCTTCCAATCCCTGATATTCTGTGATTCTCTGAATGATACCTGGTTGCTACTCACCTGTGTGGAAAACCATGTGCCTAGAAAAGAATTCCTTTGTCTGATACCCTCAGAGAAGCAGAGTCAGCATCTGTCCAACCCTACCCATCACAGTGTTCAAGCAACATGCAGAGCCTGTGCAGAGGGCACAATGAAGTGGGCATCACCACTCGCTCCCCAAGCCCCAGGTTTGCTCACCTTGTACAACGAGCCTCCCCTGGGCAGTCCTTCGCACCCGAGTGCCAGGTTTGTTGGCGGCACACACGTAGATGCCAGAATGCTGCACGGTAAGGTCTGAGATCATGAGATTTCCCGTCCCCAGCACCTGGATCCCTTCCACGCCAATTGGGCGGCCATCTGAAAGAAGGGGAAAAGGTTAAGAGTCACATGCTGGACCTTAGAGTGGGGTTCTCCAGGGCACAGTCCTCAGTGAGGTCCAGCCTAAGTACTTATGGAGTCGTGCCATGCTCTGTTACTGGGATTTGCCAAGCAAAGTCAGTGGGTTTTAGCTGATGCTCTTAGCAGAGCATTTTAGCAGAACCGCCTTGTGGAGAAAACCAGGATCCTCACTTAATGTGTTTGCCCAAACCCATACTTTGTGCTGCTTGAAAAATCAAGGTACCATCACAGGAAACATGAAAGCTTTCAACATGAAAGTTTTCAACCACATGTTCAGAGTAAGATGAAGCACCCAGAACACTTCAATAAAGTGGTTAAACAAAATTAAATCATATCAGCTTCTGTGAGCTGTTGCCTGGGTTCTGACTGACCAAGGATCCAACCTGATAGCCTGTTTCCAACAGAGATGCTCTGAGAAGGAGAAGACCAGCCAACCTTCAGCAGTGCTTCCCTGATGGACTCTCCCAGCCACCAGTAATTTTTGACTGGGGGATTTCCTGAGCAGAAATCATGCCTTTTTGTCTGCTAACCCTCGATGGATTTTTGTGGCTTTGGAAACTATGTGAACACTGGATTTTTGATTCCTTAGCTCTTGGGCACACAATAGCTCAGGGCCAAGGAGCCAAACTCTGAGCTGGTGGTTAGATCTTGCAAGGCTGGACAACTGGAAAGGGCTGTCTCCATCCCAACTGCTGGGTCTGAGGGAGGCTGACAGGAGAGCAGCAACATTTAAAAAAAAAAGAAAAAAAAACATCCCAAGGTTCCAGCACAAGGTCTTCAAAATTGAAGCGCTTAACACGAAATAACTCACTATCAGGGAATTCACCTTTTTCCAACAAAGCCTGTTTTCACTGGAAAATTCCCAGCCAGCTCTAATTACAATGTGTTTCATTAGTATCAGGCTATTGCTTTTTATTGTTCCATTGGTTTGTGTTTTAAGACACTGTCTGACAAAGGCAGCTCTAAATCAGTCCTCGCATGTGTCAGGGTGTCGGAGCAGAGGGGCAAGGCAGGGGAGTAGTTTTACTGGAGGAGCAGTTAAAGGGTACACGCTTTCATTAGATGGGAAATAGGAATCCAGTTCCTTTCTTGCTCATGGGGGAGTTTAAAGAACCTACAGAAATGGGAAAAGCAAGAACCAGGCCTGGTGATCTCCTCACCTGATCAACCCATGAGCTCTCCATACCCAAGTGCTCCACAGTCTTGTGCTTCAAGGTTGTGGCTAGTGAAAGGGAAAATTAATTTGAAAACTGCCTCCTGGAAGTTCTGTTGGTCTTTGCCCTAATCTTGCAAGGGAAATGGAAGAAGCCAAACATGACCAGAACTGCTCTGTAGGAAGGAATGGGTCATGGGGAAAGACCTGAGATGCTCTAGCTGATTTCCACACCTGTGGGCCACCTCCTGAGAGATGTTGGGTGATGGATGTTCAATGCTTCTTCAAATTTATCATCATCCGGTGGGCAAAACAAGTTTCCAGGGATGTTTAGTGCTGAACAGATTGGGGAAGCATGAAGACAACGGGGCACTCAAGGAGAGGGACAAATTAAGCATCAACCCAGAAATGCCACCTCGCAGCTTGCTTCCCAGTGAGTGCTTGGAGGCCCGTGGAAACGGGATGAGGTGGGAGAGCAAGTGATGGGATGGAGAACAAGTGTCTCTGGCAGGGTTAGTGAGAGTAGCACAAGTCCATCAGCTCACATGCCTGGACCATACGAGTGAGGGATCCCCTGTCAGATTAACAGCAGCATCCTCCATGAAACGCTGACAAAACATGGATTGAAAGCTGCAAAGCACTTCACAAACATATCTCCTGCCATGCTCCTTATATATCATTTTTTCAGGAAATTTTTAAACTTAAAGGTTTCCTTGCTTCATTAGGCAAGCAATGCCAGACTGCTTCATTATTTGCATTGCAAAGCAAAATGCTCAGGTCTTTTAGAGAGAGAAAAACAATGCCATTAAATGATTAAATGATCACATAGCTGGCCAAGCCACTGCAGCAGTAAATGGCTCAGCCATAAAAAGGACAGTAAAACATGACCTGTCCCACATTTAATGAGCAGTAAGAAGGAACCGTTCCTTTCAAACATCATTTGAACTGAAGTGTAAAGAGGTCTGAATTAAATTCAAATTGAGCTTGATTTCATCTTTTAAACTAGACTTTTTTGGAAATCCATATTTATAACAGATGTAAAAATCAAATCTCTCTCTCGAGGGAGGGGGAGGACCAGGGAAAGATGCGAAGTGTCCATACCCGGATGCTTCATCACATCATTGCCTTGAGAAATACCACAGAAATGTGACTTGAATGTCAGTAGTTTTACTGTATTATTTATAACATGCTACATAATTTAAGCATGCAAAGACCCAGCCTGCAGCAGGTACTCCACGCAGTGCAAATACCATCGATACGTCCTCGGTTACCTCTCCAGCTCCAACTATTAATTAGAGTTGTGGTGGTCTGAAGAAACATCTCCTGTCAACCAAGCATCTTTCATTTCCCTGAAGAACAAAGCTCTCCAAGCTCTCTCAGAAACCTTGGGGGATCTGCCATTTGAGTCAGGGAGTGTGGCCACCTCTCACAGCCAAGCGAAGATCGTCCCATATTCCTCTTACTCAACAACTCCCTTCCAAAGAGCGCTGAAAGGGGCTTCTAGAGAACCATCTCTTGCTTTCCTGGCCTGCTCCATCCTTCTTACTCCACTGTCCCTCACTCGACCTGAGCCATCCTGTGACCAGTTAGAAGCTCTTCAGCCAATAGCAAGCCCAACTTAGTAACACTGACAACACATATAAATAGCACAGAGTATTTGCACCACAAATTCCTTGCATCCAGAAAGCTCAGCTCTTCCCAGAAGTGCTGTGCAGAGGGACTGGTGGAGTCTCCATCTGTGGAGATATTCAAAACCCACCTGGACAAAGCTCCTGTGTAACCTGCTCTAGGAGGACCTGCTCTGGCAGAGGGGTTGGACTAGATGATCTCCAGAGGTCCCTTCCAACCCCACAGCATTCTGTGATTCTGTGATACTCACACCTGCTTTGCAAAGGTTGCTACCTATTTTAACTGTTTCACTTACACAGAGACCTGAAGAGTGATTTGGATCAAGGGATCCAGACCCTGAAAATCCACCTTTATGTCATCGCTTTCCATCACTAGGTCATCTCTCCATGGAGGAGATCCAAAAGGCTGCCAAAGCTAACCCTGTTTCTTAGTTCTTGAAGCTCCCAGGACCCAAGCAGGCTTGAAACTGCTGCTGATTTAACATGAACTTCTACTTCTTTTTATGAAGTCAAAAGCAGAAAATTTGAGGGCTGAAAACAAGCCAGTCTGGGTGGAAATGTCTAACAGATTCCCTCTGTTGATCCTCAGTTGATGAGGGCAAAAGGGGGAGGTTCAGCTGGTTGAGAAGAGCAGTCAGGCAACCGGTTCATAAAGGAGACCATTCTCCAAATGGGAGGTGTTCCCAAAAGATGTCTCAGCTACGGACAAGTAGAGGATTCCAGGTCCCCCACTGGGGTGAAGTCGGGACGAAGGAGGCCTGTGGTTTGGGAGTCGCATTATTTATTTTTCCAAGGTGTACGTGATGCTTTCTGAAGTCCATTCTCCGCCCGTTACCCAAGTGATTGTCACACCGGCACCAATTATGGAGACCCGTTAAAACGTGCCAGGAGATATGAATATGCAACAACACGAACGGCTTTCTTTTAGAAGTAGCAAGTAGAAAGAAAGTAACAACTTTCTAATGTTGATCATTTAGGTCTTTTGTGAATTCTTTGTATTGTGTCATAGTAGCCTTCCACTTTTTAGACACATGGGTCTCCTGCTCCAGCGGCCACTGGGCACCGTGGATTAGCATATTTAGAGTACATTGCAACAGTTGACTATTCAGTATGTGAAGTGGTGAAATTTACTCTATTATTTCTAAACACTTACGGGAACGGTGCTCCTGTCAACCAGTCAGCCATCTATTGCAAGCTTCTGTGTCCAATAAGTTACCAATTAATTGGCTCCTACAATTGTTGTATAGTTTACTTCTTGAATGGCTCCCTCTTTAGTAATTTCCTTCCCATTGTGCGACCCTTTCTGACAACTTCTGTATAACGCTATCAGATAATCACTGTCTTTTCTCTCTCGCCTCACTTTTCTGTATCTCTCTAAATAGTTTATTATTCTGCCTTGCTACCTTTTATGGAGGCCAGCTCAGTGGCCTGTCAGTTAAAGGGTAAGGATACATTAAAATCGTCATTCATTCAAAAGGCTTTGCAATAAGTGCCCAGGATATTCATTTGTGCACACATACAGGTCCAAGCCTGAAGTGCGTAGCTCTGAAAGGAAAAACCCTATCTTCCCCGAACAAACCCTTAATGATTTTACATTTCTCTCACAGCCTGCTCTCTAATGAATGTTGACATTTCATGCACGGCGAGACACAGGAATTCTGTTTGTGGTCAGGGGCTACAACATATTCCCAAGGAAATTAAATTCAAAATTGATTGTGCGACACTCAAAAACCGGCCCAGAATTTGAATGATTTCCTTCAAGCAAAATATAGCTGCCTTTCCTGCTAAAAACCAGTCAGCTCTTAGCAAAGCCGAAGCAAAGAGTGCAAATGATGTAAAAGCAAAATTGTACTTTTGCTCCTTTCTGAGAGATGAAATGCCATGACGTCAAAACTGTGAGCAAAGGGGTTCAGAGAGACGCTCCGAAACAGCAGCCTGTCCTGTGCAAAGCCCTGGCATCATGGCAATAACATGACTCTTCTTTATTTCAGCCTGGCAAGAAAGAGATCATACAATTGACTTTTTTTTTTTGTTTAAATGAAGTCAGTCCTATTGCTAAATCAGCTGCAACTCTCTAAGACTCGGTGGCTATGGAGTTTTTTATTTCTGGGAGTTGATTAAAAGTGGGTGGGGCTTTTTTTTTTTTTAAGTTGAGTAAATTAACTGGTTATTTAAGCTGAACCAGCTCTGTAAAAATAACTTCAGAAAGGAGACCCTCCACAGAGCAGGGTCTTCCATACCTTCCTTCCATGGCACTGGACCAGGCTGCTCAGAGAAGTGGTGGAGTCTCCATCTCTGGAAAACATTCAAAACCTGCCTGGACAAAGTTCCAGTGGGACCTGCTCTAGGAGGACCTGCTTTGGCTGGGTGGTTGGACTAGATGATCTCCAGAGGTTCCTTCCAACCCCATAGCATTCTGTGATTCTGTGACTCATGGGAGGAAGCCACATGTACAGAAAATAGGTTCTTGGAGGACCTCCCCATCCAACGTAAACCCCTCTACCTCCTCCTGATCACAGAGATATGGAGACATGAAAACCCTTCTGAAATGGCTACAAAGAGATGACAGACCCACCAACTCATTAGAGAGCCTGTATGCCACGTCACCATAGAGGCTGGTGTAATACTAAATCTTGCAAAGCTTTGGAAGAGAAACATTCCTGCTGAAGGCGAGGGAAAATAAGGGCATCTCTTTCCCATTCAGTAGCTCTAATTCTGCCGCTGTGCTGTGAAGCAGCGTGGAGAAGGGATTTATTTTCGGTGGAAGGCAATGCTGAGCTCAGACCATCCAGACAAACATCGCAGGAAGCTATTACATCTTCATTATTGTACTGCTCTATAGAGACAAGTGTTTTGAAGAAGGTAATAAGCACTTATAATTAAGGCAATTATAAAGTAGTTTATTATAGTTGAGCGCTAACATAGAGCCGCCTTGTGTCCAAGAGAACCAAAACAGTGATACAGCCTATCTGGGGAATTTTTAAAACAGCATCAATCTGATGGTTATGACTCTGGAGGAAAAAATAAAAGCAGCTAGTGGCAGACACCAGCTGATTTTAAAAGACACCAGAGGATGCAAGCAGGAGGGCAAGCGTGGAGAAATGCTCGACTGATGCTAGATACATGTCCTCATCCCCTGGCAGACAGCTCTGGAGTGGCAAGTCACCCTTCCCATAAGCTGGAGCTACAGGGATGAAGTCCCACATCCAACACAGCAGCACGAGATAGGATTAACCCTGTTTGTGCTTCACAGCCACCTGGGGGGACTGGGGAAGATTAGCATCCCAAAATGACATGACCTCGCAGACCACAAGGGCTTGGGAAATACTAACTGAACCCAACCCCACAGTGTGCACAGGCGGAGTTACAAGCTCCGGAAGATAAAACAAAAGCCACCAGCTCTTTGCTCAGCACAGATTTCTGTAGGGCAATGGAAGTGTCACTCTGAGCAAAATCGTTTCCGAGTTACAACCACAAAGTGAAAGCCTAAAATAACCCTTGCTTTCAGACCGGGAGAAACACGGCACTTTGCTCACACTTGTTTGTATGGTGCCATCAGACACTGCCTTTGGTTTCCATGCTGATTAAAAAAAATATCACGGACTCCAGCAGCAAGCATTTGTTTTTTCAGAGCTTCAGACACGCTACTTTAAACACTCTCTTCCTCTCAATTTTTTTTTTTTAAAACTCCCTGAACAGGCAGCAAGTTTCTTTCAAGTCTGTTTTACGTGAAAGATGTGTTTGTGTATGATTTTGCCTCTCTGGGCCAACAGTGGTGATGTTTTTGATGCAGCTAAAGAAGATGCTGTCACTTGAGAAAAGATAAAATTATCACCTTTCATGAAACATCTACAGGTTTAACCAACCCACTTCACTAATAGGTAAAAACAGGATCTTGGTAGAGAGAAAAAACAAAGTGTAGACGTGAGGATAAAAAAGCACTTCAAGCCTATAATTAACTCCACCGGGAAGGGAAAGGGTGAATCACTTGTTGCATAAAATAGTCGGTGGCACTTACCTATTTCCCACGAGATGGCAATGGAGAGGAGGAGGAGGGAATCCCAGTCACCCCTGGGGCTTACCTAAGCGGCTCCAGGAGACGATGGGCCGGGGATTGCCTGTTGCGATGCACTCCAGCACAGCTGTCTGGTGCACAGTCAGTGTGAGGTTCTCTGGCCCGACGAGAATCATGGGGTCCTTGTAAACGGTGGAGTGGGAGCCTGCAAGGACAGCATCATTGTTAAAAGGCACCCGATTCCCTCTTGTTGAATGCAAACGCCGAGGGCTTCATGCATCCTCTCACTACCAACGATGTGGCTGGTGTAATCCTCAATAAATCTGAGATGCACGTGAAATAAAAGGAGCAAGGTATTTGCAGGACAGTCGTGTTGTCTGACCATGTTTTAAGTTTGCACTGATATTCCAGGGGAAAGCCCCTCAGCCAACCCACCCAGGCACAAGCAGCCCTGTTGACACCCAGGTATGGGCAGCACAAAGAAGGAACCGTGCTGGGAACTGCAGCGAGCAGATGTGCAGGAAAAACACGGTATAGAGGGAGGACACAAGCTGCCAGGCCAGCTCGTGCAGACAGGAATGCAAATAAATGAAGGAGTTGCTTTAACTTTCAGCATCTCAAGCCTTAAAGTAATCCATGCAGCCCACAACACTTAAATCTGCCTTCCTACAAGCATCCTCTCATGCTGTTGGTGTCACTTGTTCCAAAAGCCCTGTCCTGGGACACGGAGAGCGATGGAGGTGCCAGTCCCTGACTCCTGCTGAGGATCTTTTTGAGAGGAAGATAAAGGGAACTCTTCTGATGACTGCAGCCCACATGGTGGTCATTTCCCCTGTCCTGTGCCATGCTGGTGTAACTGGCTGCAGGGACAGGATGCATCACGTTGCTCTCTCTCTCATTAGTTGCTACTCATGGCTCATGATACAACCACTCATCGTTTATTTGCACCACGGTTGCACCAAGTGGCAGCAGCGAAGGATTAAACCCTTCATACAAGATGATTCACAAACCTTAACAAAGTCCTGGCACAAGGACTCCAGAAACCACACAGGCACAGGACAAGGTAAAGAAACTACTTTTCACCAGGCAGGTGTGGAGGCTGTGGGACATAACCATCATCCTGTGTCAGGTACACCACAGCTGAACCCAGAACTTCCAAGTCCCTAGAAAGTGCCTTATCGCTGGGCAAAAGCTCCCTTCAAGCCTTCACTCCCTTTTGTTGGGAGATGAGAGGAGGAAAACAAGGAGAAATTATCACTTCTGCATCGGCAAACAGGAAGACTGATAATCTCTGCATTAGTTTTCTCCCCTTTTCCAATGAGAGCTGGGTTATACTCTAGAAATGCTGAGGTCAAGCTGTGTTTAAGGAATTTCAACAATCTGACAGCTGCTGCTGGCAAAAATGCTCTGTACACCTGCAGAGAGAAATATTTGGGCCGGTTGTCTGCCCCCAAGCAGGAGAGGGGCACTGGGAGGGCTGGACTCTGCCACGAGCCAGGTTTTGCTGTAGGAACCATCCCACGCTGACTCCTGTACGTGGGTTTTCCGATGTCCAAAAGGCTTGTTAAAGAGAAGTGACTCGACAACTGTCTGCAAGGGCTTTGCTCCAAGCCCAAATTCCCTTTTTTCCTGCACTTTCTAGCGTTACCCTGACACAGCAGCTCAGGGGCTGAAGTCAGGGTGTTAGCAGAGGGATTTAGCCACGGTCCAAGGGCAAGCACAGATCAGAGCAGCTCTTTGTCAATCGTTCCTACAGAGGCTTAAACGAGGAGCGATAAAGCGACTCAGAGGTTGTGTCTAAATGGGCAAAATCCAAGAAAAATCACCGTGTCAGTGTGACTTAAGAGCTGACTTTCTCACTAAATGCATTTCACTGCAAGCCATAAAATGCAGATTTTTTGATGAGAACCAGAATGCACAATAAATTCATATGACCGGCTGGTTAACCCCAAGAGATCTGAAAAACAATACCTTCCCCCTCAGTACCTCGGAGCGCCTTTAAAACCCATGTAGATTTATTGTTCTAAATCACAATACTAAATGTTCACGCTTAGAATAATACGATATTATCATCGTATTATATAGTGATTTCAATATTTCAAAGCACAGAGAAATGAAATGAATTGTCCAAGGTCACCCAAGAATATCATTAAACGGGAGCTGAGACCAAAGCAGAATTTTTAAAACACTCTTTTTTGACAATAAAATATATTAAAAGATCACATTCTTTGATTTATACTCTGAGTCTTAAATAGGCATTCAGGATTTCAGGTGTGGGCTCCGCTCCCTGAGTTTGGCCAAACCCTACCCAGCTCTGGAAGTGGCATCTCCACTGCTGATCACCTTCTCTCCTAATGGTGACCATGGAATGATCCAGTAGCTTTGCTGCCAAGCTCAATGCCCACGGCAGTGCCAGCTCCAGAGCCAGAAGGGATGGTGACCCAGCAGGAACATACTGATCAGACCCCAGTGCCATGCAATGGGTTTGGCCATGCCCAACCATCATGGAGGAGACTTCCTTCTCCAACCAGAAAAGCTCTTTGATACATGGTCAGGAAGGAAGGAGTGACAAAACGAGGGACTCATGGCAAGCAAGCACTGCTGGAGCACAAAAGGGTTCAGGGCAACGTCGGGGGGATTTGTTTTGAAATGAAAAAAGGCTCTAATGATGCACGTGGTTCCCAGGGACTCTGCCTGCAGCAATCTCTGGGATGATGGGGAGGTCCCCAGCACTGCCAGGAGTGACAGGCACTCTAGCAGGGACGGGAGCGTCACCAGCATGGGCTGTTAGATCTTGATCAAAAGGAGAGCAGCAGTAAGAGCCACAGCTCACGCTGAATAGGTGTCAGCACAGAGAGGCAGGCAGCCCCTTGGGAGCATCTCTGCTAAGCAGGCACTTGAAAATAATCAATCAGTAGGGCTGGAAGACATATCCATGCTACTTGCTGTTGGCAGCCCTGCCACTGCTGCTGGTGAGAGGAAGGAGGACTGCTACGAGCAGGGTCCTTCATCCCCCACAGGCAGCCACCCTCCTCCTCTTCCTCCTCTCCAGCCGGGCTGTGGTAGTGCCCTGCAGGGCAGTGGCTCCCAAAACCCATCTCAGTCCTCTCTGTCCCCAGCCCGGGCTAAGTTTGGGAACCCCGGTGAAGCTGAACTGGTGCTTTCCTGTGGGTGAAACAACGGCTGAAGTTGCTGCCCTGTTAAGAGGAGAGGGAGCCCTCCTGCCATGACAAAGAGCAGGGAGCACCCTTCCCTACACCCATGGAAAGATTTGCAAGATTACTGCTCACCCCAACATGGCCAACAGCACGTGCACAGCAGCACTTGCAGTAGTTCAGTATTTACTGACCCAACACCCACACCAGTGAAGAAAGGTCCCTGTGCTACGTCTGCGGCAAACCATAGCCTCTGCTGGCGTGCCCAAAGCCTAGGGTTAACATGCTAGCACATACCTGCAACATGCTAGCACATACCTGCCGTCCCGGTCTAACAGGTATTGGTGTGCTCTTAGCAAACACCACTGAGCATAAACCTTTTTCACTGAGGTTTAACCCAGTGCAAGGGGTTTTCCAGGGGCTGAGAGCATGCAAACGGCCCGTTACGGCAGCTCTGCTGACATGCAGTCACTGAAGCGTGGATCAAACCCTTCAACAGACACTTACACGCGGTGCCCGTATTCATCATCCGACTGCTTTAAGGAAGAGAAAAACCACAAATGTTTTACAGACAGGAAACCTGGAAAATGTCCATCTGAAATGAGGGATGGTCAGATGAGAACAACTAGCGCTTTCTGTCCCGCGAGAAAGAATAACTCAGACCAGTAAACTGACACAAAGAACTTCACCACGTTGATAATTTACTGTTCCTTTTTCCTTCCACGTGGCTACTGTTCACACAGATCAAGAAAACAGAGAAGTAACAGGCATCAAAAGCTCCCAGGTCTTTCGGAACCAGTTAACCCACCTTCCCCATCAGAGTCGATACACACAGCATCGCTCTTCCCGTAGCTTCACCCCATTTCACACACGCTGCTTTTTTACCGTCGGTAGAGGCTATTCTGATACTCGGTACAAGCATTAAGTCTCCCACTCCAGAACCACTGGCCAGGCAGCTGTTTCAGAGGGTGTGAGACAGGAGTGTACGATGGCAACCCTCCAGCCACTGGCTACCAGCAATTATGTGTATCTGCTGGACAGGAGGATCACAGCTCACGGTGAGGTGGGGGGTAGGACCCTTTGCTGCAAATAACAAAAGCTCACAGAGAAACACACACCCAGCCAGCCCTGTGCAGACTTCCCTTGCCTCTTATCTCCAAAGCTGTAATCTCCATTTTCACAGGTTTCATTGGCATGGTCCCCCTATCACAGTGGGTACCCAGCATAGAATCATAGTATCGTTCCGGTTGGAAAAAACCCTTGGGATCCATCAAGTCCAACCATTGGCCCTACTCTACAAAGTTCTTCCCTACACCATATCCTCCAGCACCACATCTAAACCATTCACGTTCAGGGATGGTGACTCAACCACGTCCCTGGGCATCCTCGTCCAGCGTCTGACCACTCTTTTTGACGAAAATTCTTTCCTAATGTTCAGCATCTCAGGGAAGTTCTGACCTGTATAGAGTCCTTTATCTGAGGCCACCCTGCCAGCATGACATAGCCATAATTTGCAGGTGACTATTTCTTTGCCACTCTTATCTTCTCTGAATGTAAAAGCTCTGAAGTCCAGGGGAAGCAAGCTGTCCTGTTTTCAGAGAATGAAGCTAAGCATATCTAAAGCATGTCTAAGGAGATGGCACAAAGGTGTCATTCACTTCTGGCTGCTTGATCAGGCTGGCTCGTATGATTTGAGTTAGTACTTCCTACTTCCTTCATACTAGGAGCAGCTATTGAAGCATCAAGAGAGACTTCTGAAGCTAAAAGAGTTTTAAATTAAAAAGACTGACAAATGCAGAAAGCCTAACTATAAAGTGACAAGCTAATATCAGGTTTAGAAACTGGCTGACCAGTTACTGCTCAAAGGGGCTCCAAGAGATAAGCCTGGATCCCACACAGACAGCAAACAGAAGATGGGCAATGGGCAGGGCAGCGCAGAGCAGCACAGCTATGGAAACATGGTGTGTTTGCACCCCTAATGCCTTCTTCACTGTCCCCAAGGTCACTTCCACATGTCCTTTTGTGTGCTCTCACAAACAGGGCAAACTTGGGCACAAGTGTGGATGTGGGTTGCTTTGGTTTGCCCTTTGTGGCATCATCACATCCTGCCTCCGGCAGCATGAAACCAAACAGCAAGTAAGTGATTTTGACCATTTTTTTTGGAGGGAAGACTATAAGGTATCTCCATTTCTTCAGCTGGAGCTTTCAGAGGTGAAAACCTGTTTCTGTCACTGACTTCAAATGTGGATGGAGAACCAAGTTAAAATTCAGCCTGGGGTGCTCAGGGCTTCT
Source organism: Nycticryphes semicollaris (assembly GCA_013400055.1). Lineage (NCBI taxonomy): Eukaryota > Metazoa > Chordata > Aves > Charadriiformes > Rostratulidae > Nycticryphes > Nycticryphes semicollaris. Next base: position 40,440 of record VXBJ01000981.1, read on the forward strand.
CCTCACCTTCCAAAGCAAGGTTAGCCTGCTTTGGTCACAATGCAATGCTAGCAGCCTACAGAACATAATTCCCCCATTAGATAAATAATTGAACACCCTGTGTGCTGCAATTACTTCCAGAGTGGGCAGGTCTCATAAGGAAATGATGGATCTTCCACATTTCCAAAAGAATTTATTTAATGTAAAGCTGCTGTAACTCATTTTCTCACCATCCTTCCTCTACCCTGAAACTGGCACTAATTTAAAGGCAGAGGGACAGATTTATCTGCTATCAAATGGACTGATCTGGCAGGAACTAATAACAATCCAAAATAAGAAAGGTGCTATGGCTGGACAGAGAGATGCTTCTCAGTGCTGTTAGCCTGAAGTTCTCTGCAACCAGCAGCAGGAAGAAAAAGATGGCAAGACAGTCAGGACAGTGTTTACTGATACTAACCTGACACGGTGAGTCTGGCCTCCCGGCTGAACTTCACATTAGCAATATTAGTAGCAACGCAGTGAAAAATCCCACTGTCTTCTGCCCTCAGTCCTGTAATCTGGAGGACCCCTTTGGGAAGCAGCGTGTACCTGTGGGAAGAGAAAAGCAGAAACAAAAACGATGTGAAAGCAGGACAGGATGTGAAAGCAGGCTGCACTCCCATGCAGGGTGGGCAGCCTGGTTCCCTGCGTCGTGCTGCAGAGGCACCAGTACCACCCCAGTAACGCAGTTCCCAAAGGCCTTCATCAGGCCTTCATTTTATTGGGATATTTGAGGTTCTCATCTTCTTTTACGGGCGTTATGTTATAGAATCATAGAATGGTTAGAGTTGGAAGGGACCCTAAAGGTCATCAAGCTCCAACCCCTACCATGGGCAGGGACACCTCCCACCAGAGCAGGTTGCTCAAAGCCCCATCCAGCCTGGCCTTGAACCCCTCCAGGGATGGGGCAGCCACAGCTCCAGGCAACCTGTTCCAGTGTCTCACCACCCTCACAGGAAAGAATTTCTCTCTAGTATCTAATCTAAATCTCCCCTCTTCCAATTAAAAAGCAGTACCCTTCATTCTATCACTACGTTCCCTGACAAAGAGTCTCTCCTCATCTCTCCTGCAGGCTCCCTTTCAGATACTGGAAGGCTGCTAGAAGGTCTCCCTGGAACCTTCTCTTCTCCAGGCTGAACAATCCCAGCTCCCTCAGCCCGACTTCATAGGAGAGGTGCTCCAGCCCCCTGATCATTTTCAGATGGCCCTCCACTGGCCCCATTCCCTTTCTTTATCTTCTGATGCATCCTTGAGAAAGGATGACTTTTGCTGGAAGGCTACAAAGTAGATGTGTCCAGTTTGACCTGTGGAAAAGCTCTGGCAGTGCATTTGCAGGTGAACGGAGCTGACGTGGGAGTTATCACTCATGACCTGAAGCACAGTGACCACGGACGAGCATCACGGGAAGTGTGTGCTCCACATTCCCAGCTCCAGGATTCAAATCCACACCACCTTAAAACCTCAAATGCGTGGAAAGTCACGTTTAAAATCCATATTGATCAGGCTTACATAAGTATCAATAAATATTTTATCTATTTAAAACATAGGTACATTTAAATCATGCATGCATACACACATGTATGTATACGTACATTACAGGTTGCTTGGCAACCATGTGTTTAAATTGGCTGGTAGTAAGTCATTACACTGTGATGAGTTAATAATCCATTTCCGTCTGGAAGATGAAGAATATCTTTTTCCATATCAGCATATGGCTAAGTGCCTATAACCTGCTCCCTGCGCTGGGTTCCAAACACGCGGCTCGGTGTCGGTGGCAGCGTGAGAGCAATCAGTTTTACACGTCCCGAAGTTGATTGCAATCTCTCTGGGACTTTAAAATGCCCATTGTTTTGGATGAATTATACCACAAGAAGCCTTCATTTTTGTTAACAATCTGCCCACAGCATTAGAAGATTCAATTCCAAAGCTATTATTCTGCCTTCAAAGCCTCCAAGTGCAAGACTCAGCATACAAATTTATATACACTTTATACGCAGAAATGCATCAAGCGTGATTAATGCAGAAATCCAATTCAGTTAGAGAAGCAACCCTCATCACCCCAGCCCATTGGTGTCAGAGATTAATCTACTGAGCTGACAATAAAAACCTTTCCCAGTAACTTCACTGCTACAAAAAGCTAAATATGTTCAAAATCAGGACACTGAATGTAGGGGAACTGGTCCTAGCCCTCGACCTCCAGAGCTTGGGCAAGCTCTCAGCAGTAGAGAAGCAGCAGCTTGGGGCTCTCTGGGTTGGAGAGCCCTTGGAGATCCTCAGTCCTCTTAGCCTTGGACAAAAGAATTCTGGGTCACACTCAAATCCCTGCCACATCTCTGACCATCCCCACGCCTGTGACCCTGGGCTCAAGTGGAAAGGAGCAGTAATACCTGAAGGAAACTTCAAGGGAACTTCACCTGTCTTGCAACATCTCATAGGGATGCACACAAGGTGTCAGGCCCAGTTCTTCACCCCTTCCTTCTGCTGATAGCACCTCAGACCACTTGCCCTGCTCTGCCACATCCCCAGTTTAGCACTTGTGTGAGTAAGGAGCCTTCAGAGGAGATCAAGTGTAACGAATCAACCCTGTGATGGGCTAAAAAAAGCTCAGATGAAAAATGCAAGGAAAAACAAAACCTGACAGTTGCAGTTTTCTACAGCAGGGTTGGGCCTCTTGGGTCCTTCTACTGTAAGTTCACCACAACGCTGAAAAGGTCAGGCATTGTTCCAGCCCTCGTGTTTTCTCCTGCCTCCAAAGCACCCAACTACCTTCTGCTGCAGAACTGACATTTTTAAGAATAGGGGCTTTCAGGAAAATATTTACAGCTTCCTGGTTTCGCCCATTCCCAAACGTACGGACGTCAGCTCGCGAGCGAGGTGTGTGCTGCGGCCGATTGTCTCCCACCATCGGTTATGCGGCTCCTGAGGTGCAGCTGGGACCACCGGAGGCCGCCGGCACAGAGAGCAGGGAGCGTTTCCTGCCACCTGTCCTCCGCCGGGCCCCGCTGCCGCTCGGAGGATCAAACCGTGATGAGGGATGTTTCCGACATGAAGGGAGCAGCCTGTCAAACACAGGAAGCGAGGACGTGCCGTCCCAGGTCTAGGCTGGGGAAAGGGGGGTGCAGCTGAGGTTTCTCTTTAGGAGGGTTACATGGGAAACAGCAGCCCAGGGTGCTGTGAGATGCTCTCTGCAAAAGCCCCCCTCTTGCCACACACAAAGCATCACAAGGGAGTCAACCCAGGAAGGAATGTTAAGAAGCCACAGCGCAATCCAGTACTTGCAAGAGTTCAAGACCCACACGCAAGACCTTAAGGCATGGATCTGGCTTGGAAAGGGTGGCACAAAGTGGATCCACGGAAGGGTGATGGATGTCAAAGCCATCCCGACTCTGCTAGGACTGCTGGGTGGGCTCCTCACACTGAAAAGTAAACTTGGAGGAGGGTTGATCAGGGAAGGCCAATGCAAGCCCTTGCCCCAAATTATCTTTATCAGCCAACGAGGCTTTATCTCCTGGGAGATGCAGTGTTTGTACACAGTGCTTGGCCAGAAGGAGCCCAGACAACCCACAACATTAACTGCAAGAGTCTTCCATGGGAGAAATGCTGGCCAAGACTCTCAGCCCCGAATCAGTTGTGTCCTAGCACAACTGCTAGAGCAAGAGTGAGCCTGGCCAGCTTTGTCCACCTGGAGAAAGGACAGCAGTACGTGGTTTGGATGTGTCCTACCTTTCATTGTCTGTGTTGACTGGCATGCGGTTCTTTTGCCAGAGGATGACCGGCTCAGGCAAGCCATGGATCTGGCACTGGAATCTGGCTACACCACCTTCTTCCACCACTGCATTCTGAGGGTGGATGTGGAAGTCAGACATCGCTGGAAGACACAAAGAGAGAGGAAAATACTCACATGTGAAAAGAGATCCACTGCCAACAAATTCCCATGACACAGAAACACCCCGATTTCCCAGAGACAGCAAATGGGATTGTAACGCAAGAACAGAAGGCTGGTTTGCAGCCTAACCTCCTGCATGGAGAAGCAAGAGAAGTGGCAAGTTCTTGCTATTCTTCTGCCTCTGCACATTGAACTGATTAACTCAACTAGGGTGGGAGACGGTACTCCATGCCCCACGTGCTCCACAGCGAAGTCTACTGGGGCAGTGAGATGCACAGACACTGCACTGGCACTTCTTGGAGGTCATTCTCAACACCTTCAGCAGGCTTTGGATCCAAGCTCACATCAGAAAAGAGATGTCTCTCCTTGCTGTTGCTGCTAACATCTTCTGTGCTGTAAATTTCCTTCTGACACACGTGGCTTGGCTATTTCACCTAAATACCTTGACTAAAAGAGCTCCCAGATACCCTGCCAAAACTTACAGCCCTTGATTTCCATCTCTGTTTGGCACACGCTCCAGCTCATTGCCCGTTCTGCCTTCCAGCACCACAGAAGGAATGGTCACATCCCGGTGCTGGGGAGCAACAGGCTTCAGTGGGTTAGAAAGAGCAGCTGCCAAGAGCTCAGCAGCTCAACTGAGCCTTTTGGGGCTGGAGTCACCCCACAGCGAATGCCAAACCTCAATGTGCCCACGCAGGGTGAATACAGACCAGCCCACTTCAGCACAGCCACAGCTGTAACCATTGTGCAGAAAGACTCTGGCATGCTGTTAGAGCTACATAAATAATACAGTAATTATTACTATTAATTAATTGGAAGGTGCTGCCTGTTGACTCTGCAATAAACATATTCGAAGCTAATAAATATCCCAGTGGTTATTTAGCTCATGATTCATTTATAGTGCCGCGTCCGCAGGAAGATCTCTCGCATTATCATACAAAATAAACTCCACGAGAGCCCCCTGCTCTGCCACCCCAGCCCCATAACACCCCTCTCCCCAGCGAGAAACCCTCGTCCCCTTTTACATGCGTCAAGTGTAATGAATGTACCTCTGCTAAGGAACAAGCTGCGTATGTGTCAGGGCAGCTTAATCATTCATCTGCAAACTCCAGTTGGGCTCAGGCAGATGGGAGATGGCCATTAGCAATCATACATTAAATATGTGTTGCATTAACCCGCCCCGCTCCCGCAACCACCGCTCTCCACCCGCCGACTGCAGATTTGTTAAGCTGATGGAGTAACACAGAGCAAAGCCCCGGCCCCGCACGGCTGTAGGGTTGGGAAGGTTTTGTAGCCGTGAGGGTGGGATGAACAGGCAGCCCCACGTCGGGAGGCAGCGATGGGGAGCAAGATCAGGAGGTGGCTGGAGGGGAGCAGACCATAGAGGGGAGCAGACCAGCACAAGCTGATGGATCACACGAAAATAGATTCCTCTTTCCCAAGATGAAAATAATGCAAATATTCTCTCTGGTACGAGGTGGAGCGCAATAGCAGAATGGCAATTTACCCAATTCGTACACATTTAGGCTTGAAATGAGACTGCCCGTGGCCCAGATCCATGTGGGAAGGAGCCCAAAGGCTGCTGGGGGGGAGGATGTCCCACACCAGGCAATTCCCATTCCAAGCTGACAGGGGCTGCTTCAAAAAAATGGGGGCTCTGGGGGAGCCCACGGCAGGATTGCTCAAGGGATCCCACAGAAGATTCCAAGGCTGTCATTTGGAGGTCCAGGCCAGGGTGAGCATCTTGCAACCAAAGCTGATGAACTCTCACCAAGAAATGAATCCAAGAATTAATGAGAATGACACAAAGCTTGTTAATAGAGAAAGAAAAGAAAAAAAGAAAAAGAAAAAAAGAAGAAAAGGGAGGGGGAAAAAAAAAGCAGATTCATATGCCTGCAGGAAAATTCCTTTCAAATGTACAGATGCTCAGTGCTGAGGTTTTTCAGTGGCTGACAGGGTTGATAAGAAGAGGGAGGTGTGAATGAGAACAGCCCTGGCACAGACTTTGCTCTGCTGGCTAAAGAATTCATTGCCATTCCTTTATTTCAATAATATCACCTCTTGTAGGTAAAACTGCAGCAATAACCTCTACTCTTAAAGACACTAGGATTAATATTTATCATGAATAAAACATGGAAAGTTATAAATAATTCAGTTATGAGGATGTTAAGTAAAATATTACTCTTCAATGACCCTATAATGTGGCTTTGAAGCACAGTTTTATGTTAAATGCCTAGGAAACACTGTGACCCTTGCCAAGACCAGCTGGTTTGCAGAAGATGCATTAAAAATTCATGCACCGAGCTACAAAACGCTATTTTTAACACAGGTTTACAAGTTTATTTACAGTTGCTGAGACAAAAGCTTTTGTAGCATCTCCTGTAAAACAGCAACAAAACTGGAACGCGAGTGATTACCCGAGATGCTGTTTTCAGCCTGCAAATAAATCACTGGGTGTAAGGAGAGGAGAGGGATAGGAGCACAACTGCTTCACAGGGCATCGCTTAGAGGGGCTAAATCTCTGCTGACCTACGTGAGATTCTTATATACGTCCCAACTGACTGTAAGAAACTCATACAGAGGGGCGCTTGCTCCTATTTGTCACTTGTCTTTTGACAACAAACACCAGGAGCCCGGTTATCAGCCCGGCACTATTGTTTTAGCCGCCATGGAGAAGAGCTGCACCATCAGCCCTGGTGGGGTTGGCCAGCAGCCAGGGAGCTGCATCTCATTTCTATGCTAATGGCCATAATCATTTTAAAAATAAACACATGCAATCACAATTTTCACCCACAAGCTCCTAAGAGGGAAGGCACCCTCTAATCCACCTGTCTGTGGCCTCTGTCGTCCAGCCGCCCAGTGTCCATGTGCCAACGGAGGGACCGGTGCTGCCCCAGGCCCCTTTTTACTGTCATCAGACAGGGTGACTGTCCCACTGCTCCCGTTAAACTTCCTTCTGCCATCTCCATGGGTAGCACAGTACCATCCACACAAACAGTGAGCATAGAATCATGGAATGGTTAAAGTTGGAAGGGACCTTAAAGATCATGGAGTTCCAACCCCTCTGCCCTGGGCAGGGACACCTCCCACCAGACCAGGTTGCTCAAAGCCCCATCCAGCCTGGCCTTGAACCCCTCCAGGGATGGGGCAGCCACAGCTTCTCTGGGCAACCTGTTCCAGTGTCTCACCATCCTCACAAGAAAGAACTTCATTTTGGTACCTGATCTAAATCTTCCCTCTTCCAATTTAAAACCGTTACCTCTTGTCCTGTCTCTACACACCCTGACAAAGAGTCCCTCCCCAGCTCTCCTGTAGCCCCCTTTCAGATACTGGAAGGCTGCTAGAAGGTCTCCCTGGAACCTTCTCTTCTTCAGGCTGAAAAACAGGTCTCTCAGCCTGTCTGCATAGGAGAGGTGCTCCAGCTCTCTGATCATCTTCATGGCCCTCTGCTGGACCTGTTCCAACAGGTCCATGTCCTTTCTATGTTGAAGACTCCAGAGCTGGACATAGTATTCCAGGTAGGGTCTCACGAGTGCAGAGTAGAGGGGTAGAATCACCTCCCATGACCTAGCAGGGTGCTCGTCAAGCCATAAAATCAGACCCAAGTCACACGCACGCTCATTGCTCCATATCAGTGCTCTGAGCCCTGGTGTCTCAGACATCACACACGGATTTTGGCCATGGTACACACCGACCAACAAAGGGCAGGGAAAATCAAAATAAAATGGGCTCACAGCAGCTGGGGAATAGTCCCAGAAGCCCTTCCATGATGCAGGCATGGGTGCACCTTCTCCTGAAGACGTTGGTGAAGGCTAGATTCGGATCGAGTTGTCTACAGCCAGACTGACACATAAGGCAGAGGAGTTACTCTTCACCTCTTCCTCTGTGTTGTGTCATGGATGACCTCAACTAGGATGATGCTGAATGCCAGGTGAGGCTCTTCCCTAAAGAGAAAGTCATGCTTGGGGTCTCCCATCACCTAACCCTCACTGGGATACAGTTCCCAAAGGTGTGTGCTATGGACACAGCACAGGTGAGCAGCAGCTCTTTATCCTCATCCATATTCACAGAGGATTCGTTCTAGCGAACGGGTCTGCTGCCTCTCCCCTAATCGAAGCGCAAACGCTCTCTCCAGCCTAACAGGCCCCATGGAAAGGCCAATGGAATAAAAATGAAAATAGGTATCGAGTGAAATTTTCTTCACTCCATGAAAAACTAAATTGAAACCATTAATGGTCAATCCCTTTTTGCTCAGTACAGCATTAGTGCTAAGCTGGAGATTGACCTAGATTTGATACAGAAAAAGAAAACATTAACTTGTTATGTCAAAGCAAATCCCAGGCCTGTTAGAATCATTAAAACACAAATATTATTATCAACTGCAGGCACAAGGGGAAGGAGAAGACTTGTAAAGTTCCATGCCAAGCCTGGTGTTAGGAGAGTATTTGGGAAGTCGAGCTAGTTCTGCAAACACATTGCTTTTTGCTTTTAAATTACTTAAGGGGAAATAGATACCCAGGTTGGGTCTGACACGAAAGGATGCTTGGGAGGAGCTGAGCATCCCCCCTGCCACTGCCACTGAGGCAGTTCATAAATAACAGCCCACAAGCAAAGACCCTTTCTCCACATTGCTGCCACCAACCTGTTAAATTCAGACCTCTTCCAATGCAGGCATGTGGTCAAAGTGCTCAAAGCTAGGACAGTACAAGGAAGAAGAGTTTACTGAGGACACGCCTCCAGTACCCGAGCTCCTAGACACCCCTGCCAAGGAGGACAACCTTCGTTAGCTCCATTACAACTGATGAAGATGAAGCCTGGGAGGCAAATGAAAGAACAAGCTATGGGCAGAGTCAACCCCTTCCAAGAGTGGCTCCATCTTGATGCTGGCAATGGCTGCTGATTTTCATAGTGAATTTTCCAGCTTACTAATAAAATCGAATTTCGAAAGCAAAAGTCAGGGCCATTTTAAAAACACAACGACCACCATGACAATTAAACCCCAACCTAAAGCACTCTCACATCAGGCTGACCAGCAGAACCAACCCTCAATATCTATCTGTGAGATTTTATTAAGCCCCCATCTTCCTTGGCACTGTAGCTCCTTCCCAACTGCTTTCCCTGCTCTAAGTAAGCAGAGGGATTAAATCCTCTTCCATTCTCTCCTGGCTTAAGAGACCTTTATCGTTATGTTAGCAACCTGTTGGGGAATTCTTTCAAGGAGGACGTTAGGTGAAGGCTGAGCAGACACAGGTGTTGTATTTGTTCCTCTCCTTGCTCTGGAAATGGAGGATTTCCCTGCAAGAAAGAGCCAGCACAAAAGATGGGGGGCGTATGGACACCACAAATCCCATCCTCTCCACTCTTCCCCCTACTTTCAAACAGGGATGTTTTCCCAAGTCTTTAAGAAAAAGACCCTGCATCTTCTTTCTCTACATCTTTTTTTGGGTTTTTTTGGTTTTTTTTTTTTTTTTTACATATGCATTTTTATAAAGATAAAAAAAGGCCACATCACAACAGCCCGGTGGCTACTCCAGCTGCAGAGCAGCCCCCGCGAGCCGGCCCTGCGTGTCTAATGATGCTATTGTGCGAGGTTGTTGCTGAACTGCCATGAGCCCAATTTTGAATGCAAGTTGCTTTGTGCATAGTGAAGCGTGAACAACAGCGCCGCCCATTTATCTATTTAATTCTTCAGGAGTAGCAGGAGCAGGGGCCTTCGCTCACATCTAAAGGGAAGAAAAATCGCCTTTCTCTCAGCTTTGGAAAGGGAGGGAAATATTAAAGACCAGCCATGTCTCTCCCAGCACAGAGGAAAAATCCCCCCTGCCCACTAATCATAGGGGTGAAAATCCCAAATCTCTATTGTCCGCGCTGGGCTTCAGAGCTCAAAAGAAAAGGGGTTGTGAGATTCAGGAGAGTTTGAAGGATGGAAGACATTTTGGAAGAACGTAGCTCATTTAAGAGGAACTAAAACACGTGGCGAGATAAGAGAGAGAGAAAGCCCCATTTTGTTCTGTGCTGGGCAGGTGTAGAGGGAAAGAGGGTCAGTCCTGCACACTTTTTATTTGCAATACTTGCAAACAAATGCTTATTTCTCTTTTGCTTTGGCTGTGGCTTCTCCCCCTGGAGCTGGTACAACAGCTCAGAGCAGGGACAGAGGATGGTCCAGGCTCTCTGCCCCCTCTGCATTTTGCATCCTTGTGCCTCTGTTGTTATCTCACTCAATCAAAGCTGAGAGAAATATTTTAAACAAGGTTAAGAAGATGCCCCATCAGACGGAATTCTCTGGTTGAGGAACAACAAGTCTCCACCTGGCCTGGTTTTTCTTCCCCTTGCCCTAAACCCCTGGGATGGGGGTGAAAGGGAGACAACTGAGCTAATGCCTCGCAGTGGGACGTAGCAGCCGCCCACAGGAGGGAACATGCAACAGATATTGTACAAGAACGGGGTGAGGGGAAATAATCTACTGCTCTTCCAGGAGGCAAATTGCTGCCTGACCCAGGACTGTGGCTTCTCAATTTTTTGCATAACACGTGAAAGGACTGTGAGACAAATCCAGCCCAGGTCACCCTGGCTGGTCACCAGGGCACCTCCCTGCACGGAGCAGCACCGATGGACTTGTGATTTACTGTTTGTTTTGGTGCTTTGAGAAGCAAGTGAAAAAACAGCACACAACCCTACGGGCACTGTTTCTGTGTAGGGATGATAAATATCCTCTGAAGATAATGAACACATCTCCACTGCATGCTGACCGGGGGGACAGAGGGAATGTGCTCAGGGGTCCCTGGTTGCTCTGCCTGCCCTGCACGAGTGAAGGATGAGGGCTGGGAAGAGGAGGATGGGTTGTACCTGCTAAGGTTCCTGCAGGGACTTCATTGTGGCACCTGGAAAACCTTCAAGCGCTTGTGCTGCAGCCCCACTCCTTTTCCTGAGGCTCCCTTGAACGCCCTCCCCACCACCAGCACACCACAGCCTCTCCTGCAGGATCACACGTGCCTCCAAGCTGGTCTCCCAGTCCTAAAGAACGTTTAGTAGATATATAGTATTGATTATAGCTCGCTTATTGGAAAAATAACTACAACACCATCAGTTGTTGATGCAGGGGTACACTCCCACTAGTGGGAAAGAATTTTGTCTGGATAAATGCAGTCTCTGCACCACACATGGAAATAACAGGGGCCATGCACCCCAAGGGCTATTTTATACTGAACTTCTATAACGCTCACCAAGTGTTATCCCTCTGGAGAGAGACTGCACTCTCCCACACTGTCCCAGTACAGCACCCCCAACATCCGACACCCCACCATCCTTGCTGTCTTGACCTGGGAGGCTGGAGAGCACCAGGGAAGCTGCTTGTGCCAGGGGAAACCCCTGAAAGTAGCTGCCCTTTAATAGTGCAATAGCACTTCCCAAACACTGCCTGCTCAGACCCACGACCTTCTGCAATGCAGCAGCAGCCAGAAATTATCCCAGCCTGGAGATAAGGAGCAGCAAGTCCTGGTGCATCAGCATAAAAGCACTCTCTGAAGCTCAGCAAGCAACCAGGGCTGTATGAGCATCCTCAAACCTTTCCTATAAACGTAACAGTCATTTTACAGAGAAGGGGAGGCAGGTACAGAGGACACAAAGTGACACACACGCTCACAACTCAAATCCAACATCATCCCTTGAGTACCAACAGCACGCTCTACACGCAAGGCGATGCTGCTTCTTATAAATCCCTGTGAAAGATGCATCTTGGCAATCCCACAGACCAAATTTCTCACTTCCCTCCGTGTTCAGAGACCACGGCAGCACCCCATCACGTTACCTGCCACGAGGCACAGCACAGCAGACAGCCCAAGGTGGTTATTCGTCTTCCAGCACCCTCTTGTTTTGCAGGGGAATCAAGTAATAAACAGCCCCCCCAGCGCTTTCAAATTGGTTTCAGGGAGAGAAGAAGTTTCTGGCGAAGAGGGAGGCATCGCTGGGAGAGACCTTTATCAGGGAGCGCTATTGCAGTAATTTTTCAAGACGAAATTGCTCTCTGGCTCATGACAGCGTTTAGTGTATCCTGAGGCGACCATTTGTGAAGCCAAACCTGTGGTTCTGCCGTCCTGCTGCTGGAGGGAAGGGGGAGTATTAAATGTCATAAACAACTCTTAATTTGCTTGGGTGGACTGCATATGGGGCCAGCGATTCTGCAGTGCAGGAGGAGGTTATCTGTCATCATTACGGTGCCTCGGTACAGAGGGTGATGTTGGCCGGGCAACACTGGCCCCTGTCACACCTGCCCAGTGGCACCAGTCACCACAAAGGGTTCCTGTGTTTCTGTGGGGTGACTTCTTAAAAAACCCTAGATCACACCAGGTTCCCCCAACCCAAAGCAGGACTTCCCTCCAGTGTCGCAAGTAAATGCTCCCTCCTGTTGCATCCACAACTCGCTCTGCTTCAGGCAACGGCATCTTCAGGACCTCACCACCTCCCAGGCCTTCTTCTGAAGCACACGTTTGGTCTTTGCAAAATACCTATGAATTGTCACACTCTGCAGACCCCTGAAATTCTGAGAAAATGAAGGGCAAGCTGTCCGTTGAGCTGCCGGGAGAGGTTGGCTCGGCGAGGGCAAAGCAAAGCGTGCAGCACGCTGCCAGCAGGCAGGGCTCTCCTGCCAGATTTCCATCCGGAGCTCCTCGTGTTTCTCCCACTCCGACACACGCAATTAAGACAAATTACTTAGTTACCATGTTGATTTGTTGCACAATAACAATGTTTTACATCCCTCTCCCAAATATTGATGGAGACGGGACAAGCGGAAGCTCCCGCGCAGCCGTTTTTGGCCCTGGACCACTTTATTCACAGCCAACTGCTTCCGATATCGAGGGCAATCCCGCTTTCTACCAGCTTGGAGAGACAAGCAGCCACTCGAGCACCAGGCGTTATCCCAACCCGCTGCAGCCCTTGCAACATCCCTGGGTTGAAAACCACCCTGCTCAGACCTCCCAGTCTGCAGAGCCAGCAGTCATCCCTGGTTTTTTGGCCTTGCCAAGGAGGGCAATGCTGCGTTTCGGCATCTCCGGAGGCGATGGTGGAATGCAGAAAGGTGGAGGAAAGGAAGCTTTTCATCACAACTGCCCACGGAAATGCCACTACTTTCAGACAGGGAGCTGCCCTGATTTACAGGCTAATGAATTTTAAATGAGATGCATTTTTTAATTTTTTGTTGTCAGCCCCCATTTTTCTGCCAGCAATCATTCCAATAATAGCTTTAAATTTTCAGCATCTGTTTTTACCAGCTCTCTTGTAATTAGTTTACTAATGTATTTCACTGTGCCTTTGTTATTTTCAGAGAATTACTTCATTCCCAGCTATCAGAGATAGCGCACTTCAGTCTATAAGGAGTTTGGCCTTTGTTCCCTCCTGGTTATTCACATGGGGGAAGATGGCTCAGTGAATGACAAGCCTTTCTATCACCACACATTCTCCATTTAATGTCTTTATACTGGCTCATTAATTACCACAGAAAACTCCTTTCCGAATGGAATCCATGATTTATAGAAGACTTGGGCAAGGTGCCATTTTTATCGGGCCGATAGCGAGCAGCACCAGTGCTGGTATTCACTCTTCATTTTCCCCTCTGCGGGGTCAGCCCCACCGCGCTGGGAGTTTTGCTCGGGCAAAGAAGCTCAGCAAGTGTTCGGTGCCGCCGAGCCGCGGCCGTCACGTTGCTCCTGCAGAGCTGGGCTCACCAAGTCCGTAGAAAATTGAGCTACAGCCCATTCTGCCTACGTACTCGCTTGGGCAGCGGCTGGATGAGAGCCTGGAGGAGGTGAGACTACCTCCAAGATGATGCCCCACGTCTTTATATCAAATCTGGTGGTCCAAGGCGTCACAGTGCATACAACAAAGCATCTCAGCACTCTGCAAAAGCCCAAGCACAGCACAAGAGAGACTGGAGATTGTGTTAAGGAGCAGGAGGTCAGACAGACAGGATGGACTCTGTGGTACCTAGATGTGGCCTCTCTGCCATGTCTCACCACACAGCACAGGCCTGAGTATCAGCTGTATCCCTCAGGATCTAAACCATTACAGACCTGCAAACCTCCCAGCAGCAGGGTCTAGCCCAGGGGAAGAGCTGTGCAAAGACACAAGGTACATGTCCCCTGCAGGAGAAAGGCAACCGTCCTGCCTTCGAGAGGGAGGAACCTGAACAACGGTCTCTCTGTCCAAGAGAAATTAACTGTAAATCCTTCAGAACAGTATGTCTTTCACCACGTCCATACTTTGTGCCGAGCATGATAAACTGCCCCCTTCTTTATTAAAGGATGAAATAGAGGTGGAAACGGTTCACACATTGATTGAAGAAGTTATTAAAATAGAAAAACAATCACAAAAGGCTGGATTTCCATCACTTGAAGCAGAGGAGCCACCCAACACCATTGCGAGGGAAATATTCGGCATCCCCTATGCATACTGGGAAGAGAGAGGCCAAAGGTCCCGAGTGCAGACATAGAGCAAATCAGACACAGAGTTAGCATTACAAAGAACTGCTCTAAAGCTCCTTTCTGCTCATTTTAACTCAATTTCACTCAAATGCAGGTGACTTTCCAAAATGCAGAGAGCTCCTCTGCTCCCATCCTTCAGTGGTGCACGCAGATGCCGTGTTATGACGTTGCTTGATCCGGACTGAAGGTGATAATTTCATAGATGTAGAAAGGACAAGAACCACTGTGATGCTGAGAAAACCCAGCCTCCTCCAAGGTCTGCTTTTCCTCCTCGCAGCGGCTAAGCCGTTAGCTGTCATCTCATCCCTGTGGCTGAGTTACATATAGAAATTCCTGTTCGCTCCTTGGCAATAGCAACAGCTTCCTATTTTGCTGGCAGCCATCCAGGGGAAATTCAAGCTGAATTACAGCCATTCTTCAGAAAAATAGGCCAAATCCACGAAAGCAGGACACATGGTGACCACAAATATAAAGCTCGTCCTTCTTATTTTTTTTTTCTTTTTTTCTTTTTTTTTTTTTTCTATTTATTTCACGCCGAGAAGCCCCGTTGGCTGAAAATAGCTTATCTCTGGAAGTCCCCCTTTTCCGTTCGCGGCTGCCGCTCCTGGCCGCTCGCCAAACTATTACCACCTCAAAGAGAAAGTTCATAGCTCCGGCGTATCACAGCCCCACTGTACAGGACGTGTGGTTTGATGTTTTCACCCATTTCTCTCCGGGAGCTCGGAGGAGACGGGGATTGTATTTCTCTGCCTGCGCCAGCCGGCGTTAAGTCCTTTCCTGCGCCTCTGCCGGGACGGTTGTACTTGGGGTTGTACCCCAGCATCGCCTGTTACACAGCAGCGTGAGTACACGTGTGTGTATGAAACAGCATGGGTGGTAACAGGGGCTGGATGCCATGAGCTGGGGTCCCTCCAGACACCATGAGAAGGTGACAGCTTACATTTCACACCGGTCTCACTCCATCCAAAAGCACCTCTGCGCCCACAGTAAGCCCACTCTCCTCCCCGTGTACCCCATCTCCCTAAACATAACTGGGAGACACATCCCCTTCCCGAAGCACGTGGACAGACAAACATAAGTGAGGACACAGGAGCACATTCAAGAAGGATGGTCACAGAGAGGAAGGAAGAGATGGAAGAGTTACAAACCACAAATCTCCCCACCTTTACCTTCCTCACTATCACCAGGCAATCACCAAACCCAAGGAGCACGGATGCATTCCAGAAAACACAGCTCTCCAGGGAGGACTGGTTTCTTGTTGATAAAAAGCGGGGAGGCTTATCTCCCAAACTCACAGCAACACCTCAGCCCAGGCCTGGTTTATCAAATTAAACTCATTACCTTTGAGGACACGTTGAAAAGAGGTGGCGGGAGAAAAGTGGTGGGGTCAAGAAGGCAACGCTCCCACTGCCCTGCTGTGTCGCTCCTGGCCTTGCACATCCTTACTGGCATGTGCCGAGCAACAGGGGTGGCTGGTGGGACAACACCCCCTGTGAGACCACCACCAGCACCAAAACATCCTGGGGTGCCACAACAAGGAAGAAAACCCACAGAAAGAGTTGATGCACTGATTTCCTGTGAGGCTGTCACACAGCTCTGCAGTTTATTGCACATAGAGCCACACCACGTAAGGCCAGGCTCACCGGGTGTGTTTTCTGTATAGAAGGTGGTTTAAAACAGTGGGTTTCTATGTGTTAGAAAAACTCACCCTGCCTACAGGAGAGCCATGTATCGGTGATTTGCCATCATCCAATCTCCACACTGTGTCACGACCAAATGCACTATTTTGCATATGCATCTACTACTGGCAAGGATAAATAACCAAGACTTTCCTATGAGGAATTTTAAGAACAAGTCAGGCAAAACAACATTCCAGCTTTCAACACTTTGCTAAGGCATTCAGATATAAAGTTCAGATATTTATATACTTTTCCTTTTTATCATAGATTAGGCAGACACCAGTAACCTCAGGTAGTGTCTCTCCTCCCTTTTCAAAGCCCTTTGGTACCATTTATAGGAAGAGGATGTGACAAGCAGCCCTGGGTACCACGGGGCAAGAGCAGTGAGGCTCGAGAAGCCATTGAAGAGTGTAATTCCTGAGGGGTGTTCCCAGACAGGATCACTATTAGCTCACAGGGCTACAAGGAGGGGCTCTATCTATCGATTTGCTGGAAGGAGAAGAGATGGGAAGAGCCTATGTTACTTCCTACTGTGGAATTTGCAATTTCTTTAGCCAAATGAGTTTCAGGATGCACAAACACACAACGAAGTACAAATGTGGTGGGTTGGGGTGGGCGGACTGCCTGACTCCCTGAGCAGCAGTCCTCTGAGTAGGAGACACAGATTCTCCTGTGGGCTTGTGGCAACCATCAAATAAACCCTCTGCAGGTGTGCCAAGTCCCTATGCCCTTCATCACTCTGCATCTCTGCTTCTAAACACCCCCTCAGCAGCAAAGTTCAGTGTGATGACAAAAAGACAAGAGGAGAACGTGGTAAGAAATCCCACGTCCAACGCCCAGCCTGGGGAAGGGCTCAGCACCCACAGCTCCTGCCAAAGGAAAGAAAGTTAGAAGAAAGGCTGGGCACTTAAGCAGCTGTACAATCCACATTTAAATATTAACATTTGCCTTCGAAGTCTCTCAGTGACGGGAGAGCCATACAAAGCTGCAACTGCAGAGCTACAACGCAGAGAAGGGATGTGGCCATGTCTCTTCTGTGAAGTCTCCCTGACTTTGCTCCCCATGGGAGAGGGCGATCTCACCTGGGACTTCTCCATCTCCATTCCCATCCCCGCTCACGCATTCGTGACTCCATTTGCTTCCCCCATCCAGATGCCAGGGTTAACAACATTTAGCCACCTAAGCACCCTGTCTTCATTTTAATTACAGTTAGTTAAGTGTTTGTGACGTGCACACAAGTGTGGAAACCTGCCTGGGCTGGAGCCATACTAACCATCAAGGAACGGCAGCATCGCAAAAGTGATGTGGGTTTCAGAGAGCAGGCTGGGGTCAAATGCTGCTCCTGAACGGTGGGGCTGCAGGGGAGGCATTTTTCCTGGCTCTGAGCTCTGAACTTGAGCTTTGCCCCGGTGTTTGCAGCACACTGGGGAAATCAGAGCCAAAGCCCACTAAGCCTGACCTTCAGGGGTGACCTCCGCAGGGACGTTCAGCCCCTCCTGCACTGAGCCCGGGGAATCAGTCCTCTCTCTCCTGAAATATGAAATCAGAAAAAAACATCTTCATTAAAAAAACACTTGCACCCCAAAACAGGCTCCCCTCTGGTATTAACAGAGGAGATGGAAACTCAGTAATGAATGTCTAACTGTAAACTGCTAGAGACCTGAAAAGCTGCTGGGACACCTGAGATATCCAGGATGGCGATTAAACCTGTCTTAACAAAACCTTGTGGCACATAATGGCTCCTGAGGACACCCACTATAGTACCCTAATCACTTGTTTATGTGACAAAAATTGTCCCAAGAAGAGATTTTGCTGGGGTGTGCACACACAGGGGACCGCGCACCCCGCGTGCACATTCAGGCGGGGAATAAAAGACCAGGAAACAGCAAAGTCTGTAAGATACTCGCGTGGGACAAGGCAAAGTTATCCGCATGGAAAACATCACCAGCAACTTCACAGCCCTCCCCACCCACCATGAAACAATAAATAAATACAGAGAGCTCCAGGAATTAGCTGTGAGGGCGATAGCACCCAAAGAAAATGGAAGCAGAAAGAAAAGGGGGAGGGGGGTGGGGAGGTGGAGGGGCAGAAAACTCCAGCCCGACTCGCTTTTGTGTTCTCGCACAATGGGGCACGTCAGCTCTGGAGCCTTCGCAAGCCATCACCCACCATCTGGCACCGGGCTGGACCGCTAATGGGAGGCCCCGGCGCCCCAGCTGACTCCCAGAGCCACGGGGGAAATCAAGCTGCCGAGCTCCCCACATTAAGCCATCTAAATTAATGCAGATGCGCTGCCAGCTCGTTGGAAATTTGGCTGGTGGACGGCGGCGAGGAGAGCGGCGTGAGCCGGCCGCGGCGTGCCACGAAGCCCGTGCCAGCCCGGAGTTACAGCCCAGCCACCGCACGGAGCGGAAGGAGCAAGCTCCCTCTCCTCATTCCCAAGAGGAATTGTCTACGAGAGGATGTGGAAGCGCAGCCCTTTCCACCGAGCTCTCGGGGCTCGACTGCGAGATGCACAACGCCGGCCAGATGCAAATTCTGCAGCGGTGGGGACAGCCCAGATGAACACCGCCTGCCCCACACGTCACGCTGAAAACCAGCCTCATTAGCTAATGTTCCTGTCATGCCCTCACGGAGCAGACCAGCTAGGAAATTACTGTGCAGGGGGGAAAACGCAGGGAAGGGGATGAAGATGCGGATCTGAGCGGTTGGGGCCAATTCTTCTCCCCAGGAGCAACCCCGGTGATTTTGGCAGGGTGGACCCCAGAGGACTCATCGCCCCAGAGGAACACTTACTGCCATGAATACCTGGTTTCCCTAAGCAGTGTGGTACTGAAAAAGGGTGCCAGAGCCTGGCATGGAATCATGAAGGAAAATTCAGTGCTGTCCTGAGGTAGCAAAGGGTTGGCTGAGCACCTTGTTGAGGACACAATGTCCAGCTCTTGCCCCTTCCCTTGCCAGCTGCTGCATGAGGAGCAAGAATAGGACAAGCCACAGGGAATTAAGGATGCAACAACACTCCTCAGGCATGGAAGTGGGTATCAGAAGCCCACCTCCAGCCTGTGGGGAACACAAGATCCCACCTCCTCCCCTGCTTCTAACATGGCAGTGGGATCTGGGGACAACACAGCAACCTGTGCCTCTGAAAGCTCCGGGGGTGCTACCCTGGGGACATCTAGGTATGCTGACCGGTATCTAATGATATTTCTGTGATGCAAGAAGCAGGTTGGAGCTCTCTGAATGGACTCAGCTCTGGCTGGGGCATGCAAAAAGATCTTCCCCCTCCATCTGGGCACAAACAGAAAAGTCAGCCTTCAGGAAGGGAGTTTGCTCCTCCCCTCCATCCGCAGCTTCAGAGAACCGATGGGAACCCAGCTCCATAGCAGGGCGAGCTGGGGATCAGAGGCAGCAGAGTTAATTCAGAGGCAGGCGAAGAAGAGCCTGGGAGGATCAGAGGAGCATCCCTACGAGCAGGCTCTCACCGCTGTGGTTTCCCTAAGGCACGTGCCACATGGCAAGCAGCAGTGCCTGCCTGCAGCCAGCCCCACACACAGTGCCTCACACCCCAGCACGACAGAGGCAAATGATGCCCTTGCTGGCTTTTTACATGGAGCCAGCATGTAACCTGCTTATCGCCAGTGCCAAAAAATAGCCATGTATCTCCCCAGGGTGAAGTCTCAGCCAGCAGAGACCCCCAGGGACTCGCAGTGCCAAACCTCAGGCCAAAGGAAAACCAAATCTTTTGCAACTGAGGCACATTTCAGCATCCCAGGGTAGAGATGCTGTTGCACAGCCCAGGGAACCTCTCGGGGTGGCAGCAACGCCTCGCAACAAGCAGGTATTTGGGGTTCCATCACTGGCGCCAAGAGCTGAGCTCCTGCTTACAGCACCAAGGGTAAACCCAGACCCTCTTCTCATGACTTTGGGATTCATAACCTGTTCCCACAGATGGAAAATTTTATTCCCAAACGTGCAGAGGCCCACACAGCAGCAGCTGGAGTGATTACAGTCTCTGCTCTGCAGAGCTGCTATCATTTGCAGGGAGGCAGAAATACCCCCACTTTACCTAAAGGGGAGGGTGGTAGCATATGGTAAGCGTAGGTTACTCTGCCCCAGGAGCAATGCTGTAGCTTTCACACAGCTCACGCTGCCTCCGAATCACATTCCAGGTCCACAACATCCCACCAGAAGAGAAAGAGAGTATTTCCTGGGGTGGGAGAATGGGAGAAAACCTCTCCATGCAATTAATTTGCCTCCAAATTCAAGCTAGTTGAAATAATCTGTTGGTAAACACAAAGCACCATTGGGATAACAGCTGAGCAGAGGCTTATATTAAACAAACATCTTCAGATGAAAATATCACTCATCCAAAAGGCATCACCATTCATTCATGCTCAATAAAACACAAAATGGTTACAGATAGAGCTGATGGAAAATGAGAGAGAGAAATGGAAGTAAAGGTAAAGCTGCCAGGCAGGAAACAGCACAAGAAGGGGAAAAAAGAAAAAACCAACACAAAAAACCCAACCCAATGCTATGAAGAGGTTGATTTAGCATTCTGCTTTAGGAGAAATTTCAAAAGCAAGTTTTAATATCTGATAAAACTTCACTGCTGGTTGCCATGCTGCCTGATGGAGGCACAGAAGGGGACTAATAGCCCTGGCATACGACATGATAAAACATTTTAAGCCGTGTAGCTTTATCCGGACTTGCTACTTTTAAGGACATTTTATGGTTCACTGCTATCCCTCAGTGCTTTACCAACAACCCCCGTGCATGCACAAGCTCTCTTTTACCCGCCAGGCAGGTATTTTCCCCCACTGCTGAGTTTTCCTAGTCTGCAGATTGCCACAGTTGAATATTAGCACTTGGCTGCGTCGCTGCAAGGAACTGCAAGGGGCTGAGTGCAGGACCACCCGGGCAGGTGGCTCTGCTCTTTTTGCCTCACATCTGGCTCCTTTGGGGCTCTCCAGGACCCCTTCAAAGCCCCCCCCCCCCATCATGTAAACCCTCCATCCCACCACCTGGATGCTGCTGACTCAGCATTAATGAGAGACATGGGGGCTCGGTTTCAAGTACACTTCTGCTTTATAGATGATTTCCCCATCTAATAAAGAGACAAAACATTATCTGTCATTTCTTCTCTTATTTCCCAAGGAACGATGAAGCTGGAAACATCTTTCTCCTTCACTAATAAAACTTTTATGACCCTGAGCAGGGGGGTTCCTTTTCCCAATGAGAAGCCTGAGATAAGCAGGGAGAGGAGTGGCGTGATCTGTATTCACAGCCTGTCCCAGCTCAGGTGGCGGCGTGAAACATCGGAGCCACACTTGGATGCAGGCTGCAAAAATACTGCCCTTCGCCGGCTGCTGCCCAGGGATTGTTCTTGCCAGCCAAGGCAAGCAGAAGGCTTCACTGGCCACAGCACAGCAAAAGTCCCACTGCCAAGATTTAAAAGCTATCTGGCCACTCCAGGGAAAAAAAAATATATATAATAAAGGCAACTAAAAAACTACAGGCAGCTGAGATGGGGTTTGTTGGCTGGTTTGAGTCGTCCTATATTGTTTAATTTCCCCTCACACACACACACAGTCTGATATCAGCAAGCATTTCCTGGCAGCTATCTTGCTGTTTCCAGTTGGATACTGCATTAAGGGAAGATCTGAAAAATCAGGCAAATTTGGCCATGGGATGGCCAGGTCTACCTGCACCATCCTTCTGTATGACCGCCAGTCTCGGCACAGCGCTGCCACGCTGGCGCTGCTGCCAGAACAAGCTGCTCCAGTTACGAGACAGGCTGCTTGACAGCAGCACAGAGCTCTTCTGATCCACACCTCTGCGTTTCCAGGATTGCCAAACTGCTACAGGTGTATGGGCAAAACTGTTGAGACTGAAGAGCTGCCTTGTAGATACCTGAAGGCAGAAGGTGACGGCAAGTTGTCCAGAAAGCACAGAGTCACCCGTGCAACAAATAAACCCAACAGATATCAGTAATTTCCACACTATATTTCCAGCTGGAAGGAGGAAGAATCAGCCCGAAACAGGCTGTCTGCATGCAATAATCTTGCTCGTGGTCTTCCCTGTGATGCTGCCCAACATCATCATTTATAAATGATGCCTCCCCACGTGGAAGACAAGCCCAGCAGGACAAGCAAGAAGAGGCACAAACCCACTGATTCCCATCACAGCCCTGGGGGCTGCACTCACTGCGAAAGGACAGGGTTGGTCAAGGCAGGTAATTACCACAAAGCCCTAATTAGGATGGAAAGGAAGAACACTGAAGAGGAAAAACATATCTAAAGCAATATGGTTTAACCACCCTGGAGGGGCCTTCCTTCACAGTCCACTATTGCCTCCATCCACACATGGATGTCTTTCAAGATTGTTTGTAAATCCAGGAACCCTCTCCTGGCCACAAGCACATGGTCAGGAGGGAGAAGAAAGGAGGAAGAAAACTACTGAGGAGGAGGGCAGGAAACCTTTATTTATTTATTTATTTATTTAAATCACATAAATCAAGCCAAAGGAAAGACTTCACGCCCCAGAAACCCAGGGCCAGGTTACTCATACATTCAATCATAAACTCCAGGAAGGAGAGGTCTC
Organism: Nycticryphes semicollaris; assembly: GCA_013400055.1. Lineage (NCBI taxonomy): Eukaryota > Metazoa > Chordata > Aves > Charadriiformes > Rostratulidae > Nycticryphes > Nycticryphes semicollaris. The sequence goes on from VXBJ01000981.1 coordinate 63,104, forward strand.
TCCTTTCTTTCTGCAAAAAGCTCTTTTTTTTTTTATGTCAGGAATGGTTTTAATTAGCGTGCCCGAAGCTTGTGAGCGGTGCTGGGTGTTAAGAATCCTACCCCGTTAATGGTCTTGGAGAAAGCTGAGCACCCCAGCAGGATTCATCCCGGCTCCCAGGGAGAACTCATCCCTCTGGCTCCAAACTGGAGAGTGGGCAGGAAAACAAAGCACGGGGTAGGTGTCCACCCCATGAGAGATGGCCAAGTTTAAACAGGACCTCACCATTTCTTGTGAGACTCATAGCAAACTCCAGGTATGGCTCTGGGTGACACCAGCCCTTTCCTCCCTACTTCTGAAAGTTTTGCAGAGGTCACCACAAAAGACCCTCAAGTGGGCACTTCACCCAGTGCTGCTTCAGGTTAGAGCTAACCTGAATGTTGCTAAGAGCTCCAAAAGCAATTCTCCGATTGCAGGTCCTGCTGGGCACACCTCACCTACCGAAAGGTCCAAGCCATTTGCAAGGGTACGCATGTGACACCCAGACACACTTGGCCTGGACCACAATTTTGCTCAGATCCTGGCTTGGTACACAGCAAACAGAGGGAAAAGCTCTTTTTGGAGATAGCATTACCCTTTCCCTATACATCTTTAGCCCAAACGATGATAATAACCACTCATTAAAGCAGAGTCTTGTTTAGAAGAGCACACACCACCTCCCCCTACATTAAAATAGCAACCTGACCTCAATAAAGTATAAAACAATTAACTTACTAATTAGTCAACAAATAACTGTTTCACCCAAGTAGATACTAAGTTGTTAGGAAATCTATTAGCATTTCCACTGTAATTTCATGCTTTGCTGATGATGAATAAACCAAAGTTGAATGGGACCTATTCATGTCCAGAGCACAATGCCCAGTAGCTCTAAGATAGCTAGTGGGAAACTTCCTCCAAAGAGCCAAATACCAGGACCAGAACCACCGGCTGGATGGTGCCACTGACACCCCAGCAGCACTGAAACCCAGCAGGGATGGTGCATGTGGCCAGAAGGGAAAGCAAGACCTGAGAAGATGCACACAAGTTCATTGGGCCAAAAAAACCCCCAACATTTCGCTTAAATTGATTGTTTCAAATTCCCTCAGCCAGCTCTACCACAGGCAGGAGAAAACTTACCACAAAAGCTAGCTTTTTGACACACTTCCATGTGCCCTTGGCTGTGGTCAACAAGCAAGGCCATCAAAAGCCACCAACCCACTTGCATCCCTTCTCCATTCTGTTCCAGAGAAACCAAGTGCCCCTTGAGCACAACCCAAAGCTCAGCAGACTGCATGAGACCCCCCTAATTTACAGCATGGTGCTACCAGCCCTTCCACTTAATGTGGGTATGGGTTAATATCATTGTCTGTGCTGGTCCCCAGGATGAAGATTGGGGTCCCCCAGGTGACATCCATTCACAAGATCCTCTTCTTACCTCAGGACGTGCTCCTCAGTTGCATTCTGAAGATGCAACAGGGGAGATCTGAGTGTCTTCCAGCTCTCCCTGCCTTCTCAACTGCTCTGGCTGTGAAATCTCAGTGTGCAGGCCAGATGGGACCCCATCATGGGAAAGGACAAGGACACAGCCAGCTCAAAAGGTAAGTCTACACAGTCTTGGGTGAGCACACACATGTCCAAGGAGGTTCAGAGACAGTGATGATAACAACTAAGGCCAGAAGGAAGGGGCAAAGCATGTTAGCTGCTGTTTAACACGATGTACATGAATTCCTTTAAGTCTGTGGTGTCTTTCCTACCAGCGGATGAAAACCTCCTGGAAAATGAGTGTGGAATTTGGATCCAATATAGTGAATCAACAGGTGCTTCTGGACTGGCAGCCGGGCAAGCACAGACTGTCTGCTGGGGGTACGTTCAGCACACACAACCGGTTTCACAGCCATTTCCTGGGGAGGGGAAGGAGGCTGTAGACTCAAGCCCATTCACACCAAAGCACTGGGATTATCAAGGCTCATGGTAGGGACCTTGTAGGGAAAACAAAAAAGAATCTCAATGCTTGGATCAGTGAAATATTCTACAGCCATACAACGGTCTGCTGTTCAGCTGCTTTTAACCGACACTTTATTCACCCAAAAACCAGCGTCACCTCAGGATTCCTGCAGAGCTTCTCCGAGACCTTGCAGCCAGAAACAGGTTGACACATCCACCTGCCTGCAGGGTACCCGATTCCACCTGCATAACCTACACCCATGAAACGCAGCCCCTGCCTTCCTTTTAACCTAATGTATGCCCACTTTGGAGAACATTTGCATGTTAGAACAATTAGACATGAAACATTACATGCCTTATCTCAATGATATTACATAATTGGATTTGTGGCATATACAGATAATGAAAGGCAGAGTTTCCAGCAGCCAGAAATATACACTGTAGCCTGGATTCTCTGCAGTTAAAGTTAGGAATATTTTAAGAGACCCCAGCAAATATGTTGTTTATATTAAGAAATCGAATCATGTTATTAGGCCCTCCATTTATCTAGTAAAATCTTTAAAAAGCTCATAAACTCGTTACTTTATTGGTTCAGACTTATTATATGTATTTGAAGCAATACTCGGAGGTATTGTTAAGCTACTGCAGGCAAGGGTTACGGGTCTTATGTATTTTCCTTTTGGTAGTACCAGATGTGTCGGAGGCAGCGGCTGCACCGGAGCCTTGTTGGGAAGCCCACTGCTCGGAGCCAGCCCAAGGAAACCTCTGTGCATCCCTGTGCACCAGAGACCACCGGCACATTTAGCACACGGGCAGCTTGGCTTTTTCCCCCATGGATAACTCTTCACCTGCCCGCCCACCCTTCCAACCCGTCCTCCCCCAGCAGGAAAGGCCACCTGAGAGTTGTCTGTGCAAAGGCAGCTGTAATCCTGCTCCAGAGGTAACGAGGCCTGGACTTCTTGCACTAATTAACCCAAACGAGTTCCTGCTCTGCATCACCGGAGCACCCACGGAGAGCGTGCAGGACTTGCCTATCAGGGAATCATTTACAGAGCTGCTCTTGCAGTAATTCATCTCCATCATCCCCTCGGATCCAGATGATTTATGCAAATAGCTTAATGTGTTAATTTACATATTTGATGAATATGCATTGTCGCACCCATAGAAGTGACAGCAAACATCCTAATTACCAGCACACAAGCCTGATGGGGCTGCAGGATGGAAAGAGTTTAGGAAGCAGAGCTGTGCCACGTTTCTGGCTGGGTTACACCAAGCACTGCCCCACACACTGCCCAGAGCTGCAGCCCCTCATCCCTTCTCCTCCAGCACCTCCTGACGTGTGTCATCCACTGGGGCCCTCGGCTTTCATAGGGGCAGGTCAAAGAGCATCTGATCCCAGAAGCCTCCTCCCAGTATTGCCAACACATGTGCTTTGATCTCCAGCGGCCAGTGTTCCTCCCTGACCCCACTAGTGGGGGTCTGCAGGAGGGTCTAAGCTTAGATTGGAATAAACAAACCTGGCCACAGCAGCTGCAGAGAAAAGCCTCACTGGGGGACCCCAAAACACCCTCAAGGCGCAGAGTGCAAGTCCCAGAACCCCAAAATGAAGGGGATTTCTTTCCTCTTTTGTCCATCTTGTAATTTTTAAGCCACTCTCTTGATTTTGGGGGGGTTGGTTGTGATTCAGGAAAGCTTAAGACTACCCAAAGCCGAATGTCTGAATGCAAGGAGACTTGTGACAAGCCTCCCCAAAAATGAAGCATCCCCAAAAAGCCAAAACCGTGGTCCAGAGTCTTCAAGAGACATGCAGGATGCCATCATATCATTTTAAGCAGCACTGCTCCAAGAGGCTAATGCTTTTAGCAACTGATCTAACCACTGCTTCGCACCATCATCATGGCACCACCATAAGATCGTGTCCCTGGCACAGAACCCGCTCACCCAGTTTGGCAGGCTGTGGGGTGACAAGCAGCAGCAGCACGGTTTTCCTCACCATTCCTCCTCTGTCCCTCCACTTTCCCAGGGCTCCTTCCTCCCAGAGCAGCTGTGCACCAGGTGAACCGGTCTGCAGGGAGGCTGGACAAGGGGCTTGCAGCCCTCTTTGACCCTGCAGCTCCTCTCCACCCCCCCCCACCCCGCCTGCCCGCCTTTGAAGCCCAGCTAATGACAAAATGACATCCTGCTCCCTCCACCTTCCCCTGCCTGCTAACGGGGGGCCCCTCGCCTGACCTTAAGGTGTGATGGCTCCTCGGGTTCAAAGCAGAGAGAGGATGCTTGGAGCTGAGCCCCAGCCGGCAACGGCGCTGCTGCCTTCGGTGAGGAGGGGTGTGGGGTGAAGGGGCACCCCACATTTCAGCTCCCTCCTCTGACCGCTCCTCGCCGCCTGGCTGAGAAGAAACCAGCCGTTCTGCAGCCCCAGGGGCAACAGCTCTAATGGACATTGCAACCCACCACATTCTTCCTCTCACCGCGGCCCCTTAAAGGCTCAGGACAAAGCTGTTTTTCTCTGGCTCCTTTTCCCCAGCTGTTGGCAGATTCAATCACGACACTGAGAGTTTTCACCTGGAAATCAAGCCCTTTCCAAGTGATTGGTCACCACAGCTCCCTGTGCCACCAGAGTCTAAATACTTTATAAGGTCTAATTATTGATGCAGACGGGGCACTGATCGCTTCTCGGTGGCGTTTCAAAGAGGGATCGGATGAGACGTAGCTCTCTATTTGATATGTCATTAAATCAGGTTCCCTTTACCTGCTCCTCAGCTCAGACACTGGTGAAGACAGACGAGTCTATTTCTTAAAGTGTTTCCTACCTGCTCTTTAAAAAAAAACCAAACCAACGCAGGACTTCAACAAATCCCTCCCTAGGTTTCCAAGCTGACGGGGAAAACACTTTTAATCTCTCCCTCCGCAGTTTAATATCAGCTATCAGTTACCATGGGCTCAGATTTATTTAACGGGATGTACAGCATGAACAAGCAACCATCTACTGTTAGAAGCCGGGGGTGCAAAACTCCATCACTGGCGGCTGCAACCATCGGAAAGGCCATTAAGGGAGCTAGTCTGCCTAAAAGCACATAATCAGCAAATTTATGGCCTGTTTCTTCAGTTCAGTGAGGAATTGGTAGAGGCAACAGAGATGTGTGATGCTGACAGCTTACAGGCAGGGGCTGGTGTGCAAGCTCGGAAATCCCGTCTGCACGAAACCTGCAACAGTCTGGTGTACAAACGTGCCACGCATCTCACGAGAGCCCCATCGCACACGTACACAAAGCTGCCCACTGCAATTTAATTGATTCCCCCAAGGGCTTTGGTACGGGTTTTATAGTGCATAACTAATACTGATAAGCAGGCATGATAAGGTAGTGTTATTACCCAACTAATGGGTCACTTCATCCACAAATACTTTCTAATTTAATTGAAAACAGGAACACAAGCTGTGAGCAGTCAAAACCTCCGGTATCATCCGCGCCAGCATTCCTGGCAGTTTTTTTGCCCTCCCCTTCCCACCTTCAGTAGCCGGTGAACCAAGGCAGATGTCACAAAACCGTGTTTTCTGGCTACGGATTCACAGTTGAAGATCTCTGGATTCAATTCAGCCACACAGTGAGGAAGTGCAGCTCCCAGGAACTTCAAAGAGAATTGCATCCATCATTTTCAGCAGGGCTGAATTGGCCTTTGCTTATACCTACCTCCCTAGGTCTGCCCTGGAAAGGAAATTCCTTGAATAACTTTCATGTGCTTAACCCTTCGGAAATGGTAGGCATTAATAAAGCTCCTCCTCAGCATCCGCTTGCCTGGCAGAGGTTGGAGGCCATCCGTGTCTGATCGGCAGAGATGTTTGCCGGTCATTAGCAGCAAAACGCACCTCCACATTTCCATTCTGCTGAAAAAAGAACACGGTTCCAGTCTCTCCCGAGGACATTCCTGAAAAGCACAGCTACCATTAGGCAAATTGCTTTTACGAAAGCCTGGCCTCCTCTAATAACAGCTATGGGACCAGACAGAAATATCAGATGAACTTCTCAGTTACTGGGGTACTAGAGAAAACCGCAATGACTTTTAGTTCGCAGAGAATGAAGTATTTTCTCCATTTTCAGTTGGTCTAGTGCTAGCCCTCCTCTTCATGGGGAATTTTTGCCTATTCTCACTGATCCTGTGCTCAGCACCACAGGGTGCTACTGTATTGCAATGCTTTAACTTGGCTCGTGCCTGGAAACCAGACCAACTTCTATGGTTGGAACGGAGAATTATGGAAGTATCAGCGATTACATCTCCCCCTTGTGCCTACAAAATCTGCAAGAGGCTACAGGCCCAACTTCTGCCACTGTTTAGGTGTTTTCTTTAACTGGGAGACAGACCTTAGAGCAAAACCGAGCCCAATCCAACGGTGGAGGGCAAGGGCTCGAAGTAGTCCAAGTACTAGAGCATCGCTTGTGCTGCGGGTGGGCATGTAAGCGGGCTCACACCGTGAGTACACACCTCATCCGTCAGAAAACACTGGTTTTTGCAAAGCTTTGAAAATAAAATGCTTCCCAGCCCATCTGTGAGTGCATTTCCCTTCATTAGCACTAAGATCAACAATTCAGCAGGAGGTAGCTAGGGGATAGCAAGACCAATCCAAACAGTTTTACTTAAACTCCATCTAAATGAACCCAGTTTTCTGGGCTTTTAGCGGCGGAGGGATAATGTATGCCTATTAAAGAGCATGTCAAAGCCCCAGTCACACAGTCTGGGCATTCAGTTAAAGCGAAGGTCACAGATCTGTGCCCTGGGGCCAGGGGAGAAAGGCTCAGAGGAAGAGGAGTGGCCATCTGGTCTCCCCGCTTATGCAGAGGTCACTGCTTTCTGTCACCCCCTCTGTGGCCTCTGACTTCTAGGACTCAAAGAGGAGAGGAAAAAAAAAAAGCCAGGCATGATGAAAGCGGGGCCCTGATGTGCTGAGACAACTTGCTAAAAGAGCTCTAACTAAAAACAGCCATATGCTCTGCATGGTTAAAGGGGCAGCTCCCCCTTTCCCAGCGCCCGCTGCAACGGTGCCTCCTACACGGGAGGCATTTGTCCACGGGTGGGAAATAGCTGGGACGAACCACTGAGCACGGTAAAAGCCTACCAAGCCATCAGTGCTCCGGCAGCTCTAACGGGGAACACACACGAGTCCGGCAGCAGCACGATCAGGATGGAAAGCGAGGGGCAAAAGAGAAATACAGCCTGTTGGTGAAGCTCTCTGAAGTGCCAGATACTTGCACATGCCTGAAAAATAAGCTTGATGCTATTCATGCCCAGCGCGCTTGTTTCCTGCTCAGCAATGGCATGTGCACTGAGTCGAGTCCGCTAATTGTTCCATCCGCACCACGATTTGCAAACTAGATGGCTTAGGGAGCCAAGAAAAAATAAATGAGGTGTTTACTAGAAGGAAGGCAGGTTTCATATTCTTCATAAAAGCAAAACAGCTCTGATCCTCAGCACTGTCTCCAAACCGCCTTTCTGGTTGAGATGTGACTTTGAGCTGCTGGGGCTTTTATTCCTCCGGAGATACTCATTCAGCATTCAAAGCAGAAAGGCATTATAGTAACTCTGCCATTTATTTTCAGAGTAAACAGGTTTCTTGTTCATTAATTACATGGGTCTTCAGATAACATGCACAATTTCCCATTACCTGGACGCTGTGCAGTTTGTTCCCTGCATGTCAGAACACTGTAGACTTTTTATCAAGCAATTCTGCTTCATTTTAATCTGTGATTTATCTGAGGGCCCAGCATCGGTGCCTGAAGGGTATTGTTTAAGTAACAATACTGATGTACACATTCCCACATCAAATGTCAAGGGAGAAGAGGGCTGCTCCAGAGGATGCATGGGCTCAAAGGAAATCATTAAAAGCCACTGGCCTGCAGAAACTAAATCGTATTCGAAAAGAAAAACTAACAACAGACAGGAAGCTACTGGCAACCAGGCCCGGCTTAGGAAAGCGGTTCTGGGGGGAATAGCTAGGTTTCCCCTTGCAACTCTCATCGTGGCCCAGATTTCTTTTGTAGAAATTTAAAAAACAGACACAAATTTAAATTCCAGTTCATATGCACAGCCCCAGTGCATGGATCAATGGGATTTGGATTTAATTCTTGTATTTCCCAGAAACTGTACCAGTGGTACATCACGTCCCGTGATGGCAAACTTGCCACCGCCCATGGAGGAACCAGGATTTCACCAGCCTTCCTTGCTCCACACCAGCTTTGAAACCACTGGAAATTAGTGTAGCCCCATCAAAAGCAACAACTCCAATTAAAAACTGTTGAGAACCCTTCCCACTTTATATCCCAAATGTGTTCCTGTTAAAGCACACGCTTGAGCAAGTGCAGATCAGTCTTGGGAACGCCACAGTTTTGCAACAATAGGAAAAAGAGATGCTTCATATTTGCTGACTCTTCCTATATTTGCTCAGAAAAGAAGTATTTATTCCTAGGATGAAATCTGCACTGCAACTGACTTAGAAGCTAGTTTTAAATTAAGGGAAGGGTGCAGTGCTATGTAAAAGGTTAATGAGTGCAATACTGGGAGAAAGCAAACCATTAGTTTTGTCAGAGTAATTTTTAAAAAAGAGAATAAAGCAAGACACCCTGCTCTCATCCCTGCTGGTCAGAAAAGGTCAACAGATGCTACTAACACGCCAAGGTGGAGGCAGCTTTCAAAGGTGTTGTGCAAGGAGTCCTCAATCCAGCAGAGCAGTAAAGCACCTACACAATTTACAGCTGAGAGTAATGCCACCAAGTGTTGACTTTGTGGCCCAGATCCTAGAAAAGCTAATGCTTCTGGAGACTGCAAGGAGATGGGTACTGCAAGGCCTCTGGAAAGCCAAGCTGTGCATGTTCCTCCCAGGAGGCTGGATTGGAGCCTTCGAAGGACAGGCAAGGAAAGAGCTGCTGGGTTTATCTTTTCAGTAACACGTTAATGAAGTCTTGATGCTACGAAGGTCCTCTGCAGACGTGGAGGATCAGGGAGAGGGACCCTGGCACAGTGACCCCATATGCCACTCCGCAGTCACATCTTTTCAATAAGTTTCCAGCCCCTTATGTACCTGTTCTCTGAGGGAATGGAGCATTTCTGGGAAGAATTTGGGGCAGGACTTTGAGCCTCAGCATCATCAGCTGTTTTCTTCCAGCGAGCTCAATAGCTGTGTAGATCCTCAGGAGCACAGGACACAAAGCTGTTATTGCTGAGCTCCGGAGCACATCCCAAGATAAAGTAGCTACAAAGGTGGTGTTTCTGCAGGAAAGCGATGCAGAGCAGAGGGAGAAAGGGAGGATGCCTCCTAATTTGGCACCACCAAACTTCATTAGCAGGTAAAACCACAGTTGCTTTCATTTCACTGGTGTTTTACTGTGTTCTGTTCAAAATGAACCCTCATTTTACTCTACCAGCTATTAGCAGAACAGTTCCAGAGGTCCACATTTCTGGCTTGCTAACATGATGGTGCAACCAGCAATTAGGAGTTAGGTCACAAGAGTGAATGAACTCAGCTGGCACTGCCTGATCCAGACCCAACTCAGGAAACATCCCACCCACGAACAGCCAAATAACAGGCTCACCCTGGTTTTAAAGGGTCCTTAGCCCACACCTTGGTGCTTTCCAAGAACCACCATCATAGGAAAAATGTCACCTTGCATCATCACCAACATTTTCCTGAGGGCTGTGAGACTCTCCCAAGTGAAGGACTGACAGCTCAAACCACTCTCACACCTCCAGCTTCTTCTTGTCCTTCCTCCCTAGGGCTGAGGCCATTTCTGTCCTTTAGCCACCTCCAAAATGTTGTCATGAGCCTGCACTCTCAGCTCAAGTGAAGTCCACCAGCTCTCCATGACCACAGCAGCCTGCAAGGAATCAACCTGGACTGCAAGGTCCCAGGGACACACGTGTTTCTAGCACTATGAGACTCTTGATATCTCGTCTGAAAAGCAATAGCATCTCCAGAAATGCCACTTATCACTCAATAATCGATAGATGTAGCTGTATGTAGAGTGGCTGCACCGTGAATTCAAACAGCAGCTCCAAGATAAGCTGGAGATGCAGCAGATTTCACAGATCTCCTCCCAGAACAATACAAAATCCCAATGCCTTTGGGGAAAAAACATTTCCAGTGTACTTCACAATAAGGAAGGGATAGAGGAATTAGATGCTAATTCATCTGCAAATATAATTAAACTCCGCAACACTAAGACTTCATTGTTAATTTAGTTGCACGTCCATGTCATATGTGCAACAAATCAGAAACAGGCCTATTAATTTACAACTTGATGTATAATATATTCAGAATGTAGCATAAAATGGCAGGAATACAGGCAGTTCCATCTAAAACTCTGCAGTTGGTAAATTAAATCTATTTGCAGCAAAGTAAATTGAAATACATACTGAACTTATTACTGTGTCTAGTTTAATATCTACGAATGGGTTGGATTTCTCCAGGTGAATATTAGCCCTATGCAGTGTAAGAAATTTGGCTGTTTCCCTCTCTCTGCTCACAATATTGCTCCCGTCCTGGAGGGGCTACTTAGCCCTGACTGGCACTGGGGGGCTTGGGGTGGATGCTGGGGGTTGCGTTGCCAGCACACAAAAGTTTCAAAATTTGACTGTCCTCCAAATATTAGAAGGAATAAATGTTGTATTTTCAAAACATGGTGATGTCTGGGAGGGTCCCTGCAAAATGTCTGACACACAACTGGAAAAAATCAAGGTGTTTTGCTCTTTCACAGAAGCATTTAGATGTTTTCAAACCCAAGGGACCATCAAACATGCACTCAGGAAGGTCAGGGATGTCCCACAGGCTATTACAGCTGAGGCTTAGGACACAATTCAGGGTTGAGCAGAAATTTGAAGGAGCAGAAAACACTAATGTGAAATGTTTTTTCCACCCATGACAGTCTACAGGATCCCTTTGCTCCAAAGACAGCTGGACCAAACATCTAATTAAGACACCCAGCCTGAGCCCTGCAATGATTTCCTAACTTTATTTAAAGAGAACCTGANGGACCTTGCACGGTTTATAGGGTTAATTGAATGCACACTGATCTACTAAGTGTCCAGAAGAAGAAGCGCTATTCTTTAAGATGTCATTTCTCCCGCCAGCCCCCTCCCCGGCCCCCCCGGACAATGCTGGGGGGCTGTGCCCGGCCAGGCTTGGCCCCAGTGAGGTATTGTTCTCCAGCTGGGGGGGCTTTGGAAAACAAAGCAAAACAAAAGAATCCCTGACATGCCTAAAAAAGGAGACTTCATGCCAGAGCTAACCTTTGAAGATTTATTCCCCGCTGCCCTTGTGACCCAATTCAACCTCCATTACTCAGGAATTCCCCAGACAAGCCCCGAAAGGCAGAGATGGAATTTCGGACTTTCTAACTCATTTGTTTGTGCAGGACAGGGTGGTCTGGCAACCCCAGCCAGACAGGGAACTCGTGTGCTGGGAGAGGCTTTATATAAATATACATCTGTATTTATAGGTACTTTAGGTATTATATGTAATTATCATGACGATTCCCTCTCCCTCCGCTTAAAATTGCAAATCCCCACCTTGCACAATGCGACTGGATTGTAATAGGCTTTTGTGTGGTTGCTTCCCTCAAGCCTTAGAATTCACTGCCTACTTTTGGGGCTGGAAACTGGAGAGGAAAAGAAAAAATGGGGAAAAAAAAAAAAAAAGAAAAAGAAAAAAAGAAAAAAAAAAAGGCTCAGCTACATTATAAAACTGAAGCATGTTTCTCTTGAGAATATCTCTAGTGGGGTGAGAACTTGGGAAATGCTCATTTGGGACATCTGCTCCAAAATACCTCTTGCAACAAAGCCTTGGGAGGACTGCGGGGTAAGCAGGGTACACAACGTGCCAGGCTGGGCAGCCCTTAATGCAGGCCCATGGGAGATGCCCAGAGATGCATCTACGCCTGGTAAAATGTCAGAGAAACCCTAAAGGAAAGCGCCATAAAGTCAAGACAGACCCACCCCCAGGAGTGTTATCTCCACATCACTCTTCTGTCTGCAGATGGCTTTCCCAACAACACCGGGGGTGGGGGGCTGGGGGGAAGAATCCAATTTAACACTAGAAACTCAGAGGAAATAGCTTGGGAAGGAGTCATAAAAATGTCACATGTGCCTAGTCTCATTAATTCAGCAAGACGCCCGCCCCTCCTACCCTGCCGAACGCAAACCAAGCCGCAGAGTGTGATTATCCCAGGTCCAATTCAAACCTCTGAAGGCCTTTTCCCAAACACGGGCTCCCTCGGGGGACAGACACCACAGCCCCACAGGGTGGTCACAGCCCACGGGAGCAAGGTGGTTGTAGCCACTGAGGTCCAGGGCAGGAGTTGTACCCTCTTCAGAAGGTCCACTTTCTCTCCCCTGCCTAGTAAAGTACTGTGCATGAGATTTTTGGCCTGTGTTTTACTCAGGGCTCACTAATCAGCCATGGTTACCCTTGGACCCTTTCCTCCAGGACAGCAAGAGGGATTTTGTATGCCTCAGGTGCTGGGAACAATGAGGTCTCTCACTCTGGAGGCAGGGGGGAAATTCTGTCCCCATGGGTAGCGGTAGGTGACAAAACCTGGCTGAACAGAAAATAACTGCCTGGCTCTCCAGCTGCCCAACAGCCCTGTCCTGCAAAAATAGCTACAATCTGCCTGCAGAATTCCTCAGCTTGGGAAAAGCTCAGGCCAAGGCAGCATCTCTGCCTCAAGCCAACATCTCCCAAGGTGGAGGGGGTCCTCCCTAGGGAATCGTTCTTACTCCAATCCCACCGCATTGTGCTCGGCGGAGAAAAACTAACGCTGTTAGAGCAGCTGAACCAAGAAGTCAATAGAGGATTATCTGCAGGAGACCTCAGATATTCCTTAAATGTGACAATGTGCTCCACACTCCCACAGCATGAAATACTCACACTGCATCTTCCCTCTTCCAAAAGGTAAGATCCTGCCTATCTACCTGGGCAGCAAGGCAGGGCCAGAGAGCACTCACAGGCCATCAAGCATGACATGAAAATATTCTGGGCCAAATGCAGCTTATACAGTGGCACAGATGTGCCTCTCTGGAGAGCAGGCAGCTCTTGCCTCCTTGCAGCACCATCCAGCCTTGGCAGCAGGCAAAATCCCTGCTCTTCACTTACAGAGACAGAAAGATTTCACCAGCTCTTGATAACACAGAGTGTTTAATCGCTGAAGTTGGTTAAGTGCAATAATTAATGATCTTGCTGCCGTTTGTGTGTTAAAAAGCATCAAATTAGAATGGGACCTTTTGATGTTGGCTTTGAACGAGCAGGAATGACTCCAGCAGAGCAAGTCTGAATTCCTCTCCGGGCAGGGCACACAGCTCCCATGAGGGACTAAAGGCTTTCACACCCCACATCAGCTCTGCAACAGAGCTCTGGACTGTCTCAGCATCATCCAACCCCCTTCTATTCCTTCGAGTCCCCTCTGAAAAATGACAGTGATAGCATTCACCTGCTTCACCGGCCCTGCAAGAATTCCCTCCCTAATCTTGGTGCAGCCCTTTGTAGATAGAAGGCTGTTCTCAGCTGGAGCTGTGCTGATACGGGGCAGCTGGAGGTCTGTCCCATTAAGAGGTAGGTGTTGCCCGGGTCTACATTCAATATCTAGGAAACAGGCTTGAGAAATGAGGTTATGTACACAGCATGGTGCTGCACGTGAACTAGTAAAAAGAGCTTTACTTCTGCCTAGTTGATGCAGCCCTGAGTGACTGGCTGATTACTCCATCTATATACAGTAAGGCTACACTGTAAATATGTCAGCATCGTGTCAAACAAACCTCAGAAGTGGTAAGGACAAGGTGAGAGTCTGGAATGTAAAAACAAACACTTCCCCCCCTGCTATCTGCTAAGTACATTGGCTAAATGTCTAAACTGTTATAGGAAAGAGCTTCAAAGTGACCATCGCTTAGCACAGCCCACATCTCAGATGTATGCACCACACTAGCCAGGGGAAAACTTGCCTGCAAAATTCACTATACCGTGATCCAAACTGTTCACCAAGTCACAACAGACATCCTAGATAGTCTCCTGGATTTCTTCTAAAACATCTCCCTACCCTTTGGAAAGACTTCAGAGGGTGTCAACATTAAATCCCAGGTAGTCACACCATCCCAGCTAAAATGCTCTGTGGACCCAAAATGTAGAGATGTCTCCCAACCAAACACAGGGGAGGCTGAAACGCCCTCACTAAGCAAAACTCCATTAAACTCCTGACCCTTCTCATTAAGATAAATGAAGTCTGGCTGTCACTTTACCTTGCCACCCTTTCACTTACAGCTGAGAAGGAAGCAGATGCTTAATTAGCATCTATCGTGGGTGTTCACAGGTCTCAGTGTAAGAAGTAAGCAATCTGCTACTTCTTAGAAATCCTGGGTGACATCCTCCACCCACCCGCAGCGATGCACATCCCTGGAGGGATGTCTGTGTATCGCTGCAGGGGACAGAGGGACAAAACTCCAGGTGTGAAACCTGGAGCTTTGCTAGAAGCTCATCTCTAACTTTCACAAGGCAGCCAGATGCCCAAGTCAAACGCCTACAGCTACAAGCTCCGTATATATCTGTGGTTAAGCTTTAAGATTTTCTAGCTCTTAGCCAAGATAACTTATCCACTCCTAATACAGACCCAGGAATGGAGTATTGTACACTCAAAAATCCTATACACTATTAGACATGCATAAACTCCCCTTGGCTGGGGTGAGGCTGGGTGGTGAATGAGCTAAACTTGGCTGCGTTACAGAGCACTTGCTTTGTTATTGCTGGAGACTTTCCTACCATGGACCGCAAAACTTCCAAATCAAGGAGCACTGAAAGGTTTCAGGAGGAAAAACAGAAGAAAAAAGAAAACCACAAAAAGAAACCAAGAAACCTCAGAGCTGGTTTCAAAATTTCTTGAAATAGTCAGAATTTAAGCTACTCACTAAGGACCAGCAGGTACAAGGAGACTCTGCCACAACCTAAAGGACCCAAACAAAAAATGATGTGCACACAGCTAGTGGAAAGCTCTAGTCTCTTTTCAGCTCCACAAGGACAAATCGGATTTAACACAACCATGAGCTCCCCTGGTCCTTCTCCCCCAAAAAGATGCACAGATTCTCAGCTACCAGGTAACCAAAGGAAAGCAGTTTGCACTTATGCTAGCTGAGTCCAAGGACTCAATTACATGAAAAGCCAGTCTGCTTTAAGCTCTGTTTGCAGCCCTTGTGCCTTCCTAAGCCTTTGCCGCACTCGGGGACATCACAGAACCATTTAGACTGGAAGAGACCTTTAAGATCATCAAGTCCAACCATTAACCTAACACTGCAAAATCCACCACTAAACCATGTCCCTAAGTGCCATATCTACACATCTTTTAAACACCTCCAGCGATGGTGACTCAACCACTTCCCTGGGAAGCCTGTTGCAGTGCTTAATAACCCTTTCAGTGAAGAATTTTTGCCTAATATTGTTTAAATCCTCTTTAGCAAACGGTCCCTTTGAGAACCAGTGCCGAGCCCGGTCTGTTTGCCCACTCAGACCCACATTTGTGTGGGTCAGCAGGCATTGCATCCTGCTCAGGTGTGCCAGACATCAGGATAAGAGTCCAGCCTCAGGTGAGGTGAGCTTCAGTTTCCTGCGTCTTTGTTGTATCTCGCCATGGTCCACCTCGTCTCCATAGTCTGTTCAGTCAAGTTCCTGTACCCAAAATGCCACAGCCATCAAGAGCTACCCAGCTTCTCCATGGAAGATAGGAAGAGACAAAAGTATCTCTTTGAGAAAGTCAGGAGGAAAGGGGACCCTGGAAGAAAGGCACCCGAGCAGCACTGCAATCAGACCCCAGCGGGACAAGAGCCCCACATCCAAGGTGGGTCCCCATGCTGTTGTGCAGGGTGTCATCTCACACCACCTTCTACTGAACCACAGGAGCTATATTGCTCCTCAGAAGGGAACACGAACCAGAGTGTGCACCTTCCAACACCATTCACCCAGATCTCAGGCAGGATTTACTACAAGGAGCACTAACGAGGAAAAAGAAATCCCCAAGGTGCTGAGATTGTCTAAATAAATCACACTCCGAGGTACAATTCAACCATTCTTGTTCCCACCTGACAAGACACTCGGTGACTTTCCTCCAGTGAAAATACAGCAAGTCTCCAAGTGAGAGAGAGCAACAGATTAGACCCCTTAGGAAAAAGATAAAACGGACTATTGGCTGTTTAAGAGTCCTTGATTTGAGGAGGATGGGATTGTGGTTCAATTTTATCAGCTGCTCAATAGGTACATTTAATGAACTACATTGCTGGCAGTCTCTCGACTCAGTCGGGGATTAGCATTAAACTGGGAGAAAACAAAGCAATTTGATGGAAAAAACATGTAACTGGAGGAAACTGGGACACAGACCTCCACAATATCATGGAAATCTGTGGCTGAACCCATTAAAAAAGTCCACAAATATGCTGGATTAAAAATTAAAATTCCCAGAAGTCGCCTTTAAGCAATCCTCCATTTATTTCCCATTAAAAACTCCTGGTTGTGTAAATTGGATTCAAATGAACGTATTTACATTTGCAGTAGGAACCTGAAGTCAAGCTGTCAAAATGTCACTCTGTCACTCATGTTTTCATTGTACCCCGTCACAACACTGAGACGTTTGGGTTCCCCACCCCCCCCACTCACCCCCCACCGCTTCGACAGCCTCCTTGGACACAAGGGAATGAGTGGCAGGAAGGAAGGACGGCTGCTGGGAGGGTGTCTCGTAAGGATGTTGTGGTGGAAAAGTGTTATTTGCCTGTGAATTCTGGCACGCCGGGCTCTTATTGTCATTGGCAGTCAGCCAAGCACTGCCAGGACACAAAAAAGTCAATTTATGTCGGGATTTTCATTGACTCACTGCCCCTCGTTCCTCACAGTTTTTTTGGGGCAACTTATTCTGAAAGCTGGCACTGGCCATATGTGGAGTTTTCACATAAGCCTTCATCCTAATTAACAGCAGGCCAGGATGGAGAGTAAATTACAGCGGGCCAGGATTGTGAAAAATATTGTGTTATTAATCTGAGACAATCTATTGTATGTCAAGGATTACATGACTCCTCTCATTTAGGGAAAAAACCCAGTCTTTAAAACCAAACAGTTTAGAGCCACAAAAATCCCACTCTTCTAAGTGAAGTTTCTGAAGGCAGTCAAAACCTCCAGAATGAAAATAAACTCCAAGTAAGACCAAGATTTACCACTTGAGGCTAAACATTCAAGGGAAAGCATCAGTAAGTTATTACTTTTCGTTTCATAAGAGCATGCTAATGGCACAATGCAGATGAGGACTACATTTACATCAGCCCCTACACGAGGACAGGGCAACGATAAAAGGACCTAACCCCATCTTTTTTGGTTTGTCCCCAAAAGAGCTCTTTCCAGGGTCTCTCTCCAGGCCTTTTGGGCAGCAGCTCCCAAATATTTTGGGACTGGCTTTCTCTTGGGAAGACAGACTGAAGGTGCGCCCAGGACAATGCAAGGAGAGCAGCATTTTAACGGAGACGCGCAAGCCAAGGGCAGAAATTAATCTCCTTTTTGGCTACTACCTGATCGAATTCTTGCAGAATCAAGCAAAAAAAAAACCAAAAACAAAAACCCCACAAACTGATCCCACTCCTAAACAGAAGTCAGCGCTAACAAAGCTGGAAAATAGACCTGCAGCTCTGAGCACCAATGACAAAGTACAGGAGCTGGAAGGACGGGGTATGGTGTTCCAGCTCCTGCCTAGTTGCTTACCTTGCCAGAGCAGTTTGCTAGCCTTTCTGGGACCTATGCCATGAAGAAAAGTTGGAAAACGGGATGCTTACAGTCTCCAAAACCAGGAGACAATCCAAGATATCTCTTGGGAATCATCTTTAAACCCAGATTCTGGTTTTTAAAGGTAGCTACTCCCAATACAGAGACAAAAGCACATCCCATGTACCAGAATATCCCATGTTTTACTAATTTGTATTAAAAGAAAATTAAAAATACTCATTCTCAATACCCATGTCTTGTCCTTTTGTCTGAACCAGCTGGTTTGGACCTTCCCAGAGTCAGGAGGCTGCATTAACCAGAGCTGACGTACTAACCCATCAATCCCACACTCCTCTGAGATGTTGCCTTCAAGCTCATTATCCAAAGCCTAAATTGCAAAGAATTAAGATACCGTCACTCTGTGCACCAGCAGGAAAGGGGGGGAGGGGGGGAAGGAGAAAAAAAAAAAAATCAAATAAAATTCACAAGGCCACAATCTAATTAGGAAAAAAGAAAAAACAACCTTCCAGTCCTGAAGCGTTTGTGAGTTTTCCATCCTGCAAAATGCATACTAATACCGCGGGACTGCCATTCCGCTGCTTCCATAACATGCCAGAAGTGATCAGCATTAGGCCTTCCTAATGTGTCTCCGAAACAATAGCAATTACAGAGTCGTCCATTCATATCTAAAGGCTTACCAGACTACAACTTCCCTCAGGAGGCTAAAGACATTTCATCGAAGCAATTATATTTATGTAGCATCAAAGTACTTTCTTTAAAGCCGCGGCAGTTACCTTTTTGCATTACAAGCGGAGCAGTAACGAGGAGCCCTCTCACCCCACACAAACTCCTCCAAGCACATTTTTTGCCTGTTTAAAGATTGGTAACACATACACCTTGGGGAGGGGTTGATGCCTTTTTTTCTTCTCTTTTTTTTTTTTTCTTTTTTTTTTAAAAGAAATGTTATTACACTTTCTTACCCAAGGGATCTGACGTGCAGGTTGGAGCCTATTTACATGACAAGGGACCAGAATAGAAGCAGCTCATCAGTTTATTCAACTTTCCCAGCTCTCATCATGTCATCACGGACCTTGTGATGTCTGGCAATGCCTAGAAGCCCCAACTTTCAGCATTTCGCAGTTCTGTCAACCCTCGCTCTCATTATGTTAAAGGCGAGACCTTTTCAAGCTTTTTTTTTCCCCTCCGTGTATCACAAATGCTAGAAACATGACTTAAGCGTATCATAACAGCTAAAAGTAAATAGACAACCTAAAGGAACTAATAATTTGGGGTTTTTGAATATCAAGAATTCAGAACAAGTGTTAGGATTTTGGGAGGAGCAAGCTCAAATCAGGCTTTTAACGCTGGAAGCTGTCAATATAGTATATTACTTATTTTCCACTTTTTTCCCCACCCTTTTCCTACAGGAAGCAAAGCAGCTCCCGAGAAATATTCCACCTATGAATTTCACAGCATGCATTGAACAAAACGCGAAGCCTTGGCGTGACGTCTCAAATCTCTGCCATTCAACAGCTGATCGGATTTTCCCTTTGAGCTGCACCAGCTGCACCCACTGGCAGGCCTGGCTCGCACGGGGGTCTCAGGAGGGGCCGCTGGCAAGTTTGGCAACTGAGATCCCTGCTGAAGGGACATTTCCTTCAAAGCAAACACTGCACCCAGCCCTGGTTTGCAGAGGGGATTTTCGTAGCGCTTGAAGCACTAATAAGAGGAACGGCTTCCTTGTGTTTGACCAACGTTTCCTTGGATCTGGGCTCTCCATCTTCCTTCCTGAGCTCTTTGCACTGGAGAGCAATCACGACTCTGCACTCGGGTGCTGACCAGCTTCAGGAGCCCAAAAGAATTGCCCAGCACCTTGCCTGTTGTTTCTGGGTAAGAAACTAGCAGCCCAAATCATGCAGCTTGTAGAGCATCTTGCTGGCACAAAACCTAACCCTACCCCTCCTGCCTCCCAGGATCTTTCTGGGGGATGCCACAAGGCTGGACCGGCTCCTGGCCGCCTTGCCACGTTGCAGCCAAACCATTTCACTGGCCTAAGGATGAACTTGTTGCCATGGCAGGAGTGGAAGCACGCACTGCGCTGCCGGCACGGCGACCAGCAGCAGCACAGAGCGCCGGCTGCTCCTCCACAACGGCTTTTTGTTGTTCCTTTCTCACCGAGGCGGCCCCGTCACATTGCACCCATCCTCTCCCGGAGCTGGAGCAGCCCGGCAAGACCCAGCTGACCGTAAAACGCAGAGCAGCACGGCCGAGGGCCCAGCATCACACTTCTCTGCTGCAAACTCTGCCTCTTCCCTGCCTGCTGCAGGGCACAGCACAGGAAAGCAGACCCCACAGCAACTGATGAGCTTCCCACTGCAAAGACAGGACACAAAGGGATGCCAAAGTTTTAAGGCAGGAGCTCTGTCCAATACACAGAAGGAAATTTTAAGTGAGGGGAAATAGCATCACTTGAAAAGGGGATTGTCTCCAGCTAATGCCATTCCTCACTGCTGCTGGGATGTTTGTCACAGGACAGGCTTAGCTCAGCAGCTGGGTAACGGTGCCTTTTAAAACTCCCTTACAGCTTTGATTAGCCTTGCTAAAACTAAGGGCATCTCTTATTCATACACTAATTAATGGCAGGCTCAGAAGAGGTTGGTATCCCTCATCGCTGCAGATTTTAACAAGGAGAAATACAAAGGTAGACTTAAAAATAAAAGCAATGCTCCTTCCTGAGCAGCGGTTTCAGTGCCTCAGAGATTACAAGCCAGCCCTGCTCTGCGTGTCAGCAAGCCTTTCCAAAATAATGAGCCTGCTTCCGTCCCAAGTAGCTCCTGTTGCACTGGAAAAATGAGCAGAAAGGTATTATGGGCTCACACTCACCAGATGGATGTCCTGCTTTGTTCTCCCTTACAGAAAACCCTACACATACAGTTTGGATTATCTTCATTGTAATTCTAATCACCACCTCTGTGTAAGGGAGGGAGGGATCCTCCCCTCGGTCAGGAGAGCTAATTAAAAGTTGTGAGTCATCCAGACTTCTCCACACATTGGAAATGCTTTTGGAAGATCAGGTAATCTCTCATTCTTGGGGGAACCTAGTTAGGAAAAGAAAAATTAAGCAGGGTCCCCTTGGGCAGGGAGCTGTACCAGAACAAATCCTGTTTCCCCCGTGGGATGTGGCAGCACGAGTCACAGAGGTGCTTCAAACGTATGCAAACTGTGCTTCAAAATAGAAAGGCTTGGATGTGTTCCCCAGCACAGAAACACAAACACCTCCTGTGTACCTATATCCACAATGGCTTTTAAAACTCATTGTCTAAGAGACTTTTGCGTACAAATACACGATCCACAGACCTCTGTCCTCCCCTCAAAACAACCTCTGAACCCTCTGGCTGGTGCTGGGATGGCTGAGCACCAACCTGAAAGGTCTCAAAAGCCAGACCCGCGAACCTCAACAGCCAGGAGCAACATGAGGTTCATGCAGCGCCCCAACTCCTCAGCCCCGATTAGCCGCAGAGCAACTGGCACTGCTGGAGGGAACTGGGCCTCCCCAGACCCTCTGCAGTGAGAAGGAGCTGCTGGTGCTGGTAACGAGCTCTGACAGCTTCAAGTGGGGTCAGGGCCCCCCACACCACCTCAGAGCAGACGGGCTGCGGGCAATGGGCCCCCAAACCCAAAGGGGCTGAGAGGAGCTGGGGAGCACCAATGCCCCCATCCCCAATTCCTGGAGACAAAAGGGCATTGGAAGAGTTGCCCAAGGTCACATGGGACAGCAGAAGCGTGGCCCAAGGTGTCACCCACCACGCTGCTTCAGCTAAAATGGTTGAGTCTGAATCCTTAAAACTAGCACCCAGATGTTGACCAGTCCCCGTTCCTTAGAGGTGCTTGGTGCCTGCAGAGCCAGAGACCTCACAAAGGTCTAGGTTGTCCATGGCTCTCCCAAGGAACAAGGAGGCTATTTTCTCTTTGGCTACCATAAATATTAAAAAAAAAAAAAATAAAGGATTATTTTTGTAGTTATTTTTCAAAGGGCCAGTCCAGCACATGAAGAATTTTTGGCTCTCTTCCCTCCCTGTTTTGAGAGAGAGATTGAGCTGACGTTCTTGAGGCCCTGCCTCTCCTCTCCCACAGTGCATTAGGATTACTCATGAAAGACACAGTGAGGACTTCCCCTCCCACCCCTTTTCACTTTGCTGTGGGAAACCACAGTGAGCTTGACATGGACGCTGCTACGAGCAAAGAGAGTGCCTCAGCCAGTACCCTCACCTCAGCAGGAGCTGCCATACTGGAGACCAAAGGTCCACACTGCTTGGCAGTCAGGACAATACCACTGCAGAGAGCAAACCCCTCAACCAAGGGTGAACACCCCGCTGGCCTCTGGGGAAGATGCTGAGCTGCAGGGTCAAAAACTGGTAATGGGCAAAGCACACCAGGGAACGAAGGGAAACAGGGGACTGCTGCTTCCACCTGATCATTTTGGAGGTTAGCTCAGCACCGTAAATCACATTGGATTAAAATCTATTTAACCTTTGCTTTGTGGAAGCCCCACAGGCCCTGGAGAACCCTCTGGGCAAAAGGATGCTCCAGTAGATGTTCCCATCTTTCTGCCAAAGGCAAATCAAACTTTAAATAGACATGATGCACTTCTACTAGGCAAAACAATTTTCAAACTGATTTCAACTGGCACAGCTTGGGGACCCTGGACATTCACAACCAGCTCATCCCAAGTACACATTCGCTCTGACTTTTTAGTTGTATGTGAAGAAATGGGCAAACCCAAATCATGTTCCTTCAATGCCCAGTGAAGCTATGAGCCCAGCTTGCACACTTTTGGCTTTCCCTTGTCCCTTCTGCTGCATCCATGACATCTTTGTTGATAGGAGCTCACTATCCCCCTTCCCTCTTTGACACCTCCTCCAAATCAGCATTCCTCTAGAGTCTCAGCAAAGCAATGCAGTCCCTGGTAGGGCAAGCAGTGGCCTGAGATGAGCTGGAACATCATCCTGCCCAGAGAGATGGGCAGAGAATGCAACGCACTGCGCTCAAAAGCCACCGGCCAATTTGCAGTGCCATGCTCCAAGATGAGCAACACACCTGAAGAAACACAAGCTCCTGCTCCTGGCCAAACAACATCTCACATGGATCAACCATCACTTGATCCAGCAAGTTTGCTGTCCTCGCCCCTCCTGGGCACAGCAGGCAGGAAAACACTTGGTTTTTCCTTGATGAATAAGCACAGAAGTATCGATCAAATGCAGCGGAATACAATGCTGCAGATGAAGTGTGCACACACTGAGCCTTTCCTGCTACCACAACACTGCCACTCATTTACACACCAGCAGCCTAAAACTATCTCTTTTGTACACCCAAATTGATCCTCACTCTTAATTAGTGCTCTCAGTTGCAGGAAAATTTCGTTTGTTTCTTCCCAACGTGGCCTGATCCATTGTCCCTCTCCTGTGACCTGTGAAAATTAGTCATTGAGCTCAGTGACAGTGGTAAGTGCGAAATGCAGCATCAAAGGGACATAATGGGGGCCTCTTAGGACTGACAAAACCCCACCATTAATCAAGGCATGCTCAAGAGGTGCCAACTTACTGAGGCATGTGAGTGGTGCTGGTCCCTAGTGCGGGCTCTCCCGCAGGAGGCTGGATGTAGAGGGATGTGTTGGCACAGAAGAGGTCCCCACTTCCCCGAGGACCACAGCCTGCCCCAGCATCACTGCTCCCTGGGTTTCTTTTTTGCATGTCCCAAGGATCTGCTCACCTGCTTCCCAAAACAGGTCATGGAGCTGTGCTTTTCCAGGCAGCTCCTTGGTTTAGAGAGTGGGAACTTGTCTCGTGATACCCAATCCACTGCCTTAACTATGCTATTACTGTCAGGAGCGATGTACAGGACACCACACCAGATCAGGGGGGAGATGTCAGCATCTCCATCTGTGCTTCCAGAGCTCACACGAGAGCCTGCAGGCATCATCTGTCCAGCAGCACCCTGCACTGACCCCCAGGACCAAGCTAAGGGAGAAGGCACAAACTACACAGAGAGACCAGAGTGGTATGGAACCTGCAGCAAAAGCACCCAGGGAATTATCCCAGGGATCGGGACCTGATACCCCTAGGGACAAACCAGTGCAGGTACACAGCCAGGACAGCCCCACTCAGCCAGTGAGACCACAGCAGGGCAGCTGAAAGGGTAATGGTGCAATTTCAGCTGGTTGGGGCAGAGAGAGTTTTAACACCATAAAACCAAAGCAAAGAGGTAAATCTGCAAAATTCCAACCTCCATAGCAAAGCAGTGTCTTCAAACCCTCTCCTGCAAATCCATGTCATTAAACAGAATAACTTGGACTCGGCAAATCCAAATGACTCTCACTTTCAAGGTCCTGCATTCAGAAACCCACAATGGAGAACAATGAGGTAGAGAAAAAGCCGAGGATCTTGACGCGGCATTCAGAAGGCCATCTGGTCTGGCCGGCAGAGCCAGCGCTGGGAACGGGCAGCGTCGTGGGTTGAGATTTAATCTGAGCCACTTATTGAGTGACCTCAGGCGAATCGTTTGACCTCCTTTTGCCTCAGTCAACCCAACTGTAAAATTGGGTTTAAAGCAAGAACCTCTCTGAAAACCATATGCTGTGCCTAGGAGGAGTGGGAGCAGACTCCCCTCCCAGCAACAGGGGGTAAAGCCAAAACCAGTGTGGAAGAGGCAGTGCATGGAGCTGGGATCCAGCATCCCTCGGTGTTGGGGAGCTCTGGCCAACAGCTCTCCCGGGTCTTATCCCATCAGCACTGGGAAAGCAGCTTTGGACCCCGGATTTGCAAGGTCTGCCCTTGCTTTTATCACTACTGCATCCAAAGGCCCCAGACACCCAAAGCAGGGTCCCCAAATCCCCGTTTCATAGTGGGCAGGCTGCTGCGGGCAGGGATCGGCACAAAAGACATGGCCCTGACAAAATCAGGTATCTTTCTCTGCAGCTTTTGTGCCCTTTTATTTATTTACATATTTTGCTGTTTTCAGTAACCATGAGTCACAGCCATGACCGGGACCTCAAGGCAAACACAGCGATGCTTTCCTTCAACTCGCTGGTTACCCACAAGATCAAGAGCATTGATTGCTCTGGTCAAATGCCTCCCCAAATCGATTCCAACATGAAGGGTGGCAGAAAAGCAGCCCCCTCTCATCTGGGGCACCAGCCTTTCCCCGGCACTGCCTGCCCTTCGCCTCTTGGGGGGCTTGCAGGGAAGTGACAGCGCAGATGAAATGCCACCCCTAGCTAGCACAGGTCCCCAGTAAACGCAAAATAGCAACTTTCCCCCCACAAGGTGCTCACAGGGGTGTGCAAATGATGGCACTGAGGGTAAGGCCACCCTGGGTTCAGAGAGAGGAAACTGAGGCACAGCTGATGCGTGGATGTTACTGGCCACACAATGGCCAGCTGGGACTCTTGTAGGGCAGAATGAGAGTGAAAGCCATACATAACCATCATGTCAGCGCCAGCTTGTTGGGAAAAACAACCTTATAACTCGTGGCATTACAAATCCTTAAGCTGAGAAAAGCCTAAGTAGATAGAGAGCTGCTCTAAATGACAGCACCAAAAAGATCATGGGGCAATGACTGCAAGCAGAGGAACAAGGTAGCAAAGGCCTGCCCTCCCAAATAACATGATGGAGGAGGGTGGTCCCACGCTTCAAGGAGAGGCTGGAGGAAAGCAGCAGGCAGGGGGACAAGCAGAGTAAAAGCACGCGAGGGTGGTCACTGTGTTGTCCCCACAGAGCTGCCTGCGCAGGTACTGGTAGAGCATCACCCCAGGTGAAAAAAAGCAGGCAGCAAACTCAGGAGTAGCTTCATGCTGCAGAGATGTCAGAATTTCCTCAGCTGTGCTCCAAGAGTTAATTGAGACAAATAACTCAACAGTGCTACCATTAATGAAATTCTTCTGATATATTTCCCCTGAGCTTTCTATAAATGACTAAGTGACATTACTGCCTGCAGTGCAAACCCCTTATATGAGAGATAACATTGCCAGAGCTAAGGTTGGTGCATCCACGTTAGAAACCTCGCAAAGAAGTGCAAGATGATATTTAAATAACTATCACACCGCTAAGAACTGAGCAGCCAAAAGAAATATGGTCTTATAATATTCTCAAGTCTCAGGATGAATCCTGGCTGCTATTTGGAGCCACTGAAATGCAACGGGTGGGAAGTGACAAACTCTTTTAATTCCACAAATCTATTAAAATTCCCAGTCAAATCTCTCTGATCTCCCTCCAGTGACTCCTATATTTGTGCATTTGTTTTGCAGGACACACCGGGCCAAATACTGCAACAGTACAGATGTGAAAGGCAGCATCACAGGAACCAGCATGTCCTAGAGGCAGCCAAAATAGCTGATGGAGGGAAATAACCCGCTCACCCATCATATCCATCCCCTGGGAACCTCCACCAGTCTTTTTGCTTTACTTAATTTATTTTTCTTTCCTTATTTTTAGTAATTCCTCACCGGTGTCTTTCCCCTCTGAGACCCATGGCTACCAGCCCAGAACTTGCTCTGGGCTTACCAAGAACCGGGAACATTCAAAGTACAGACAATAAAGAAACATCACAGGGATCAGGACTGAGCCCTTATGCTCAGCATTTGGGCAGAAAGGGCTTTAAATCCAAGCAGAGCAGACCGGGGGAACAAAAAAATAAATCTTGTTTGTGGATGCAGGCAATTTGGTGTGCAACACCAGGGGTTAAACTGCAATACAATGAAGCAACCATTAGCCAGATGTTCTTCTGGAGAGAAGTCCATGTCTTCAGAGCAGCAAACCAACACCAGGGCACTGGCTTTAAAAAGCATACCTTTGCCTCCAGCACGTGTTTCGCACCATTAAATCGTGTCATCACAAAAGTATCCCGCTTCTGACTGCGGAAACAGGTTCACTTCATCTAAGCACAAGCTATAGGTAGGGCTCTACTGCCAATATGGATACTGTACGTGCATGAGAAAAACCAAAGGCAAACCCACGTGTTTAAGGTCTGCCTTGATGTTCTGAGCTAAGACTCACAATCTGCATCCAAACGGTAGCATTGCCCAGGAAATACCTTGGTGACAACTTTGGTGCCACCTTATTTAAACCTTAATTTAAAATGCTAACTTCATAATGAGTGGAACAAAACTGTGTAAAAACATTTCCCACTCTAATCCTGGTTTGATCCCCCCAGTATGGCCTTCTTTTGTAATTATATCCCTTTGTGATCTCACTCTAATGCCTTGTATTGTGACCCATAAAATAATCAGCCCCCTTTGTCTCTCCCTAATCCTTTTAGACTTCCTTCTTGTCTCTACACTCTTATAAATGCTGCCATTATTTGGGCTCAGCAGCTCTTCCCACCACCCCAGAGCCTGGAAAGGGGGCTGCAGGTTAAACCCTGAATATATTCTGTGCAGAGGAGCTGAAACGATGGGAAGATCTTTGCTGCTTTAAAAACACCACAATTCCCAACCTCCTCCCCTAGCCACACAGCTTGGCAGGGAAAACAACTTGCAGGCATGCACATGCCCCAGAACTCCTCCTTTTTGATATTCCGCAGATGACCTTGAGACCCTTGGCCTGGAGGTCGCAGTGGTCAGTGTGTTTGTGGGGAGAGCGTGCCTGGCCCCGGGCTGGGCCAGAGGAGCTGCTGTGGCTGCCTGCAGGGATCAACGTGGAGAAAAGACCTAACATCTGCCTTGCCCAGGCTATCAATCCTGCCCTCCTGCCGGCACAGTAAGTGCCATGGACGGCCAGGCACAGTGGGATGGAGCAGTGGGATTTGGGGTAAGATGCAGAAGGGAAGGGGGTAAGGGAGCAGAGAAGGCCACAAGGACCTGTTTTGCTATCCTTGGCTACAAAATAGTCCCCTCAGAGCAAGGCATGTTTCAGAAAGCATCTTTACAAGCCCAGATGTCTCCAGACCTAATCTCAAATCCCACAGTACTTAAAATATTGGGCAGGTCCATTTCTCCAAACTCCAAGAAACCTCTTTGGCTCTAAGTTGCACAATTGATTTACTTTTCCCACTTTCTGGGTTTGTTTTTTTTTTCATAGCATCAGATCAAACAGGGAAAATTGCTACTCTCAGGCAAGATGCGTGCAGAGCCTGATCCAATACCCAGTTTGATGGTGATTTCCAATTAGTGGTAACTGCTTGTTATTGAGTGATATAGTCAATGGGTCTTACTCCACCGGCCGGGCTGTGATTTATGATGATGTGGAGCCAGCCCCATCAAATTACAGCATCGGCAAAAAGGGCTGGAAATGCCATGAGACAACGCGATCAGGGTCAAGTAAGGCCAAGTTAAGTAAAGGGTGGTGATGAGGAGAAAGGTGGCTGCGTTTTGGGGAGCTCACCTTCCAAAGCAGCAGGCTCTAGCCATTAACTGCTGCTCAGAGAGTATCTTCATCCACAGCCAGCACCAGTGTGCATCAGCTTCTGGCACGCAGAAGGGAAATAGAGCTCCTCAGAGAGACCCAGAAAGACACAGTCAAGCAGTGCCTCCAGAGAACATTCTGCCTACAAAACTGATTTTAATTAAGACAGCTCGGAGTCATGCGAAATTATGAAACTGTCATTAGGAGAAAGAAAAGATCTGTATTCAATAACCTGATCAGATTATAAAAACATGTTGCATTCCACAACCTTTTTAAACTCACACACCAGGGTCTGAACAGGCACAGAAACAGCAAGGGAAAGAATTCCAATTGGGGTGTGAGGGAGAGGGTGGAAATGCTGAAGGCCTACGCTCAACAACTCAATCACGCACACTTGTACTCATTCAAAAGAAGGTTATGCCACAAAAATATTATCAATGCATTTATCACCCGACCTGCCAATCCACAAATTGGCCACAATTCCTCTGCTGAGCGTCCTCAGTTAACAATGACATGTAGAAATTCCCTCGAATTCTAGTTAAAGAAATTTCATGACCCCATTTCTAGGATGAAGATTTCAAGTGGCCGCTCCATGGGGAAACTGAAGGCACCTCGGGCTCATCGGGGCTGCACGCGCAGCGGCTGAAAGCAGCATATTCTTCCAGTTAAATTTTGCTCAATGCCAAGTGTTGAAGTAAATTTGAAACATAAAAATATGATATCCAGCCCGCATTTCCTGAATGCAAATATGTACATTCCTCCGAGCCAAGAAGATTATATTCCAAGCAATAATACAAAGCCAGGGTCTGTAATGGTGATAGGAGACTAACAGCCTGCCTTTGAAGACAGCGAAAAGTGCAGCAGAGCTCTCGAGGGGCTCCGGTCTGTCAGATCCCTTTTATTCCTCAGTAGCACAGCCTTGATCAACTTTCAAGATTTTTGTTTGTGAAAGGTTTTTATTTCTCCTTTGCTTTTGTGTTCAGATGTCAGGCTCAGAGGGAAGAAGAGATCAGCACTGGGATGAGGTTTTACCCATCGGCAGTATTTACTCTGCCCCGCAAAGGTCTGCTTAGTGATTGGGGTTGGTTTTTTCCCCTTCCAGGCAGCCAGCACCCAGTTCTTCGATGCAACGGTCCCCGTCATCTCTAAAATAGGGACAATCGCCTTCCTTCTTTGTTTGACTTGCTTACCAGGACTTGGGGCAAGGAAAATCATTATTACTTGTGTGTAACCACCCTGAGACATGGGGGCTTGAGGGTACAGCTGTGATTCATTCTTAGGAGATTTCATCTCTGTTTAAGCCGAGTTAAGTGCAAGTGTGTGCTCCTGCAGTTCAGGCACAGCAGGGGAGCTCGCCCTGAGCAGCAGGTTACATTTGCCCAGTTTATTCCCATTATCCACAGGCACCTGTGGCATCGAAGGCCAGGTGCCCCCCTGTTTTGTGCTGGCTTCACCCAGACATTTTCTCAGAGCTGGCAAGAAACCAAGCCTGAAGCAAGAACAGGGTTCAGGGCGTTTTCAACATGATCCCTTTTTCATTTTGATTCATGCAAAACTACGGCTACAAAAAGAAATGCTATTCAGGGACACACAACACATCACATACATATTGATGCAGGAGCTGAGATAACAGTGTTTATTGACAATCCACTATCCCAAAGGTAATTCCTCCAGCTCTCATGTCTCCTGTTTACAGGTCCAAGAAGTCTGACGTTGTGCTCGTGCATCAGCCAGCTCCCGGCTCATGAATGCCAGAGCCGGTCACCAAAAGCGCTCCAAGGTTTAGCACCGCAAGACTGACAAGTTTGAGATCCAGCTGCTAATCTGGCAGGGCCCCAAAGCCCTTGGCTCCTGGACAATGTCACTTCTTAGACACTGAAAAAGCTAGGTTTGCAGATGGCCACTTCATGCACTCGGGGATTGTTATACACAAGGGCTGGAGT
This sequence comes from Nycticryphes semicollaris, assembly GCA_013400055.1. Lineage (NCBI taxonomy): Eukaryota > Metazoa > Chordata > Aves > Charadriiformes > Rostratulidae > Nycticryphes > Nycticryphes semicollaris. Next base: position 93,163 of record VXBJ01000981.1, read on the forward strand.
GTTCCCTTGGTGGGCTGCCAGTCGGTCCTGGCGCTGCGGGGAGCGGGCGGCAGCGCTCCGAAAGGCCCCTCCAGTTTGGGGAGAGCAGCCAGGGGACCTCAGCCTCAGACTTTGCCATAGACATTTCCCGCTTTGCGCCAAAAACAGCCCCCCACCCCAAAAAAAAAAAAATCACAGTGCAATTTGCAAACACAACAGAATCAGTAGTATGTGGCTTGCACAGAAAGCAGAGTGGTAGCCACCACCCAAATAAGTCAGAGAACCCTTCAGTAGAACTTATTTAACGAACCAGCATTTGGCCAGATCGCAGGGCCGTACCAGACACCTGTCCTCACACCCATATATAAAGAAACCCAGCAGCAACTTCTGGCCGAAGGCAAAAAGGATTAGCAGATGCATCCCAGATCCTACAGACAGTGTGTGAGCAAAGCTGGCCACCAACATGACAGGGACAGGAACTACCATGACACCTCAGCTCTGCCATCGGTCCTGGGGCAAACACAAAACCAGCAACAAAAGGCTGCAAAGGGGGAACGCAGCAGCCTGCGTGGCAGGAGACCCAACAGGACCAACTGCTCCAGCCACAGGGATGCAATGGGCTAAGCCAGGCACCGCGCAGGGCTGGAGTCACAGCATGCCCCATGATTCTTCCTCCCCCACCTTTAAATTTCATTTTCTCGCTGACATTTTCATCTCTCTCCTCTTCCAGGCTCCCCCACCAGACAATCTGTCTAGTGTTGTTAGCCTTGCCCCCGAAAGACATTGCCACGCCAGGTAGTAAATAAGGCTTTGCTGCCTCCACACTGCCTGCCTTAAATAAGAAAATGAAAGAAACTGTGACCTTCAGAAGGTCTTTGCCTATGGTTTGGAAAGTGCTGCCTGCCAAGCAGAGCCCAGCCATGCTGCACAGCAAAGGGGCTCCCAAACCCACCACAGGAGATACATGAGCAATAGACTCCTTCACTGCATGTCTTTAATGTCATTTGCCCCTCCGAGAAGGTTAGAAGGTGGCTCTTGGTTTTCTCCCCAAAAAGGCTGATTAGCTTTTCTTCTACATCTGGACAGCTACACAAATGACACACCAGCCAGATCCCCACACCAGCTCCAGGTTCCTTTTTCTCTTCCCCTTCTTGAATCCTCTCTCCCCAAACACCCACCACGCAAAGCCAGGGCCCGTTTGCAGGATTGCTCCATGAGGTGCAGGTGGGACGATGCCCATACTTACTCGCTGCCTGAATCTTTGCCTTCCGGCTCACCACCAGCCCGTAGTGGTTTTGGGCCGTGCAGTCGTACTCGCCTTCATCCGAGGACCCATCTCCTCGGACCCTCTGGAAACGGGAGACGTAGAGCGACCCATTGGCCAACATGAAGGCATTCTCGCTGTCCACGATCATCACGCCATTCTTCCGCCAGGTGATGGTGATGGGCTGGATGCCCTCCACCTGGCAGTAGAGGATCAATGGCTGCTCCTGCACAGCTATGTCATCACTAGGCTCCACAACAAATGCCAGCTCGGAGGAATGGCCAAAATCTAAAGGAAAGAGAAAAGGAGAGAGTCAGCAGTGTGCTCACAAGAAGCAACAAGAGCCAACAGGGGCCTACAGGGCCTACAATGGCGGCCTACAGGGGATGATGAAAACATTTTGGATGGAGTGGGCTACAACAAGGGTACAGGGTACAAGTGTTTTGGAGAAAGACAAAACCCTCAGGCACGCTTTCCTTCCCAAGGCTTTGCTATCAAAATCTCAAGGCGCAATTTCCAAAGGCACAACCACAGGCACAGTCTTTCAAGGCCACCCTTGAAGACTCCAGTGCAGGAGACAGGCAGGCAGACTCCTGAGGTGGCCTGTCAAAGCCCAGCTCCAATTCATACCCCCCTGCAGATTGCCTCTTCACCTCCCCATGCAGGGGTGCAGCAGTAGGCAATAAAAACTTTCACAAGCACGGAGCATCGGCCGCTTCCATCCCAGGAGCAGAAGTTTACACAAATTCAAGAAATCTAATCCTCTCCCCCATGTAACTAGGCGGAGGGGGGGCTGTGCCATGCCCCAGACCCCTCTGCAGCACAGCCGGCGGGGGTGAAGAGGGGCATCGGCAGCTCCTGATTCAGACCATATTGTCACCGGCGTCTCTGTGACACTTCCCCTGCCTGCTTGGCAGAGCAGGAGGCTGTTTGCCTCTCGCACCTAACACCATGCCCTTCTGTTGCTTTGGTCTCTCTCAGGCTGTAACAGGCAAAGGATGGTGCTATTCAGACCTTAACGAAGAGCGAGTTAAGCACCAAAATACAAATTCACTGACGGTCTGGCTCAGCGACACATTTGTTCTTGCAAAGCAATTACACTTAAACAAAGTCCACGACAGTCATTGCAGAATTAATACAAACAACAGGCAAACCCTCGCTCCCCATCATACAATTTACTTATTTTGCCAACAGGAAGTTTAAATACTTGGTCCAGGACACCTTTTTAGGGTGTAATTTGCCAGATAGTCGTGATTAGACGCTACAGAAGATACTAGAACTATTGTTTAAAAATTAGCACAAAATACATGCTGACATGAAAGACAAAAAGCAACAATGAAACAGGAGTTATATCAATATTTGAAGGGGGTAAATGCAGGGATGGAGGAGAATTTTTTTCTTTAAAGAAGAGCAATGGAGAATAAATTCTGGCAGAGTGGGAAAACTACAGTTTCATCTGAACATGAGGAAAGCCTTTCTAACAACTCTCCTGTGCAACAGCCCCTTGATGGATAGAGGTTTCCAGCTGCTCAGACCTACAATACAGTTTCACGGGCTCAGGGGGACCAGTTCCACAGCTGCTCACAGAACTGGGGGACCCACGGGCAATTTCTCTTGGCAAACATCATCCACGGCACAGGCTTTGCAGTGCCTATCCCTAATCCGGACCCCACCAAGGACAGGATCCCATCACACTAAACTCAAAACCAGAGTGGACGTCAATTGTTAATGCATGGTAAAAAGAAGAGATGAGAAGAGGCAGTTATCCTAAAGAAAAAAAAAAAAAGAAGAAAGAAAAAAAAAGGAAAAAAAAAAAGTCTGTCTTTTCTGCTCTGCAAACCCAGTGAGATTTTTTTTTCTTTCTTTCTGTAAATCCCCATTGCTTTCTACGCCAACTTAAATTGGATTACGGGGGATAAACATTGAGTGCAACCTGAGCCGAGGCAGATGGACGGAGCAGACAAAGAAGGCAGGGGTAGTGCACGGCAGGTCAGAGGTAGTGCTGTCAAGGTATGAGTGTGTGCAGGGAATGGACAAACTCTACTTAGTGACAGACACCTAAAACACACTCTTTATTAACCCATTAAGTCTTAAAATGGCAGGCTAGCTCCAGCCATCTCGGTGATCTATCGCTCACTGTGACTTCTTTTTTATGAGATAGCCCTGGGGTCCTCTCAGAGAGTTAGACTACAGCCAGCACAAACCCATCAATTACCTTTTTTTGGTGAAAATTAAGGAATTAGATGAATGCTTAGCATTTTTCTGCAAAGTGGCCAGAGCCTCAACAGCACCTACCATGCTGGGGCCCCATTGCCTGCATGGGTGCCCCTGGGAGTCAGGTAGAGTAAGGACCCTCGTGTCCTGACACTGAACCGAAGGGGACTTCTGACTCCAGAAAGATGGAACAAGATTTTGGGATTTAGCCTAATGGGCAATCAGAAAAAAATCCCTAATGAAATAAATGTCCTATCTTCCCCCAGCTCCCCTGTACTCTTAGATAAAACAGCTTATTATTATATGTGTAATAAAAGGAAGAATCAACATAATTACATGCCCTTCCCACAATAGCTGTCATTATAATAACCGTCATTAAGGCCTGTGATTGGAGATAATCATGTTTACCTCCATAAACATTCAGTCTGCATCCTAACTCCAGGCTGCTCAAGCAGCAGAAGTGATGATACTCCTAATTAGGACTGGTGCCCTCAGACACACAACCAGGTGGGGATGGACACTGGCTGGTCCTGGGGTCTCCTGGGCTGTAGTCAAGAGCCGGATTGTGCCTCAAGGAGTGACACTGTACAATGGATAGCATGCAACTGGTTTGTAACCTGCAGATACCTCAGAAGCACACAAATTTCTTCTCAATGGATGCTTTTCTCATGGGATGCTTTTCAGACCTTGAAGAAATCCCACTGTCTCTTTCCTAGGGCTTCAGAGCCAGGTGACCAACTAACCAGACACATGGGGAGAAGCGAGCCCATCCCATCTGGGGATCTGGGAGAAGCAACATGGGCTTTCTATGCAAATTCAGCCAAAAGTCTCTTTTCTCCCCAGATACTTAGATGCTGAAAGATGCACAAAGGCATCTGCTGCTCTTCAAAAGTCCCTACGCCTCTCCCTGTCCTGGCATCACAGGCACATTTGACATCCTAAAGCTGCCTGTCTGCATCCTTAAAACTGGGCCCAGCAGCCATAGGCGCTTCTCCAGCCAAGGATCTCCTTTAGGCCACCCATTCCCTGTGGCTCTCAGCCTCACGGCCTAATCTGGAGGCACAGAGCAGGCTTGGTGAGAAGGATAGATCTCTCAATGCCAGGGCATCATGTTCCTGTAGGTTTTATCAAAAAAAAAAAAAAGAAGCCCTGGGATGCTGCCCACCCTCAGGTATGAGGAACTGGTCCACAAACAGCCCAACCTGAGATCCACAGAGCCACTCTAGCAGGAACTGGGTGCAAAGCATGGTGGTAACTAGGTGTCTTACACCTTTTTTATCCCTTTCTAAATACCCCTCTTCATCCGTTTGGCTGTAACCAGGGGATTATTTTCATTAAAAATGGTTTTCAAGGATCAGGCTTCAAACAAGGACATTGGGATTTGACCTTCTGAGATTGGCACCATGTAGCTCCCGGTCTCCAAGGTGGACTCCAAATGCAGAGCCCAGTCTCCCTGGGATGCTCAGCATGAGAGACAAAGGAACAGGGACACTTGCAGAGGAATTTCCATGGCAGGACAAGAAGGCTCCTGCTGTTTGCTCTGGAGGTCAGCTCAGATGGGCAAGAGGGAGAGTACATCAAAGCAAGGAGGTAATGGGGGAAGAGGGGCAGCCAAATCCATTAGCATAAATAACTGAACTGATTGTGGTTAGCAGTGAGGCACAGAAATTAAGCTGCAAAGTTGGAAGTAAACAACACTCCAAAGGCACAAGGAAACAGTAACAGTGTGATTAATTGAGAGAGGGAATCGCCGAGGCCGTGCACGTTCACTCAGGGAGTCTGAAAGCCCCGTGTCTCTCCACCAGCCGGCTGCATATCCAAACCCAACTCATCCCACACAACATCCTGGGTATCTCCTGAAGAATGGACTGCGAGGCAGCGTGGACTCGTAGCCACTCTCTGCTCGAGGCAGAAAGTGTAAAACTCGGCTCACAGCAGCCAGAGTTTGTAGCTGGAGGCAGGGGCTTTGGGCAGGCAGCTGAGCAGAGCGCGTGTCTCGGCGCCGGCAGGCTGTGCCGGGGAGCGCGCAAGGGAAAATTGCTTCACTTTCTGCAAAAGGATGGAGGAGGAAGCGTTATTGGCTCTGACATAAAGGCCACAAGAAAATTATTGGAATCCTTATTCTACAAGTCTCCTTTTGAGAAACATTTACCATCTCCCTGAGCAATACAATCTGTGACTATATGTGCAAATATTTAACAAAAACTATTTTCCCTATTGATCAAGCAGACAGGCATACTCAGAGAAACCAATTAGCACTTGTGCTTTTGAACCAAGAGATTTATTTAGTGCTGAGAGAAAGAACTTTGAATTAATGTGAAGCTTAAAAGACACTTTGAAGTTCATTTAAAAAAAAAAATAAGTTTAATTATTTTTTACTTGACACTGTGATTCATGTTCAAAGCTTCAAATGAACTTGCTCATACCCTAGCATTGTCCTTTTCCATTTGGGAAACACGATTTTGGCTTTGCCTCCTGTGCTTCTGAAAAATACAGCAGCTAATCTCACCACTCTAATTAGCGGTGACATCCATCGCAAAGGACCTCAGTCACATCACAGCTCATCCTCCTGGACCCTGTCCAGAACCACTGCCAGCAGGGCCATCCCTGCCCCGGGAGAGCTCATGATCCCGACAGATGAAGCCCATATTATTACTCCCATTCTAGACAGGGAACATTAATCACAGGGAGATGAAATGACCTGCCAAGGGCCTGGCCTGAGCTCACGGCAAAGGGTCTTTTCCAACCTGAATGATCCTATGGTTCTACAAGTCCACCTTGGTCATCCTCACGCAGCATCATCAGGAGCGCTGGTGGGGAGACCAAAGCAGTCCCAGCTCCTCTCTCATCACATCCACAGCACAATATCCATGTGCAAACTGCCTCTCATCAGCAGAAATCTGCTCTCTCCTGATTTACAGTGTTTGTTCCCAGCATAACAGCATAAACCAGCAGTAACCCGCCAGTGAGCCTTACCACCACCAAGGTTGGCCACTCCCATCCTGCTGCAATAAAGGCACAAGAAAATGTCCCTGGGCTCCCACCAGCCCAGGACCAGAGTATTTTGTAGCAGAACGCAGGTGAATATTAGCATCAAAAACCTGGGCACAGGTTGGGACAGCCCTAAAAAAAAAAAATGGCTCCTGCTTTTTCAGTGGAAGTTTGGGTTTTTTGGTACGGGCTGTTTTTTGGGGTTTTTTTTTCAAAATCCTTCTGCAAATGGGAGGATATGGAAGGAAGAGATATCTAGACCTGAAAGATGTTCTTCAGCAGATCATAACAGGTTTCAGGCTGATGAAATTAGCAACCTAAAAATCCAGCTGGTGCCCCCTTAAATCTCCTTGAGGCTGACCCAGACCCTAAGGAGAAAAGCACTACACTGCAGTAAAGTGCAAATTGGCTCTTAAGGGCATCCAGCAAAATTTACATTTAAAGAAGAAGAGAATAGGCTGTAACAGGCCCAACATCTTGCTGGCAGTAAAGTTTACTAGCTCAGAATTTTTTTATTCCCTTTCCTTTTGGAGGAGAGGTTATATAAAGCGATTTTTCCATCAGGGCACATAAACCACATCCACTCGTTAAGCGGTTGCAGGAGGTCTCTGTCGAGGATAACATGACCTCTCAGCCACCTGATGTAGAGCCCAGAGACAATGCCCAGCACTGCCGCCCTCAGCAGGGAGACAGATTTTAGCCAAGGAAGGCAAACACAGCCCAAAGAGCCAGAGAAGTTGCCCCAAATAATCTTCAGATGTTTGAGACCAGACTGGGCAAATCCCAGGAGGTCCCTTGTTAAACACAGGGTGGAAGCTGAAAGCGTTCACAACACAAAGACCCTTTCCAAGATGAGCTCTGAGTCCTTGTGGGCTCCTGCATCCTTGAAGAAAGCAGGGTAAAACCTGTTGGAATAGATGGAGAAGGCAAAAAAATCCTTTTCTGGGTAATGTCCCACAGTAGCTCCGTCCACAGCAAGGCTTCCAGAGAGCATGGCAGCAAGCCGAGCGCAGGATGTGTTGTTATTTGCATTCCCCATGTGCTTCACAGCCCTGACCAGATCACAGTCTCACCGCAGAGGGCATCAGCGATACAAATACAGAGCAGGAAACAACCCTGCACAAGAGGACAGCAAAGGCAGTGGCAAAGATAGGAAACGCTGTGGCCAGAGCCGGGGTCCCCACAGGCTTCAGCCCCCCGAGGCTGCTCTAACACAGAAAGGGTAAGAGCTGGTTTCAGCAAGAAAGAATCGAGGTGGCTGTCCCCGTGACCAGTCTCCTGCACAGACCTGGCAGGGAACAGACTGGCCACATGGTGGGTGACAACGCTCGTGGATCACAGGCACGTCAGCTGGGAGGAGTACGATGGCACAAGGCTGCCAAGAGAGCCACAGGCACCCTGGCATCACGGCGCCAAACCCACCAGCCAGCACAGCCCTGTCACCGAGCCCTGGAAATTCAGCTTAAGCACTGGCAGGCAGGAGTGGCTGGTGTGCAAGGAAAGGGATGGCAATGTCCTTCTGGGGGAAGAGAAGTTTTTGTGCACATTAAAACCTTTGAAACTCTTAATTGCATCCAAGGGATTCAAGAGAAACACAGCACCCTCTCCTCCTTGCCATCCCCTCTGCCGTATCACCTCCCACCCTCAAATTCAGGATGGAGGAAAGCATCGCCTTGCTCCCCTCTGGCACTGCCAAGCACCTCACCCATCCCTGCTCCCTCCAAAACCAGAGCCCTTTTAACGAAACACTAGCACTTTTCTCCCTTTTCACATACTCTCAGGTTTCAGCAGCAAAGATCCTTTCGCAAAAGCATCTTCCCAACTCAGCAGAATCACCCACCACAACCCGCATCCTCCCGACTTGCCATTAGCTTCATCAACACAATTACATGTGCCAGGAACAGGGGGAGTAGAAAAAAAAAAAAAGGAAAGAAAAAAAGGCAGCAAATCCTTGACTCTGCTCTGAAACTCTGGTTTTAAATTACCAACGCAGGAGCGGGTCTGGGTTGTTAAGTGACTGGGCTCCTCTCGAGTGGAGGGTGCGATACAGCAGTGACATTTGATATAATAGCAAGGCCAGATCAGAATGCTGTGTGCTTTTCTCAGCGCGCTCGCCTGTTTGCCTCTCCCTTCTCTTAAAGTGCAATTATTGACATGTTCGCCTCCTTAACCATCAGTTTTATATGCTTGCCAATGACTCCTGAACATGTGTAAACAATTATTTTTATTTTCTTGCAAAACCAAAATGTTGCATATTCTTTTGGATAAACGGACTCGGGTAGATTTTCATGAGCCCTGCTACATAATTTATTAGTTTCTAAACTCTGTAAAACTAAAAGCTCCAGTAAAGTTCAAATAAGTTTGTGATTTCAAAGTAATTTTGAGCGGACTATTCCTGTTCCTGCCCAACGTTATGCAGTTGATTTAAATGGGAATTCTTAATCTGCAGAGGGGGGTTCCTGCATTGTTTTGTTAGATCAAATAAAGGGACAATATCCGGGGTCAGAAGCCCAGGAGCGCAAAGTATGAAATAAAAGGGGAGAGGGAGGAGGAAGGGGGGGCGAGGAGAAAAGCATCTTCTGTCCCAGATCTGTTGAGGGCTGAGAAATGAAGGACATGGTCTGCTCAAATGCTCGCTGCTTCAGTGGGGAAAGCCAGGCACCGGCAGAGCTTTGCATGAGCCCCACTGCACGCTGCTTGCTCCCCTTGCAGCAGCCCCAAGTCGCAGACCCATCCTGCCCCTGTCGGATTCAGTCCTGGATCCTAACGCTGTGGTGAGAGAGCTAGGGGTCCAGCCAGCCCAGCCCAGCAGAGAAAGGAGAAAGATGCTTTAAGGCAGTGGGACAGGGTAGAGTCGGGGGAGCAGCGTCCCAAGGGTTTGTGAAGCTAGGGGCCAGCGTTGCATGCGGTCACTGCTTGGGCCTTCACACGCTGTGACATGGGACTCTCCAGAAACAAGGGAATTGGAAAAAGGAAAGTTAAGAGCAACGGAAAAGAAGGAGAGAGGATTTCTCATTTGCATACATAAAATGAGAGCAGTTTTGCGGCTCTCTGCCTGGCAGTACTGATGCTGAGATGCTCCATGCTGGCCTGTGCCAGGCTCACTGCACCAGGGTACATGGGCCAGAACTGGGATTGAGCAGGAAAGACAGGAGCAGGGAACTGGGCTATAATCTTGGATCTGGAAGCCTTTCCCAGCTTCTCTCACTGGGAAACCTCCGCCAGCTCCTCAGCAAGCGTGGGCGCTTGTGCTGTGTAAGGTCCAGAGCCTGACAGGTAATAAGAGGAGCAATTAAACTACTTTAGGATTCCTAACTCCCTAAGCAGGGGGTGGCAGGGCAGATCAGGGGGGGGCCAACCTGTCCTATTCCCCTCTCCATCAGCTGGCTTTTAAATACTTCCTATGAGAAGTTTGGCTTTGGCAGCATGGTGGCCCCAGCAGACATCTGTGTGCCACCAGCATGGGTGGCTGCACGCTCACACCCCTGCCTGAGCTTCGCACCCTGAACGGGTCCCCCAAAAGTGGTGCGCGAGTACCTGGCTGTGAGACCACCAGCCCATTTCACAGCCCGGCCGCCCACTGCATCCACCACGTGGGAAAACCACGTCCTGAGATTCTCCTGTTGAACTCCCTGAGAGAGACAAAGCCCAAACGTGGGCTTGAATTTCATATAGCGTCTCCGAGTGTTACTGGGGAAATGATACCTGATACTCTCTAGGTATATTACATTATTGGGGTATTACACCAATTTAGGAGAAAGCAATCCTTTATTTTTTGCACCTAAAAAAAAACCCAACCACAAAACCAACAAAGCCACACAGAGTAGGAATTAGTGAAAGCTTAGAGCTTCAATAATTCAGAAGTTAAGCCTACTTAAATATAAATGACGATGTTTAATTCCAAGGCTGTTACTGAGCAGAGCCGGGGAGCCTCTCGTATCCTATGCCTGCCTTTGAATGCCGGGCTCAGCACTAACAGACAAAAGCTGTCCACCACCCAGAACAAAGAGCTCCAGGAAATTAAAAAAAAAAAAAAAAAGAAAGAAAGAAAGAAAATACTGTCTCGCTGCTGAGCCCACTCCAGCACACTGACCAGCAGCAGCTCCCAGCGCCTGGTTCACAGTCACCCAGGCCAGCAATTTGGGGAGTTTGAAAACCTCCAAGGGTGGGAGCGGAGCATCCCATCCCGCACAGAGCGGCACCGCTCCCGACAACCACCCGTCCCCACGGCAAGGCTTTCTGCTCCCACGCTGACTGACACCGACGCGGGAGGGTTCATTAAATCCAGCAGAGCACAGAAACGCGTTACCTCGCTTCGCTGTTAACCACGCTACAGCATGTAAGCTCACCAGGAGCAGGGGGGGAACCCTCAGAAGAGGAAATTTTTTTAAAGTGCAGTCAAGGACCAGGCAAAACACACCGCAAAGTTGGGAGCCACTGAGCTGCCAAGTCACAGCGCAGATAAACAAGCAGGGCAATTTGGACAGCAGCAGGCGATAAACTAGACACCAACTCAACTTACTAAAGTTTTGTTTCCGAAAACTCACTTCTTTTCCTTTCCTACTCCCAAAAAAAGAAGTACTTTTCCAGCCATCCTTATTGCACTGCTGCGTGCATCCTAAGAGAGTAACGAGACCTGCCTCCTTACATCCACTTCACAGATAACTTCTATTTTCTGTGAGTCACACTGGCTTCTCCTCCTCGCCGTGGCTGCTACGAAGCACGTGGCAAGATTTATTATGGGAATAGCCCACAGCCTGGTTTCCTAAACACCGTGGCAGCTAATCTCTGATTAATCTAACGTATGCTTTTTTCCCCCTCTGACCACGCTGGGCTGCTTGCACATTTTCTAAACAATTCCTACTTTTCCTTATCTTTTAGGCTGCTAAGCGAGGCGAGGGCAAGATGCACATGGGTTTTTCACTGCAGAACAGCATCTTCCTCCTCTTCCTTCTCAGATTAGACCCACGCTTAAGCAACATCACCAGCAGAAGGAAAATATTGCAATTTATCATCAGGGCATGTGCACAGTAGGTCCAAGGAAAAATCCCTTTGATGTTTTTGTAGTTCGGCCCTGGTCCGGTGGGTGGTGTTACGGGTTGCGGCTCTGTGAACCGAGCCAGGGCATACAGGGCAGCACAACACTTGCGGGTTTAAAGTAGCTCGCCGTCATGCCCGCAACTTGCAGCCCAACATCTCTTCTCCGTAGCTGCCACCTTTGGTGACAAACCCGACTCGTTCGCGCCGGCGCTGCCGCCCGCTCCCATCGCCGATGAGGATTTCGGGTCTGGTCCCCGGGCAGGGATGCCAGACCAACACCACTGCCACGGCAGCCACTCCATCCCTCCCCAGTGCCAGTCGCGGGAGCGAGAGCCCCACAAACACCGCGGTCCCTTCCCCGGAGCTCCCGGCGTAGCGGGGTTTCCAACTGAAAACACAGCTGTAGGGCAGCACTTTGGGCTGCCTTCAGATGACGGCTGATGTAGGAGCCTGCAGCCGAAAGCCACGATCCCCAGCGTGCCTTCCCGGGCGGGGGACGAGCCTCCCGCTCCCGCAGAGGGATGCTCCCCCGATGGGCGACGGGGGCAGCCGCGACCGCGCATCGCCGGGCCGCACGGGAGGACCCGGGCGTGACGGACCCCGCAGCCGCCCTCGGTTCCTCCAGTCCCCGCAGGTCTTTGGTCCAGTTCAGCCCCCACGGCGGCCCGACGCCACGGGAACGGGCTGAGCGCGGGCCTGGGAGCGACGGGGGAGGCGTGAGAGGGGTCGGGTCCGGATGGGGACAAGCAAAGGGGGACCGGGACACGCCGCGGAGCCGGGAAGGGACACGGGGGAGCGGCGACGAGCACGGCTCCGGCCACCACGGGGGTGATGGGGGGATGCGAAGTGCGGGAGGGATCGACGGACGGACCGACCGAGGGGCGAGGGCGACGGGGGGCAGGACCGGTACCGGGCGCGGCGGCGGCAGGTCCGTTCTCCCGGCCCGCTCCCCAAGCCCGACTCGGCTCTTACCTCCGCGGCAGCCGAGCAGCAGCAGCCCCAGCAGGCAGGCGGGCAGCGCGGAGCCCGGCGGAGCCATGGCATCCCGGGCGGGCGGGCTCGCCTCCCTGCGNCGCCTTGCGCCATCTTGCGCATCCGCCAGGCCGCCGGCAGCGCCGCGGCGGGGAAAGGCGGTCCCCGTTGAGGGGCTGGTCAGCCACCGCCGTGACCGGGGTGCGCGGAGACTGCGGCCGGACCCTCAGCGGTCCCCCACCCCTCACCGGTTCCGCTTCACGGGTCTCCCCTCACCTGAACCCTGTCACCGGGGCAGCCTCAAGGGTCTCCCCTCATCGGTTCCACTTCACAGAGCTCCCTTCACCGACACCCGCTCGTGGATCTCCCCTAACCAGAGCCCCCTCACGGATCTCCCCTCACGGGAGCTCCCTTCACGGGGCTCTCCTCACTAGTGCCTGCTCATGGGTCTCCCCTCAAGGGAACCTCCTCACCAGAGTCCCCTCAGGGGTAACCCCTCACAAGTCTCCCATCACAGGGCTCCCCTCAGCAGTGCCTGCATACGGGGCTCCTGCCCACGGAGCTCTGTTGCTAGAATCGCCTCACAGGTCTCCCCTCACCGTTTCTGCTTCACGGGGCTCCCTTCACAGGGCTCCCCCTCACTGGTGTCACCTCATGGGCATCTCCCCTCAGCCGGGCAGCCCTCAAGGGTGTCCCCTCACCAGAGCCCTCTCACTGGTCTCCCCTCACCAGTTCCACTTCTCAGGGCTCACTTTACAGGTTTTCCCTCACAGGGCACCCCCTAACCCCGCTCATGGGTCTCCCCTCCCTGATGCACCCTCATGGCCTCCCTCAGGCCCAGCCCCACAGGGTGCTGTGGACCCACAGAGCAGGAAAACTCTCCAGGGATACAGCTGGGACTGCTTGGCCTCACCATGCTATGGGGATGGCAGCCAGCGCCAGGCCTTCCTTCCAAAGTTTGTGGTAACGGTAGGGGAAGAAGTTGCCTTGCTTTCTGCCCGAGGGCCTCCCTCCTGCCTCTCATGGCTCAAAGGGACCCAGTCTTGGCAATGGTGTCCTGCTGCCCTGAGGGTGAGGGCAGGATTCCATCTCCAAGCCCAGGTAGCTGTGCCCCAGGCCATGGAGCTGCCTCTTGTCTATCTTTAATCCCCAAAACCTGGCATTAAAACAAGGGCAAACGCTGATGAGACAGCACAACTTCCATCTGGTTCCACCAAGCGTTTCACTTTTGGCCTTTGTTTTGAAGAACAAAACTCCCCTTCGAGGTGGTTGGCAGTGCCTGGAGGTGACTGGTGTCCCACCAGGAAGCAGGGCAGTGGGACCACAGAGCGATGGACGTGAGGGGATCCCACGTCTGGGAAGTCTCAGAGGACAGGAGCGAAAAAGAGCTTGCCTTGTCCCAGTGCTCTTTATTTTAAATGCCATCTTAAGGTGACTTGCCCAGGTCAGTCACACAGATGTTGGACGAACCAGCTCACCCTCAAAGTGGCCCTTATATCTGTTCCTGCCCAGTCCCCCTCTCACCATCAGCAGCAGTGAAACTCATCTCTTCAAGGTCAGCTCAAAGCCTCTTGTGGTGTTTGTTTGGGGAAAAAAACCCAAAAACCAACAAGCAACTACAAAAACAATACGAGTGGCTCCTAACTCATTTATTTTTTCAGAATAAAAACAGAGCTTGAGGGACCGGGTTACCAAACCCTGTAACTATGCCCAGAAATCTGATGAAAAACCCTTTGGGAAGCCAAGCAAGCGCATGGCTCCCCTGCACAGTGCACCCTGAATGGGTTGGAGTCTGCAAACGAGGAAAGAAGACGTCACTACATCTGCTCCGCATTAAAGCTTCCCTCATTTAGTGAAGGGCTGAGCTCGACGAGGCTGTTTTCAGCCGGGGAAGAATTTGCTCTGGCTCCATCAGCCTCTCGGTAACATCTGAATTTCGGCGCTGTCCCTGACCTTTTGGCACCAGCCCTGCTCCTGTTCCCCAGCCGCCTCCCTGGCTCCTGCCGCGGGGCCCTGCTGGCGTTTCTGGAATGCTGTGGCAGCTCCCGGGATGCCGCCAGCACAGAAGATACCTTGTGGGAATTAATAATTCTAGAGGAAATGAAATGCAGTGTGTTTTACAGGGCTCATTTTCCCCAGGAAGCACAGATTTTGGGTGCTTTTGCTCTCATGCACAGGCAATGGCAGGGGCCAGGGGATGTAGCAGCATATTCAGGGAATCACCAAGTTCAGCCCCGTGTTTTTCAAGTGACAGTAGTGACATCACTGGTGTCACATTTGAAAATCACAAGTCCTACCAAACATCAGGACTTGTGAAAAGGCATGAGATTTTTAAAGAAAAAAGGCAGGTTTGGGGATCTTAGAGCCACCTGAGAGCAGGAATCCGGAGCACTCATGGTTTTCTGTGCTCCTCTGTAACCACGAGGGCTTAAAAATGTTGCTTTGTACTGGAGGCAGGAATTTGCTTATCACACTGCGAGCAGAAATTGGAGCTTTTTTGGAAAGCAGCGGGGTTACAGGAGCGGCAGTGCCCAGCCCCAGCTGAGGCTCCAAACCCCTTCCCTGCAGAGCGTTCCTGGGCTCCATCCCTCCGTCCCACCTCCAGCAGAGGGGCATGGGGTCTTCTCTGTCTGTCTTCCCTCTCCACAAGGGGATCCTCCACGAGCACCAGCCTTGGAGGGTGTTGCTCACCCCTCACCCTTTGCACAGCGAATTGCTATCAGCTCCGATAGCGCTCCTGATTTACACCAATTAACTGCAAACTGAGGTCCCCAAGACCCCATTAGCAGTTTCAGCAGATGAAGTGGGAGATTAACTTGTCTGAATTCACTCCATTTATTATTCTATGTGTAATTGTGGTTTCCCCTGTCTGCTAACGGCCTGGGAGCTTTTCACTTACATATGTACACGCAGGGGTTTAGCATCTGTTTCACGGCCAGTGAGCAACAGGGAGGGGAGCCAAAATCGTGACACCCACCTGGAGGCACTTGAGAGCCATCCTGGCAGCGGTGGGACAGCCCTGGGACGTGCTCCTGGAAGCTGCTTTCTCCAGCAGAACCCTTTTTCCTTCCGCTTTTTGGCTGTATAAGGACACAGGCGTTGTGGTGGCTCTCCACAGCCTCTCACGCTGCAAACCGAGAGCTGGAAGTGGGATTTGCAGTCACCCCTCACCCCACCCCCAGGTCTTTCCTTGCTCATTTATGGGGTTACCCGTCATCAGGAAGAAGGACGCATCAGAGTTACATGGCTCGACCCAGCTCCCTTTAACCACTATCAGAGAACACTACGCTAGGTGCAGATTTATTACCTCCATAATGCAGATAAAATCGGATTTTATGGCCCTGTAGTCCTGGCAGCATAGAGTAATAATGGAAACCATCTACTCCAGTAGGGAATGCATTCTTCCTAGGAAGAAAGGGAGGTGCATGGGAGGTGAACAGCGTGTCCTCGGGCACTGCCAGATAGCCTCTCCCCGGTCTCGCTGAACTCAAGCCACAGAGCGTTCAGCCCCGCGTGTCATCCAAGAGAAGTCTCACCACTGGTTTGCTACATGCTCCTCCTGGGTTTTGACATTAAAAAAATTCCCCAGCAAGATAAAGCATGAAACTGGGACAAATTTGATACTTTTTTTTGTTGTTCTTCTTGCAGGAATCCATTCAAAACTGAGAAATAAGCATCAAGAAATGCCTACTGAACCCAAATTCTGCCCACGCCCGAAATCCCTGAAGCGATGTCTAAGGAACCAGGCACCCGCCATCACCCCACATCCCCAACCTCCAGTTACAAGCTCAGCCACTGAACTGGCACCAGTGTGAATCCCGACTCCTGCTCCCACCAGGGAGATACAACCCTGCTGTGGAAAGTGCTCCAGCTGCAGGGTCTTGCTCAGACCCATCCAGACGTGAGTTGCTCAGGTAAGAATGAGACTGGATTTGAGCAGCTGGGAAATGTATGGGGAGGTTGCCCTGCAGCACAAAACACATGTCCAGCCAGGGTGACACTGCAGGGACACCTCGCAAGTCTGTCTCTGACAAAACCAGGCAGGCAGAGAGCCCCCACGGCCACCCTTTCTGTGTTCTGAGGAACAGGGTATGGCCCAGCACCTACCAGCAAATTTCCCAGGGTCCAGGCACTCCCGGCGCAGCTGCAGGATCACTCTTCCACAACAACATTCTCTCGGAGCAAGAGCTGTGACAGACTGAATCGTGAGACAAATTCTACTCTTTTTTTTTTTTTTTAAACATTTTATTAATNTTTAAATATTTTATTAATAACCCATTAGTTAAGGAATATAAGGACAATGTCTTCTTACACTTTAACACTAAAGAGTATTTGTGGAGTAAGAACAGTCTCTGAAGAAAGAAATTTATAATTAAGTACAGCATGGAACCAAACACAGACACAATCTTCAAAGGAGATCAAGTTCTGGTTACACATCCTTATGCACTGTGTAGAAAATGAAATGAAATTTCATTTAAAAAATACAAGCAAGGGAATACAAAACCAGAACTAGACGGTAGATTTCTGCTGGACTAAACACCTCTTTCCTAACAAAAGTCTTGATTAGAAAAGACACTATGATCCCTTCAAAACACCTATTTCTAATGAGATCAACAAAAATATATAGTGTGCTGTTAAAAGGCTTGCTTTCTTACACAGCGTATTTCATGGGCTGACCTCAGGACTGTTAGCTAGTAATGTAAAGAATTCTCACAACCTAGATTATAAGTTACCTCATTTGAACTATTTAAACCAGAACTTCGCTGTCTGTTCAGGAAGAAATCAAATCAACAAAAAGTCGAAAGAGATTTTTAATCCCAGTTGTGTTTCGTGTAGCAAGGAATTAAAAGAAACAAAAGGATGAGAATTGTGGCTCTGGCAGCAGTGTGGGGAGTAGACAGTTGTGTAGCCAAACGGTAACATTAATACTACAAAGTTGTGCCAGTGAGACAAACCTGACATTTTAACCATGTAAAACAACATACACCAGCAAAGAGTTGAACAGCAATAATCTTTAGTGTTACTGAAAGGAAGAAAAGGGAGAAAGGAGCCCGATGTGTAGGAACACATATTAAGTACGATGGGTAATTAAAGGTGTCAACAGTTTGTGTTGTCTGTGAGAAACCTGCAAGAAAGCTACTTATTTCATGATAAAAAAATATATGCACTGGTTGTTTCAGGCTTTACACATAAAAATGTGTATTATGTCTTCTTCCATTCATTTCTAGCGGAGACTTGAAAGGTCCCAGGTGCGTCTGGGACAGGAGAGACCTGGGGTTTAGGCAAAGACACCCAGCACAGCCTAGACATGGGTTCCTACCAGGAACAGTTTCACTGCTGCCGGTCAGGGCCAAGCTCCTGGCTCTGTGGGAACTGCCTTGATGTCTGCAGCTGAGGTCTGGCACACCACGGGCACCGCAGCCCTTGGGCATCCAAACACTGGCAGTTTTACCACACTCTGGTACAATTTGGTGGGGTGTAACGAGAGAAGAGTAAGCCTCAGCGCTGAGGAGACAGGAGGATGGAGCCAGGCTCTTCTCAGTGACAGGCAATGACAGGACAAGGGGCAACGGGTGCAAGTTGGAACAGAGGAGGTTCCACTTAAATTGGAGAAAAAACTTCTTCCCAGTGAGGGTAACAGAACACTGGAAGGGGCTGCCCAGAGAGGTTGTGGAGTCTCCTTCTCTGGAGACATTCAAACCCCACCTGGATGCGCTCCTGTGTGACCTGATCTAGGTGTTCCTGCTCCGCCAGGGGATTGGACTGGATGATCTTTCAAGGTCCCTTCCAATCCCTGTGATTCTGTGACGCATAAGTAGAATTGTTCACCCTCCTTTGCATCTCCCCCAGAGCTCTCGGAGAACTTAACTACCTTGGTGATTTCATGGTTGGCCCAAGGTGATGCAGAGGAACAGTGTCACCCTCTGCCTGCTTGTGTTGGCTTCAGTGACAGGCAGGGACAGCTTTTAGGCAGATCAGCAATGCTCACCCCATGGCTATACGACTGCCAAAGTCAGTAGGGACAAAGCAGGGGGTGCATACACAAAGAAGAGCCCCAGAAACTGTGGCACCCTCCGAAATCAGCCACTGGACTAAGCTCCAGCCCCTGGATGGAAAGCTCAGGGCTGGTAAGTGACCTGCCCCAGGTACAGTGTCACAACAAGGAGTTGGGAGGAGAACTCCGGTGCCCTGGTTGTGCCCGCTGCCAGTCACACTCCTCCCGTGCTGCCCTCCAGCAGACAAGATGCTCAGGGAAAGCTGTCCTTTGCCATACCGTCGTGCTGGCAGGTGATGATTTGGTTTTGGAGCTGCAAGCAAGTCACCAGGAGTTCCTCTTTCTGCACATCAGCAGTGGCAGTGCGGCTTGTACAGGGTCTGTTCTGTCATTAGGAAGGGCAAGGACTCTTCCGAGAAACTACCTGCAAACTGAGGTCTGGCTGCAGAGACCTCCCCCACCCTCTGCAGCTGGTGCCTGATACCCCACAGCTGGAGGGTTTATGCCTCTGCAATTGCATCCGCTCCCATATAACTGTGAATTGCCCTTATTGCCTGCAATAACTCTTCACCGCCTTATCTGTAACCCTGCGAAGTCATTAGTTTCAAAGTCTTGGAGCAGTGAGTTCTGGAGGTTAATTACACCCTTCCTCTGCCCAGTTATGATTTCTTGCTTTTCTAGCTCCTCACTCTGGTAGCACTAACTCCTGCCTCCCCTGTTCACTGGCACTGATTTCCAGTCTGTGCGTCACTCTGAAAAGTCACAGCACTTCAAAGCGTGGAATGGCATTTCTGAGACTCCTCGAGATACCAAGCAGCAGCTGGAGCAACAGAGCAAGCCAAACGGGTGGAAATAAAGCCGTTTACCAGAATGGTGTGTCATACTGGGAGGAGGCGCTGTAGGATGGGGAGAAGTGGAAGCCCCAGTTATCCTTCCCAACAGGGAGGCTCAGAGGCAACTCTTCTGCTGAAGAGCCGGAGCTAACAGGGTTTGATGGAGGACTGCAAGGACACGGCCTGGTCCAGCTCAGCTCCAAGCACAGGACACGCTGTGGCTCTTCACAACAGAGGCAGGAATAGGATGCTGGTGGAACAAGGTTCTTCTCCCTGCAAGCAGTGGTATCCCAGTCCAGATTTCACAGCAAAAAACAGAGTCTAAAGCCTTCTACAGGACAACAGATCAGCACTCAGCTCCCCATATAGCTCGGGGGGGAATTTCAGTAGAAAAACATGGAGATGGGCATCTTTTCCCTCGTTTTTAACAAAAAAATGGCCAGATGTCTGAATCCTCCAGGAAGGCAGAACATTTACTGAGCCAATGAGCAGAATTACCCATGCTTGTTACCCCCGAGGAACTGGTCCAACCTGTAGTGTTCGCAGTCAGACTCTGAAGCCTGGAACAGGGCAGAGACAGGGTAAAGACAAGGTAGAAAAAACTTCACCCCACACCAGAAGGCCAGGCTGAGAGAGATGTCAGCAGTGAGCAAACAGTGCCAGCAAGGAAGTGTCACCAGACGATTTTCAAACGTTACCTGTAATAAATCCAGACTGACTGGTATGAGAGCAGAGATTTGGTTTTAATTTTTAAGCTCTCATGGTGCTCTGGTCTTTAAGAAAAAAAACCAACAAACCCTAAAGCACTTTGTCTGGGATTTTCAGAAGTGACTAGAAAATTCCACTTGTTCATCCAAAGCCTTCAGCAAGTCCACCGCTTAGAGAAGGCTGAAATCCAAGTCATCTGAGATGTCTCCACTTGGGCACAGAACAAAGAAACAGAAGTCCCCAAGATCAGAAGTTACTGGTTCTTTTTTTTTTTTTTTTTCCCTCTTTGCTAGTAAAAGCTTCTTAAGGAAGGATGGAGCAACATCTCCCCACCTGAAGGAGTCTCCTTTGGCCAGCTCCTGCAAAACACAACCCTCCAGAGAAACGCAACCCAATTCTCCAGCTGTAGGAGAACACTCAGAAACAAAGCAAGAGAGACATCAGATCTGCAGCACTAGGCATTAAAAAAAGAAGAGTCAACAACCAGTGCAAACATATTCTTTAGAAAAAGGCAGTATAAGAATAAGTTAAAACCTATAGTGGACCATAACAAAAGAGTAGATCTACTGCTTTTTTTTTTCTCCAACAGACATGAGGTAGTTGTGTTGTTAGGGAGGAAAAAAATAAAGAGAGAGAGAAGTAGTAAAAATGCTACTCTATACCACACACTACTCCACTTTATAAAATTAAATAATATAAAGATGTTCCAAGGAAATAAAAATACATGTTGTACATTAAAAGGACAGATGTGTACCTAAAATATTAGGTACAAGAACCTACGTAAAACCAAGTCCAGGTTGGTGAAATGACCCAGACACTGAAGAAGGTTCTATATAGTACAAGTTGTTAGAGGCACTCGTAGAGTGTGTAATAAAAGGCCACTACATCAGCCTGCTAGTAATAGTTACTGTGGTAGCGTACAAAGAGAGCCTTATAATCCTTTTAACCACGGGAGGGCAGAAAAGGTTGGTGGTTACAGCTCACAGAATTTGTTTGGGTTGGTTTCCACCCCCTTGAGGGACTCCTGTGACAAAATTCATCCCAACGCTGCGGGCAGTGCCCAGGAACTCCCTGTTGGAGAGCGAGTTGAGAGGAATCACCTGGCATGCCCTGTCTCATCCCAGCTTTAAAAGACGCCCTGCCAGTCGCCTGCAGGACTACAGCGAAGTGACAGCCTCAGCCTGACGTGGAAGGCTCTGTTCTAGCCGTGGCTTCACGCCAGACTTTGGCAGACAGCTGAATCCTGCTCCCACGAAAACCAAGTTCATCTTGAGCTTCAGTGGGAAGAAGACGGGCCCTTTCCAGTCTACCTTCTGATTTCTTGCAGGCGGTATGTACAGCTGACAGGTCCGGATCCCATCCTGGTGAGATGCTGCACCTTCTTAGGTCCCGCTGGGTTCAGTGAGTCGAGGGCATGCAGTAGCTCCCAGGGACAGGCCCTTACTAGTGCTTCTAGCTCTCCCATGATCAAAATCAGATTAGTTCACTCCTTAATGATTGTGGACACTTGCCATGTTCTCAGATGCTGAGGATGAACTGGTTAAACCAGAGTTACTACAGAGGGGGGCCTCCTCTGGGGCCGGCGAAAGCGATTGGCACTTGACTGGCTGCTCGTCCCCCCTGCCTTCCTGGATGGAGTCCGAATCTCCGCTCTCCACTGAATCCAGACTTTCCCCGTGCCTGTGGAAGCCGTTGGTGAGCCCATGGATGCAAAGGGCCTCTGTCTCATTAGTCTTTCTGTCGGTACCTAACAGCTGGTCCTGGGCCCGAACCTCAGAGTCGCCCATGCAGTCCACCAACCCTTGGGTAGTGTCCCGCTGGGGGATGGGAGAGCCGGGAAGAGCCAGCTCTCTGCACGGGAGCTCTTCAGGCTCCTGGTCCTCGGTTTCCGTCTCTTCACTCTCCAGAGTGTGCAGCTGGGAGTCGTAGTCTCTGTCAGAGGCTGAAAAATCAGAATGGACGATGACCTCCGCTTCCACTTGGTGGAGGTTGGCTGGTGGATGGCTTTTCTTCGCTTCATTCTGTTAACAAACAGGGGGGAAATGTAAAAATAAAAATAAAAAAAAGAAGGTAAGAAGGTAAAGTAAGCATCAATTGTGACCCAACCGAGCACTGAAATGTGTTCCTTTTAAATCCCACAGAGTGCAGGTGCCTCTACAGAGCATTATCCTGATATGTTTCTCAGTCTTAAGAAGCATCTCAAATCACCTCAGGATCATTATCCCTATTTCACATTTGGGAAAGCAAGGTCCAAAGCGAGTGAAGTGATTTGCCTGCAGTTTCTTGGCAGGCTGGAGCAACCATTCCCCCAAGCCTCTGCCAAAGACCACAACTTTCAACACCCACCACCCTGTTTCCATATTGAGGGCTGGATTTCTAGAGGGCGAGTGGGCAGTGCTCTAAAAAACCGGCTTCTGAG
Source organism: Nycticryphes semicollaris (assembly GCA_013400055.1). NCBI lineage: Eukaryota > Metazoa > Chordata > Aves > Charadriiformes > Rostratulidae > Nycticryphes > Nycticryphes semicollaris. Next base: position 115,578 of record VXBJ01000981.1, read on the forward strand.
ACAGTGATGATACAGATCCACAACAGAAATCAGGAAAGCAAAGCAAGCCCTGGTATAATTTTGGCTACTTATCACAAAATGTTTGTTCGTTAGAGCCCCGGTCACAGCTTGCAAAAGTTGGTGTAAAATTCAAGCACTTTGATCCAGAAAGAAACCAGTGGGTTCTCCTGCGCAGCGCTTCGGCAGAGCCAGGGTACAGGTGTGACAGCCAGCAGGTCACTCCGCTTGGTTATCATTCACTAATTTCACAGGCAAATTATTTTGGAAGCTCACAGAGGGCTCTCGAGGCAATCAGTGCTCAGGTTCTGGGCTGAGTGTGATTTTGTAGCAAGAAGGCAACTCCAAGTATGGAAGTGAGATATCCCACGTGCAATTTGCGCTTCCTGTTGAAGCCAACTTTGTGCAGCATTTACATATTTTAACGCTTTTCTCCCTTTGTTGACAAACTCTGATGGGTAAAGCTGTGCTGTAAATGGTGCCCTGTAATTGGGTTGTAAAACATTGTCTTAACTCTATCCACAACGTTAATTACATCCTGTGTGTAATTGATTTTCACACTACTATCTGGGAAGAAAACATAGGTAGGTTACGTAGAAGTATTTGCTGGGAGGGAGGGGAGCGTGTGGGGAGAATGAGGGGGGTGAACTTTTAAAACAAAAGCCAAAGAAATCTCGTGGTGCAGAGTCAGTCTGAGCAGATGTCAGCTCGCTTTGCTGGGAATGGCACAGACACGATCCTTGTACAAACTCTCCCAAACACGGGAGTGCACGTTTATTCCAGTGAAGCAATACAGAAACAGGGTTTCCTCCCAGTCCACGCACCCCCCTTAAAGACAAGTGCAGTGGAAATTGCTCTACCCTATCGGGAGAAGGGGTTTAAATCAACCCTTGATCTTTGACTCCTTTTACAGGGAAAAATGCAATACCTCCTCCAGGCGAGCACACTGGAGATCTTCATGAGCGTGCTGAGCCTTGCAGCGCCTCACTCATTCGCAGGCTGCCACAGCAAAGACCCAAAGCAGACTACTGGTGCCCTGCTCTGGCTCCTCAGGGACTGGGACTGTCACAACCCTGTTGACAACTGAGCTGTCAGAGCCCACTTGACCATCACCAAAAGAACAAGCCCCCAGCACAGCCTCCCAAGGGTTGGCTGGAGTCAAGACAGACCGTCAGGGGAGAGCTGAGAGCAATGCTTGGAAAAACCAAACAGCTTTTACTCAAATCCCATCAGTCTCGCTGGCATACACTTCTGTATCCAGGGGAAAAAAAAATAAAGCCTGTGATCAGCCAACTAAAGCTAGCTAGGAAAGAAAAAATTTCCTCCTGAGCTGGAAGAAGCAGAAAGGGAGATGGGGAGCATAAATGGAAAAAACACATCAGAATAACACAAGTCAATAAATGACTGAAGACACCCACCATCACTGCATCGTAAACCAGAGCTTGTAACAAAAGCTTCTGTCCTGAGCTGGAAGGGAGCTTCAGTGAGCCGTTCACAGCAGAGAGGGGCTCCTTTGTGATCACGTCCCCATATCTGGCGATGCTGTTTGTCCAGGGCTGGTTAGCTGATTTATTCCATGAAGACTGCAGAAGAAAATTGACAGGATAAAAGGATCCAGTTATCAGAGAGAAGAGATTCTTATCCTCATACACCTGAAACCAGGAGCAGCTTGAAAAAGGAAATTTTGAGTTGGGGAAGATACTATGGTGTTAGAAGATGAAAGTTAAACGCAGAGATCACTTCTGATGGCATGGAAATAAAGATGCTGCCATGGACTGGCACCATCACCCCCATTACAACAGGCTTCACTGCTGTGTTCATGGCCTGATGTAGAGCAAGTGGATAAAAGCTGCCAGATGGTTGACACCCAAAGTGGCCTTTCCACCGATTCTCCAAGTCTTAGGCCAACAGGTACATCATGGCACAAGCCACCGCTTAAAGGTCTGCTGAAATCAACTCCCTGCAAAGCTGCCAACAACCCAGAGCAGCCTGAGCCTACTGAGAAACAACACAGTCCAGCGTAGGCAGCGAAGCTGATGGAGGGGTTGGAGCATCTCCCTGGTGTGGAAAGGCTGAGAGAGCTGGGACTCTTTAGCCTGGAGAAGAGAAGGCTGAGGGGAGACCTTATTAATGCTCACAAGTATCTGAAGGGTGGGTTGAAGGAGGATGGAGCTGGACTCTCTTCAGTGGTTCCCAGTGACAGGACGAGGGACAACGGGCACAAGCTGGAACACGGGAAGTTCCTTTCAAATAGGAGAAAAAAAACCTTCTTTCCAGGGAGGGTGTGGAGTCCCCTTCTCTGGAGATCTTCAAGCCCTACCTGGATGAAGTCCTGAGTGATGTGCTCTGGGCAACCCTGCTTTAGCAGGGGATGTGGACTGGGTGATCTCTACAGGTCCCTTCCAAATCTGACAATTCCGTGAAAAAAATGGAGCCTCGTAACTGACCGCTGGGCCTGTTGGAAAGGGTCCAGCAGAGGGCCACAGGATGACCAGAGGGCTGGAGCACCTCTCCTGTGCAGACAGGCTGAGAGAGCTGGGGTTGTTCAGCCTGGAGAAAAGAAGGCTCTGGGGAGACCTTCTAGCAGCCTTCCAGTATCTGAAGGGAGCTACGGGAGAACCGGGGAAGGACTCTTTGCCAAGGAGTGTAGCGGTAGGACAAGGGGTAATNGAGGCGCAGTGCTGGGGGCTTTTTTTTTTTTTTTTGGTAACAGACCACCAAGCAATTCTTAGCTCAGCTTTAAATCCCCTGGGCAACCAGTGTTACCTTGTTTGTAGATCTAATTAAATTATATGGGCTGAACGCAATTTGTTCTGGGTTCTCTCAGCTTCCCCTTGCAATAAACTGGTGAATGCACACCTCTGTGTATGGGAAATGTGTGCCTTTAAGAGCTGAAGTTATTTAACGGCTCAGACTATTAGTTCACAGGCAGAAAAGTGTTTTCTTTCCAGGTTTTGATTTTATTGGGCTGTCCTGGCTATACCTGAGCTCAGCCTCACTGCCCACTCACGTACATACACACGTACACACACAGGGGCACGCTCTGATTTAAGGAACACGTGAGCCAGTTATCCCTGGGCTCATTCCACGGGTGTTAGACGTCGCCTGGATGGAAGAGAGAGGAGGACGCAAAGCTGAAGCGAAGAGAAAACCCAGACACAACTGTGAGTGTGCACGCAGAATACTGGTGGTGTGAGCACAAGAGTTGTGCAGGGTGAAGATATACCCACTGACCACCTATTGCTCGCTGTCAGGCAGGAGAAACCCAGGTTTCTGCGCTGCGTATGCGGACACTACCTACACAGGCCAGATCTACTCCAACAACAGCCAACGTAGCACGAGATGGCAAGGAGATTTCTGACATCAGCCTGACCTCGTGTGAGTCATTTGACCTCCTTGTGCCTCGGTCCATCTGGCTGGAAATTAGGTAGAAATACACGACCAGATGTTGTATGTGAGCCAGGCATTCCTAAGTCAGCTATTTAGCAAGAAGCAAATGCTACCTCGTGCTGTTGGTGCTGGCAGAAGGCACATTAAAAGCGCTCATGTACGCGCTGCAGAGCTGCCGCAGCCTTTCCCGAGCACTCACTGGCCACCCTGACTTCAGTGCCAAAGGGGCTGAACGCCTGGTGGGAGGCAGAGCAGCCTTACATCCCAGTGCTAACACCAAGTCACAGGAGCTTTGGTGCTGCCTCAGGATCGAACCTTAAGCAAACAAGCGGTAAAAGGCCTCCTTTACATGACAGAACCCTGCAGAACAGCGATGCCCAAACCTTGTGCTGCGGCTATCAAGCATTTGCTAATTTAGAACTGGATGCTGAAGGCAGGGCCTTTGCTCTTCCTCTCTCTGTAAATCTCAACAACATATTCTGAGCCAAGAGCATTCCCTAATTGCTCCCTTTCTAAGCGGCCAATCGTTAAACTACAGTTCAATAACAAGAAACCAACCAAGCGGTCGCACGGAGCTCCGCAATAAGGAGCGAGGCTACACGCGAGCACTTGAGGAACGTGTTCAACTCGCTTCTGCTGCCATCTGCAAGGCTTTCTGCAGCTTACATGGCTGACTGATGGCTTCTGTGCCTTTTCCAAGGAACATACGTTACCGAGCAAATACTGCCTGGAAATTTCAGCCTCGAACCTACACACGTGTGCAGACCCGCGCACAAACGCGTGTCCTGCTGTAGACGCTCACAGGCGTATTTGCCGTCAGAAAGATCTGAGCATCGTACGTACACACAGACACACACACAGAGCAAACTTGAAAAACCTTCTTGCAGGCGTCTTGTGAATACCAAAAAACCCGTGGAGAGAAACAGGCAGCTCCCCTGCAATCCCCACAGGACCATCTGTTAGCGGAAACGTCAATCTGCCATGTTTACACAGGTTTTGATGACTCTGGGAACAGCCTGTTCGGCTCTGGCTGAAATTGGCTGCAAGGAAGAACAAACTTGTTTTGTACCAGTTTGCAACTTTCAACAAACAGAAAAACCCATCAGCCACACAACATGGCCTGTATCCCGCGTGTTGTTCAAGCACATTATGTCTGAGAGCAAAAAAATAAATATAAAATCCCTCTTGGGGGTTAGTGTTTGAGGTTGGGCAGCGGCAATTAACTCAAGGTCTGTTTTCCTCACAGACCTGAAGAAGTCTTGTGTGCCTGAANTCCTGCTCTAAGCCAGGGCTTGGGTAAACACTCTGCCATTCCCCACCAACACAGAGGCACAGAACTGGGGGCTTTTTTTTTTTTTT